>OU015547.1:6201948-6515858 GCA_907165065.1 Caprimulgus europaeus
TGGCCAAGATAGAACAAGAGGAAATGGGCTCCAGTTGTGGCCAGGGCAGTTGAGATGGGATGTGAGGAAGAATTTCTTTGCTGAAAGGGTTCTGAGGCATTGGAAGGGGTTGCCCAGGGCAGTGGTGGAGTCCCCATCCCTGGAGGGATTTAAAAGCCATGTAGATGAGGTGCTGAGGGACATGGGTTAGTTGGGGACTTGTCAGCATTGGGTTAATGGTTGGACTTGATGATCTGAAAGGGCTTTTCCAACCAAAACAATTCCATGTTTCTATGAGCGAGTGTCCACGCAGCGCTTATAAAAACTTGCCAAAGCTCCCCTGGGAGGGAAGTGGCTGAAAGAGAAATGGGAACAGTCTTGTCCCCTGCAGATGGTGACAGAAACAAATTAAAAGTGGTTGAATGGTGTTCCTAGAGCAAACTGGTGTATTAATTGTAAGTCCACATTTTTCCCTGCGTCAGACAAATGCAACCATCGCTTTTTTGCTAATGTTTCTCACACCTGAGCAAGGACTAGAAGAAAAGAGCTGAGGGCTTGCTTCTGAAGCTTGAATGTATCTAAAATGTCAATTTTCATGATGTTTTGGTCATTTCACTCAAGCTCTATTTGGGTCTGGAGGGATTGTTCAGGAGGCAGCAAAATCAGGCAGGTCCCTGAGACAGGGAACCCTCCTCAGCTGCCTCCTGAGAGCAGTGGCAGGTTTGGGTTTTGTAGGTGGACACTTCTGCAGCAAGTGCTGGAATGAAACCATGAACTTCCAGGGACCTGGATGAGGTTGTAAAGGGCTTTGTCTCTTGATATATGCTGTTCATGACATAATAGGAAATATTTATTGTTATATAAAATTAGTATTATAATATATTTGATAATATTTTATGAGGAATGAGACTCTGGAGAGCAGCCCTGCAGAGAGGGACCTGGGGGTTCTGGTCCATGGCAAGTTGAACATGAGCCAACAGTGTGTCCTGGCAGCCAAGAGGGACACCTGTGTCCTGGGGGCACCCAGCCCTGCACTGGGAGCTGGGCCAGGGAGGGGATGGTCCCGCTCTGCTCTGCACTGGGGCAGCCTCAGCTCCAGCACTGGGGGCAGCTTGGGCACCACGGGAGAAAAAGGATCTAAAGCTGCTGGAGAGTGTCCAGAGGAGGGACACAACATTGGGGAAGGGGTTAGAGGGGAAGGGTGTGAGGAGAGGCTGAAGGCACTTGGGTTGTTCAGCCTGGAGAAGAGGAGACTGAGAGGAGATCTCATGGCGGTCTGGAACTTCCTCCCCAGGGAAGAGGAGGGGCAGGCGCTGAGCTCTTCTCTCTGGCCACCAACGCCAGGAGCAGAGGACATGGCAGGAAGATGTGGCAGGGGAGGGGGAGGTTGGCCATGAGGAAAAGGTTCTTGAGGCAGAAGGTGGTGGAGCACTGGCACAGGCTCCCCAGGGAGGTGCTCATGGCCCCAAGCCTGACAAGATTCCAGCAGCATTTGGCCAAGGCCCTCAGAGACATGGTGTGAATGTTGGGATTGTCCTGTGCAGGGACAGGAGTTGGACTCCATCATCCTGGTGGGTCCCTTCAGCTCACAACAGTCAATGATTCTATGAAGAGATGTCACCACCCTTGGATCCAGCGATGTTCTGTTCCAATCCTTTGGTGACAATTCTGGTCCTTTTGGGTTTGTGCTTTTTGTGGTCTAGTCTCTTCCCCCAGCTACGAGCTGGTGCTGGTGGGGGGTTGGTGACCCCCTCTTTTGCAGCCTGTTGTTACTTTGCAGAGTGACCCTGCCCCTCCCTTGGGCATTAGGCACAAGGCAGTTGGGCTGTGGCTCCACTGACCCATTCCACAGCCCCTCTTATGGGACAGTTCAGACCTCTGCAGTCTTACAACTGAAATCTTTGACACAAACCTTTTGTTCTTTTTCTCTCTTACAAGGGGAAAGCTTCACCCTCTGGCTCCAGTGGGAACAGGTTTTTCCCTTCTATCTGCAAAGTAAGGTGTAAATCAGGATTTTGAATGTGAAGTGACTGGTGATTTTTTCCCTGTGGTTGGTTGTATCTCACAGTTATGGATTTTAGCAAACCACTAAATTTTGTGACATTCTGGGTAAAATCTGGAGTTGTGAACCTGTTGGTCTGTTCAGCTGACTTCCTTCTCTTTGCCACTCTGCTACCAGTTGGCTGAAGCTGATTTAATCTGCAGAAAGCATGAAAGCCTATGGCATCATGAATTTTTTTTGGCATTTATTTTAAATTCCACTGCTCTTTGACTCCTTTCTGCACCTTAGTTTAAAAAAAAAGTAAGTGTGTGTGTATATGATGTTGGTAGCAATGGATTTCTGCTTTAGGAGGTGTGTTTGTATTTACCTACTCAAGCAAAAAATGGGGTGCAGCTGAAGATATCAATCTTTCTTTGTCAGGGTGATCTGGTTTTATTGCCCCAAGCCAAACTTCATGTTTTAACACGCTACTTCCAGGAATGGTATTTTGAGGGTCTTCCCATCTGCTGCCTCCAGCAGGGCTGACAGAAGTGAAATTGGCTTTTGATTTCTTTACCATTTCATATGACAAATTTATTTGGAGATGTTTGAAAAAAAATACTTTCCAAATGGGGGCATTTGCCTCCTTTTTCTGCTGTGACTGCTCAAAGGATTTGCCATGGGGTAGGTGGGACAGAGGGAGCTGACACCCCCTTAGCATGCTCCAAGTAAAGCAGATTTTAGCTGGAGGGAGAAGTGTGAAACCTTTCATCTTGTAATGAGATTTTTTTTCTCATCCCACCCTGCCACCCACCAACAGAAAGTTTTGGGTCTTGCCACTGGTACAAAGTGATTGGGGGGCTTTCCAGTGCTCATTTTAAAAAGATTTTCTAGTTTTTTCAACTTTGAATACTGCACTTGCTTCTATGTATGAAGAAAAAGAGATGAGTGGTCCTTGCCCCAAGGAGATCCCAAAGCCTCCCATCCTGAAGGAGAATTTCCTCCAGTCTCTGTGAGATCAAAGATTAGAGGATGAGGTTGTGGGCTCTGCTCCTAGGACCACAGCAGCCACCCTGGCTGACCACAGCCAGGCTTTTCTGCATCTTTTTAGCTCATCTTCCTCATCACCAGCTGGACCTGCTGGCACTCATGTACCTTCTGCAGGAAGGAGACACGACACGGGCATTTGCTGGTGCTGGGAGAACCCCTGGGCAGATGACACAGCTCAGCTGCTGGCCTCCAGTTATTAATAGCTTCAGGAATTGCTATTAATACACGTGGAGTGGCAGCGAGCCGTGCTCCTGCAACATGTGACAACACGCTGAGTTTAAAGAGGTTAAATTAATTTCAGCATTAGAAGTAATTTAAATTCAATTATTAATTTAAAAAAAAAATATGGGACCTGTTAAGTGGCTGCCCACCAGGCAGAGCTGTCAGGTCTCTGGTTCCTTCTCTTTCCCCACAGTTGCTGCTGTTTTTCCACAGAGGAACAAGTGCTTTGCTCCCCAAAGCCAACGTGTGGCAGCTCTGAGAGCTCAGAGACTGGAGCTTCTGCCTAATTAAAAGATTTTTCCAGCATGTGTATTTGGTGTTTAGAGAGTAGCAAACCACTGGTGCAGCTGTGCCAGCGCTGGAAAAGATAAAACTCAAAGGAACAATAAGGGAAAAATTAATATTTTAGTGTGTGTGTGTGTGTGTGCAGGAGGATTTTCCAGCACCTGTGTATTAGGGAGTCAAGCTTTGAAGTGCCTCGATGATGGATCGTTGCTTGTCACTGAGCTCTTGTAACTTTAGTGGTTTTAAAGCTTTATTATATTTTTGGTTTGCCAGTGGAGGAACTACAGTGAAGTGGTTTGAGCTGGGAAGGTGTCTGAGCAGAGACAGTGAGCAGGTACAGGACACTGTAAAGGATCTGCTGAGGTGATGGTGTTGGACCATCAGGTGTGAAGTGAAGAGCAGTCCATCAGGCTTTCCTGCAAGGTCATCTTTTGCCCAGTCACTGCTATGTTATCCTATAGAAACAAACATTTCATTCCCAGAAGCCAGTGTGTGTGTTACAAACCCAATCTTTCATATTTCTGGATCCAATTTACTTGGATAAAATACATGAGATACCTGTCAAAGCATTGCCTTCATTTCTCACCCTCACTTGTCACTTGCTAACAGTCACTTGTGTAAATTTATTGATGAGACAAATGGCTGGTGTGGCAGCACCCAACCCCTTCCCTTGTTTTATTTATTGAACTGTTAAAAGTTTTTATTAAAAAAAAGAAAGAAAAGAAAGAAAAGAAAGAAAAGAAAGAAAAGAAAGAAAAGAAAGAAAAGAAAGAAAAGAAAGAAAAGAAAGAAAGAAAGAAAGGAAAAAAGAAAAAAGAAAAAAGAAAAAAGAAAAAAAAAAAAAAAAAAAAAAAAGAAAAAAAGAAAAAAAGAAAAAAAGAAAAAAAAGAAAAAAAAGAAGAAAAGAAAAAACAGAAAAAAAAGAAGAAAAAAAACCCAAACCCTTGCCCTGAGGCATTTTTCCCTTTTTGCAGAAGGTCACTAAATAGAGTTTGGTTTTCCTTTTGTATAGCTGATACTCTAGGGAAGTTTAGACAATTAAAAAGAAAAACTGAACATTATTGTTACGAGTGTTGGGAAAGGAAAGGTGTGAGGTGAACCTGCAGGGAATTGCATTCAAAACTGGGAAAAGTCTTGTTTTACCCTTATTGCTTTTACCTGGGGAGATGAATTGCATCACGAGGTTTTATTTTCCTGGGAGACTGCTCCTGCCAAGCCCATCTGTGGCTGCATCCACGTTGCTGTCTTGAAAACTTCTCATTCTCAGGACTCAACATTGCAAATCGTTAAGTGTGTGTTAATGATTTGGGAAATCTTTCTGAAGTGACTTGTCTGACAGGTGTCAGGCACCACGCTCGGTTGTTTGCATGAGGAACCTGCAGTTTCAGTGTCAAACTGCCTGAATTATTCCTCTGCTTTCAACCTTTTGGGTTATTTTAAGGATTTTTTTTAACCTGGATCAGATCAGTGGTTGGTTTCTAGTGGAGTAGTGACCAGTGGCACGGGAAACCTGAGCAGCAAAGGTGCTGACACAAGACTCTGTGCTTAGCTACCTTAGGCAATTAATTATTGCTTCTTGTTACTCATAATTCTTTATCCAGTGTCAAGTGGTAAAAAACCATCATTTTTCACCATTTTCCCAGATTAATAGTCCTCTCCTTCTCCTCTCCTTCTCCTCTCCTCTCCTCTCCTCTCCTCTCCTCTCCTCTCCTCTCCTCTCCTCTCCTCTCCTCTCCTCTCCTCTCCTCTCCTCTCCTCTCCTCTCCTCTCCTCTCCTCTCCTCTCCTCTCCTCTCCTCTCCTCTCCTCTCCTCTCCTTCTCCTCTCCTTTCCATCCAAGCTGGGAAAGAGAAAGTATGTGCAGAGATTGTATGTGAGAATTTAGGATGTCTTCTTGGAGAAAGCCACTTTCAAGAGAGCTTATTCCTAACCTAAACCAGCTGCTACTTGCACTTTCAGAAGGGAGCAAAACAAATGAAAACCTCCTGCCTTGGAAGATCAGAAGGTTAGGGTAGATAGTGTCAATGCACTGTTATTAATTAAAACCCAAAGTTTCCTTGGCTGCTGATCTCCTTGGATTTTAGACACAGGATTGGGTCAATATTTGGATAGGAAACCTCTAAGAGAGTCTCCAGTACCCCGTTCAGCATAGGGCTTCCTACAACATGAAGTTCCAAGGAGTGGGTAGGACAGGTCATTAAACTTGCCCTGTCAGATTGAAAAGAAGTAATTAAAAAAAAATATTAAAACTTTGGATTACTAAATCATTAGAGTGCAGGCTGCACTCTTTCAGGCTGAAAGAGTTGGGGCTGTTCAGCCTGGAGAAGAGACAGCTCTGAGGAGATCTCATAGCAGCCTCCCAGTACCTGAAGGGACTTACAAGAAAGCTGGGGAAGGACTTTTCATAAGAGCAGTTAATGACAGGACAAGGGAAAAAGCTGGCAGAGGAGAGGTTTAGATTAGATATTAGGAAGAAATTCTTTGCTGTGAGGGTGGTGAGACCCTGGCCCAGGTTGCCCAGAGAAGCTGTGGCTGCTCCTCCCTGGAAGTGTTCTCAGCCAGGTTGGATGAGGCTTTGAGCAACCTGGTCTAGTGGAAGGTGTCCCTGCTGCTGGCAGGGGGGGTTGGGACTGGATGAGCTTTAAGGTCTCTTCCAGCCCAAACCATTCTATGGTTCTATGACAGGAAATAATGCCCTACAGGCAGAGCTTTTGTAGGCTCCATAAAGCAGCTTTCCTACCCAATGTGGCTGTTTGGACATCTGATTACAGCTCAGTAGCAGCTGTGGCTGAAATGACCTGACAATCTGCCAGGCTTCAGTGACCAGATTTCCTTCAGACTGCTTAGACCTTCTTCACTGGTGTGTGTGTGCTGTTAGATAAAACTTTTAACTGTGTTCTAAAGAAATTCGATTTGGCCTGCCTTTGAAAATGAGTTTTGCAAACAGCAGTGGCAAGGTAAGAAGGTATCTTCACCGGGTACATTGTACTACCCTGCTGCCAAGCCTCAGTTCTGGGGATGGTTGTTTTATGTGCCATCAGCAGCTGTGGTGACAGTTGATTTCCTCTGGTTATAGTTGATTTAATGCATATTGGCTGTTTTTGTCTGGAGCACAAGGAGTCTTTGGTTCAGCCAGATGTTGGAGTGGGAAGAGCAGAGAGTGGTGGAGCACATCAACCTATGAGAGTCCACCAGGAGCTGGAATAGGGCATCAATCCTCAGTCCTGGCTTCAGGGCACCTTTGTACAGCTTTTACCCTCTCAGAAAAGAAGCCTGGGTTTCTTCATGCTTTTCTGCTAGGTTTAATTTATTTTGATTTGTGGTTTTCCTTCTGTTTTTGAGATGGAGGGAGCTGAAGCACCAATCTGAAGGTGAAGCACAGTTAACAGCCTCTTATTAACTGTGATTTGACCTCTTCTGATGAACAGCACTGTATCAATATTATTACTCAGCAAACTAACCAAAAAATGGCTTTTTAAAAAAAAAAATACAGAAAGTACTCTTACAAAGTCCACAGACTGCCTATTTCAAAGTGACACACATGGCTTCTACAGAGAGGGAGGATGCAAAGTGATGCAGCCCACTGCATCTCGGCAAAGGGATGCAGACCCTTGGGTGGAGATCAGGGCTATCAAAACCTTTCACATGATGATGGCATCCCAGACTTGTTAGCAGGGTGTGACTCTCAGTCTCATTTTCCTCTCCTGCAGATGACTCTGACCTGTACAACGTTCTCTTTGGGTGTACAAATTTATCTTTATCAATCTGCCCCCTGGTCATCACCCAGCATTTGTACAAACGCTGTAGAAGAAACTGCAGGAACATTTTGCATCTTAGTTGCAGTTGTAGTAGTATTAACTTGATTTTTCTTTCTTTCTTTGAAAAGTGAGTCCTCAACTTCCTCAGGACTGTTAGAGAAATCTAACAGAGAGCTCTGATTTTGGAGTAAATTTTCTCTTTCTCATCTTCTCAGATCTTGGTGGTGTCCATTATTTGGACAGTAATTTAGTCAGCAGAGAGGAACCAATCCATGACCCTGAATGTTTTCATACTACAAAATGCCCAAGTATTCTTTGTAGACACTTTTGAATCATATCCATGAATTATATCAGTGGAACTAATGATTATTCTCAGTAAATCTCACTTCTGTCAGAGGGACTTGAATACATTTTATAGCCGGATGCATTTAAAAATACTTCGTAACACTTATTGCAGCTTGAGAAATAAAAATATGGGTGATAGATTCTAATTCCCTCTCATTTCAAACATGGATCATTTGTAACAATCCCATCCAAGAGACTGCACCGAATATGGCATCTGCAAATGAAACATTTCTGCCAGAATTAAGAATATGATTTACTCAGTCAATTTGGTTTCGTGTGCAAGTTGCTTTAGGCCTCTTGCTGTAGAAATGACGTAGGATGGTTGGTTGGCAAGTTTCTGGCTTTTATCTTTATCAAGCTGCCCCCTGGTCATCACCCAGCATTTGTTGCTTGTTGTTCTGTGTTGGGTTTGTGTGGGGGGGGCTGTTTTTGGTAGTGGGGGAAGGGGTTACAGTGATGGCCCCTGTGGAGAGCTTCACTAATGGTGCCCTGGCTCCAAGGCAGACCCGTCCCAGCCCAGGATGAGCTAATTAACAACAGAGAAATGCCTCTGTGAATCCATGTTTGTGAGGAGAAGGACTGTCTTGAAATGAAGAAGGTGGAGAGAACCTGGAGGAGAGGCCATTGAAAGAGAGAGCTTCATTGCCAGGAGGAACGAGGAGGGAGAGGGAGGACAGAGAACCTCAGACACCCAGTTCAACTGCATGGAGTAGGAGAAGGTCAGTGAGGTCCCTGCAGTCCATGGAGCTTCAACGGTGGAGCAGAGACCCTCATGTAGGTCATGGAGGACCCCACAATGGAGCAGAAAAGCTGAGGGCTTTCTGCTCACCCCCCACACCAAGGGCAAGTGTGACTGAAATTGAGACACCACAGTTGCTCAATGCCAGAGCAGGGGTGGACCCCTAGAGCCAGGGGGTGAGGAGGTGAGCTGGACCGGAGATCCATCTGCAGCCCATGGATGTCCCCATGCTGGAGCTGGGAGCTGAGCCCAAAGAGGTCCATGACTCCATGGGAAGCTGCGTTGGAACATCCTATTCCTGGACTTTCATACGAGAAGAGCAGCAGAGGTGACCTGACTGAACCCCCACTCCTTGTCCCCTGTGCTGCTGGGGGGGAAGGGAGAGACATCAGGAGCAAAGTGATTTGAGCCTGGGAAGAAGGGAGGGGTGGAGGCGAAGGTCTCTTGAGATGTGGTTGTTACATCTCACTGCACCACTCAGATGATTGGTAACAAGTGAAATTGATTTTTCTTCCCCAAGTTGGGTCTGTTTTGCCCGTGACCACCCCTGGTGAGTGAGCCCTCCTTGTCCTCATTCCAATCCACGACCCCTTGGTTGTGTTTCTCTTCCCATCTCACCAGGTACCTGTGGGTGAAACCACCACATGTCCAAATCCTGTTTTGATAGCAGGATCATTAATTTATTCATGAGTTTGTCTGGGGTGGAGGAGCAGTGAGGGGTTAACATTGAGCACAGTCCAGTGATCCAACACGACAATTCTGCTGCTGTTCCTCTGTTTTGAAAGAACTGATGAGCAAAGAGCGATGTCAAAAATAAATATCCATTTTCTGGGCATTTTTTAATGAGTTGTGGCTTTGGAGAAGGAAGCAGAGCACGACTGGAGCTGGAGCCTGCAGTCAGGCAAAGGCATCTTAGTCTGGGACCTCAGAAATTCAAAGAAAGCACTCTTAGAGGGCCAGAAGTGAAAAGTTTGGCTGCAGCAACTTCTAATTCCAAACTCAGGTTTTCAGGGTGAAATCTAACTCCCAAGCCCATAAACTCCCATTTTTTTCCTTCCTTTTGTCTCCTAAATGATACCTCTAGCTTCGCTTCCAACAGGAGGAATGCAACACTTGCAAGCTAATATTTAATTTAATTTTCCTTTAGCCACAGCTGGGCTCACCTGGATTAGGGTCAGCCAGGAGGAAGCACAGATTTTCCATGCTGCAATGTTATTTTTGACTCACAGATGTGCTTCACTGGAAGCATGGTTGGATGCAAGTCACCCTCTGACAAACCACTTTGTGCTGGGGTAGATTCCTGTTGGAATGGGCTCTGCTGGTTTGCTGGGCTGTGGTGTGGGGGCTGTTGGCCATCAGATTAGTTGAATGTGACTTTCACAGTGAACACAGAGTTTGACTAACCTGAGAAGCTGCAAAATGTTACCAGAAATTGAGATTAAGGAAAAAAAACTGCAAGCTGGTTTGCTGTCTCCAGTGGTCAAACTCCAATGACTGTCAAACTCAATATTGTGCAAACATTCATCCTGGAGAACAGTGGGATGCTTGATACAGTTCTGAATTTAATTGGAATATTTTCCCTGATCCAAGCAGGATGTTATCTGGAATAACAAATGTTGGACACAAAGGAAACTGTGTGAAATCTCACCTAAAATGTTTATCAGCAGTGTTATTTTGTTCTTCCTAAATCAAACAAACCAGTGGAATTGTTTAACTTTGAGCCATGCAGAAGAAAAGTAGATGCCAAAAATGGTTTAAATCTTTCACTTACACCAAGAATCTGTCCTCTGAAACACTCACTGAAGAAAATAAAAGCTTTCTGCTGGCTCCAGGTTAGTGCAGTCCAACTGGTTTGTCTTAGCTTCAGGTTTGGATTTGGTTTTGACTTGGCTTAACTTCGGAGCTTTCACAGCAGACCGGTTGCTTCCCCCACCACTGTCAGTGTTTATTCCTGACAATCTTGTTGAAATTTTCTTGTTTCCTCTGTGCTCCATTATAGGATTTGAAAATATTTTTCACCTGGCTATGGCTAAGCAGGGCTAACTTAAGCTCTCTACTACAAACATGGTTTATAAAGCCATGGAGGAACCACATTCATGGTTCTGATTTACTGGAGATGATGGAGACAGCATATCTTGCTGCCTGCAGATCCTGATGGAGCTTTGCTGTGAGCCCAAACCCTGGTGTGCATGGGTGGGTGACTGAGGCTTAGCCAGTCAAAGTCCTCCCTGACCCAGGGCCAAGATTTTCCTGCAGACTTATTGAAAAGGGACCAGGTTTTCTCTTGTACCTTCTTGCCTTTACTCTTGTGGAAGAGAAACATTGAGGACGATGCCAAACTTCCAGACTAAATTCAATCCTTGGCTGTGTTATCTCCATTTGATCTTGTGCCAATATTGTCCTTGAAACAGCTCTTCTCCTCTCAGCTTGCATTTTGCTAGGTCAAACAAGCTGTCCTCTTTTAGTCTTCCCTTGTAACGTGTGTTCTCCATTGCTTCCATCATCATCTTCGTTACAGTTCTCTGCATCTCTGGGGGAAATCATTTCTGTGAGATGTGGTTAAAAGCATTTCAGGTGAGGTCACATCAGGGGCTTGTACAACAGCATGGATATCTCCTTCTGTTGAATGTATCTTGCCAGATATGTTTTAACACTGAATTTTTCTTTCTCTGCTTCCTGTTGGTTACCTTCACCCTTTGGTCCACTTGAGTCTCTCCTTCCAAACCAAAAGAGCTCTCAGCTAACTGCTGAATTCTTTTTTTTTACCCTTCCTTTTCTTATGAGCTTACTAATTCTCTACACCATGAAGCTCCATCTTGGTCCTAGTGCTCCACTCCTCAGGGTTGATCCACTTTCTTTATATGATATTTCATTTTTCCTTCATTGATGATACTTCCTTGCTTCATATAATCCATGATTTGACTCAGAATTCTCCTGCTTTGCATAATGAAAATACTACATGAAATTGGTCAGGAGACCATTCAGGAGCTGTTCCAATGGTGATTCTAGTTTAATAACCCTATTATTGAGGAAAACTGTGGGAGACTGCCTGCTGAACCATTTCTTATGTTCTTTACAATTCTTCTGATCACCATCTTTCCAGCTGGATGCTCAATTACGTGGCATTATGGCCAATATTCTAGTTCAGTTTCAAAAGCCCCTGATGATGGATGCCACAAAGCAAGATGAGACTTGTCAACAGCTCAGCTTACCTCGATGCTTTCTGCAGGGAAAATATAACATCAAGTCTTAGATGTTGCAATAGTTTGGATTCAGGACACCTCTTGGATCTGTGTACAACCATTGATCTCTGAGTTTTATTTCAGCCCTTGATATATTAATCTCCAGTTTAATATAGGTGTTCCCAGTGGTCATCCTGCCTTTGCCCACTTTCCTTTTGAAACCTGAAGCAAAGTGTTGTCCCATTCAGAGTATACTTGCATTGTCCTCAACTCCAGCACCAGTGACCCATTCTTCTCTTGCTTTTGTGTTATTTATACAGAGAAAATATTTTGTCATCTTAACTAGTTGCTTTAATTTCCTTTGCAGACTTCAGTTCAGTTTGACTTGTGCTATTTTTAGCTATAACATTGTTTTTCAACTTCTAAGATGCAGCTTTCTTTGTGGTCTTTTATTTTCCTCTCTCCCCCCCACTCCCCCACTCTCTCTGCTTACTCCTAGTATCCTTTGAGGGATATTTAATTACCCAGTTAATCTGGATAATTAATTAATCTGTTTTTTTCTTCATTATTTTTACCACACCCTCTTTGTCCAGGATGCAAATTTCTACTAATTTTGTACCCAATGGCTGAATAAATTCCAATCATCCTCTCTGCTCCCATCCTTAAGCTTATCTAAACTGATTTTGCTAAGTTCCCTTTGTTTCTAAGAGTTTTTCCTCTTGAATCAAAGGTGTAATTCACAGTTTTGATAGTTATATCCTTGCAATTAACTTGATAAATTTAGCCAAGTCTCACTATTCATATGCTCTTCCACTAGGCAGCTGGGACTGGAAATGCCTGTGGCAACTGGCCATTGCTTCCTTGGGGGGGATCTTCAGGCAGAGAGAGAAATGATGCAGGGAACTCATTGCTCTTCCTGCTGATCCAGAAGATGATTGTTTCATTTGTGAGGGCTCCCAGATGTAAGATGCTCTCCTGCTTGCAGTAGCTCCACTTGCTTCTTGTCCCCGTAGCCAACACAAGCAAAGCTTGTGTTGAGACCATCAAGAGTGATTTGTAGAATGAGGAGCCAATAGGTTCAATATATTATTGAATATATTTATGTAGTGAAACATGTGTGTACATCATCTGCATGTAGCTGATGCTGTAAATCATGCTCTGGCTCCTATGCAGAACTCAAGCTTAATTAGCAGCTGCTAAGGGTCACCAGGACAGCCCTGTTTCATAGGTGCATCCATCACACCCTTTGGCTGTCAGCTAAACAAGCCAGATTCACTTCTGTGCATGGGTTGGTCCTAATATCTGATTTTTCTCACTGTTGGTCCCACCAGACCTCTGTTGGGTGCTGAGCCTCTCTCCATCACATCCTTCAGGACTTGGTGGTTCTGCAGCTTGGAAGTGAGGGTTATCAGCATGCCTGGGCAAGGCTCTTTCTGCAAGGTGGTGGTAAGGATTGCCCACTTCATAAATAAAAGGATTTTTTTTTTTTAAAAAAGCAGAATATTCTCTAATAAAACAATCAATTATTTGAACAGAGTTTTTGTCTGTGACAGATTATGTGGCAGAACAAAATCTGCCACAAAACCTGACTGAGTGGGTGCCCAGGGTCACTGTTTGGGAGCAGGATGAGCAGCAGATGACCTCTCCAGGACAGGACAGGCAATTTATCCTACTCCAGCCCTCTGGGAATGAGTCAGGCCAGCATATGCCATTTCCCCTGAGTGTGATGGTCTTGAGTTATTTAACTTTAACTTAATTGTTTCTGCAATAGATGTTTTCATTAATTTCTTCCCAGTGACTGCTTCCCCAGGCAGCCTGGCTGTGTAGCTGGAAATAAAACAGTTATCCTCCTGATCAAGTTGATAAAAACAGGTTTTCTGAAAGCCTAAATGTGGATTCCTTGTATATACTGATGATGTAGTATTTTGTTATTGCCATGCTAAAGTTATTAAAGGAATTCATAAGGGCTGGCTGTATTTTTTCAGCAGAGCAGCTGGTAAGACTGATACAAATGGGCAAGTTTTGGGGCATGGGCAAGTTTTCAGGTCCATTAATTTCAGTTCCATTTGGTTTAGTTGGTCTAATAACAAGATACACATCCCTGGACACTCAAATTCTCTTGTTTGCTGGTCACTTCTTGGTATTATTGTAAAATACATATTTTTTTTTACATGAATGATCAACATTACCTACCTATCTCTTGTAAAATCTACCAACCTAGTATCTGCTCTACCTTTTAAAATACTTTTTTTTTGAGCTACTACCTGTTACTACCATTCATCTCATCACTGAACTCATTTTCTCTGGGGCTAATGAGAAGGAATCCTTTGAACTCGCTAGTTATTTCTGTCTGCCTTGGTGCAGGGTTCACTCTAACTGCCTTCTCAGTGAAATAGGTTATCTAAATTATCAAGGGTTAGGCTATGAAAAAGTTTGATTAAGTTAATTAGAAATTCAGAACTTGGCCTTTGGCCAAAATGTAATTTACTTTCCTTCAGCCCAATTTGAAATGAACTCTTCCTGAAGGTTTTAGTTTAAAAAAAAAATCACAAGTTTTCTTAGATCTTATTTCCCAGTGTTTATAAAACAACCCAATGAATTAAATGTGCAGAAGTATTTAAATAAGAAAATTAGACATGGACAGATTTGAACATCAGGGTGGGGACTGTCACCCCTGGTTGTGCAGCTGTTTATCACCTGAGGTGAGTTAGCTCAGGGCAGATGCAAACCTCATAACCCTTCGGTGGGTTATAGAGGAGGGTCCAGTGTCTGTGCTGGTACCAGTGCTGGGTGTTGGACCTGCCACGGACATCTGAGCATCTCTGCTGCTTAATGGTTGCCAGCATGGCTTTGGTCTGGACAAGGTGTCTCCTGCAAACCAAGCCTGGGCTGGGCTCAAATGAAAGCGTGAGGTGGGGATCATCCTTGGGATGGAATTCAGATCTGCAGCTTGGGCTGCCCCAAGCTCCAACTGTGTCTGGCTTTGGGGTTACTGGGACACCCTAAAGACTCCAACCATCCTTCCTCATGGTTGCACCTCGATACACTCACATCTCTGTGAGACCAGGTTCTGACCACTGCTGGCGTTCATCCTTCTGGGATATGGCAACCCTGAGCTGGCAGCACATCCCCACTCTGAGCACACTGTGTGGAGAATGCACTGTACATTCCCAAACCTCAGGAGCAAGGAAGCCCATCTCTGCTGCTGTGTCAGGAATATGTTTACCTCTGAAGCAGAGCAGAACTTGCATCTCTACCCACAGAGCAGTCTGGATAGTGGCTGGGTCTCTCTTTTTCTCCAAAGGTTCTGCCCTAGGTTTTTTCTCTGCAGTGGTGCTCTGGCACAGCCCAGGAGGCTGAACCGTGCAGGAGGATGGAAAGACAAACGCTGCACAACGTGCAGGTCTCTGTGCTGGCTCTTGCTCCAGTGCAGCAGCAGAAAGTAAACACACTCCCCTGCTGGGATCTAAAAAAAAAAGAAAAAAGAAATCAAACCAAACGATTTAAAGGCCAGAGTTTTTCAGAATTTTTAAAACTGAGTCTACCTTGGTGATGGCTCTTTGTGATAAATGGTAACTCCAGACACAACTGGGACCATGGGCTACCCAGCCCAGTGCTTACAGTCAGAACTTGTAGATACTTCTCCTGCTGACTCGAAATGCAGCTCTCCACACTGCTTACCCTCTCCAGCCCTCTACTTGAGTGGTTTTGAACAGATGATTCTGTCTCAACGCAACGAGGTATCGTTACTGTCTGCAGTGGGTTTTGATGTTCACAGGGGAAAGTGCTACCAAAGAGAATGATTTTGTTGGTAATTCTTTTTAATCATCACTGTGTTGAATCCAAGGTGAGAGACCAATGTTCCTGATGACACAGGATGGAGAGAGGGGGGAGGGATGTAGAGCCCCAGGTATGTACTGCAAGGCTGGCTGCTGTCATGCTTAAACCCCCTTTGGGACAGGAAAGCAATATGCTCCCTATTCTACCTAAATGACTTTATAATCACCCCCAGCCTTCATTTTATTCTTCTGCCCAGTCACTATTTTAATTATGATTTTTTTTCTCCCTGGGCAGTAAAACCTCTTGGATTTTGCCTTTTGGTTCACTTATTTCGGGAACTCATTAAATGCCTCAGTCACGTGTTGGTTATTAGAAAGTGAAAACAACTCTCTAGCTGTGCCATGGGAGAGACTTCATGGTGAATTACCGTAGTTAAGTAGTAGCTTAACAGCTTGAGACTCTTCCTACATTAGGCAGGGTTTTTTTAGACCTTTAATGCATGGTAGATTATAATGCTTCCTGTACTGAATGGTATGAGGTTATTGTCTGTGGTTGGTTTAATATGGATCCTTGTAGAGGGATAACACACAATCCTGTACATGCTGTGGAGGAATTAGGTAATGTTCTCTGTTTGATGAGGACAAGGAATGATTTAAATGAAGAGAGGGGAACCTCCCCCTCCAACAAGAAGCAAAACCCATCCCACTGCTTAGCTCCTCTTATAGCTCTTGTCTGATAGTAGTCAGGCTAGAACCGAAGTTGAATCATGATGTGATTCATCAACCTTCAAGTTTCACTGTGGTGTCACACCTCGACAAATCATTTCTTCTGAAGAAGCTGGTTCCTCTCATCCCTCTGCTCCCGACAGTTGAGATCATCAAAACCTCCAGTGCAATCAAGAGTGCTAAAGAGCCCCAGAACCTGCCCTGAGGAGCATCGCAGTCAGCGGTGAGGCAGCAGACAAGGAATCAATACAGCGGGGCTCTGCCCGCAGCGACCTCACGGAGACTGACGGGGAGTTAATGCTCCTGTCCCTGAATGTCACTTGGGGTGATAGATGTTGAGGTGGAAGATATTGCTGTTTAGTGACCGAAACAAAAACATGAGGATGAGACTACTCACTCATGGGCTTTTATGGCTGTCCTTTCTATGCTCTGGTATTCTTTATAGCACAATGGCAGACTGTATATTTTTTTTTATACCAGTTGCTTAGTTAACTGGGCAAAAATGTGTCTGACCTGAGAAGTACTAAGTTTTGAGCTCAGTAAAAAGTTGAGAGGAAGAACTCTCCTGAATATCAACTAGTTTTCTAATCTGAAACTTGACTCTTGTTATTCACCCATCATTTGGTATCGGGTAGATCACAGAACTAGTCAGAAGTAACCATCCCAAATATTTGCAGATGTTTGGTCTTTAATCAGTCATAGTTAATACATGTTCATTCTGGGTGTGCAGACAAGCTGAGAAATACATATCCTAAAATGAGGACAGATGATGTAATGGGAATCCCAAGCAAATGTGTGAACACTCTGCAGATCCAGTTTGCTGTAGCAGAGAGCAACCATCCTTTTGTAGGAGTAGGAAGAAAGAAAAAGTCAAACACCTCTACTGAAAATTGAGAGGTTGGTAATGAAATAGGCTCAGGTTTGCTCAGTGAGTCTTATTTCCCCTTATTAGACTGTGCCCCTTCCAACCTAAAATGAACCAGACTGGGTAAGGTGTCTCAGCCGTGGGTACTTCATGCAGAGCTCCTGGCAATCCCTGTGGCACCCCTTAGTTGTGGGGCAGGGGATTAGTGATGGGGAAAGGGATACAGAGGCTTCCACCCCCATGCAAACTCCATAGACATCTTGACTTTTTTTTTGTGTGTGTATGTGTTGAATTGTTTTATGTTTTTTTGAGTAAGTTCCAAGAAAGAGTCAAATGGCACATGCAACCCCCGGAGATAAAAAGCCAGCTGTGAACAGCAACCAGGCAGTGCTCAGCCACCAGGCAGTGCTCAGCATCTGATCCTTTCCATCCTGCTCCCTGTTATGGTTTTATGCAAAAAAATTGAGTTTTAGTGAGCAACACGGGTGCTGAGAGGAGATGGATCCAAATCCAACCGCCTGGTTGAGGCTCAGATGCTCGGGGCTCTGACAGCACTCGCAGCCCTGTGGTCTGTTCCCCTGGTTACAACTCGTCCCTTCTCCCTCTCCCTGCTGTTATCTTCTGCATCTTCCCAAACCACAGTATGTAATCCAAATGCAATGCATTATGTAGTGGCACCAGGAATCCGATTTGTTGTGCTGTATTAGGTCCCAGGAAGGCAGTGGCTGCAGAGGACTTGAAACCAAAGCCATGATTTGCTTTTGGATCTTTGTTACTTGTTAAAAAGCACAGGAAGAAAAACAGAAGATCAACCTCATACCTTGCCTTTTTGATCCCAAGAGCATTAATGAATCTAGCAATTAAAAGGAAACGTGACTTTCTGCTTCCAGTTGAGCAGGCTTGATAGGTAGGGTTTTTTTTTTTTAAAAAAAGAAAAAAAAAGAAAGAAAAAAAGGATTTTCACAGGCCTGTGTCATTTTTCACAGGAGAATGCCCATTGAATGTCAGAACCACGAATTCCCATGTAAGGAGCCTCAGACTCATCCTGCTGAGCCCTGTGCACTGTGCACAGAATGGACATGGCACTGGGGATGTGCACTGGGCAGGGCACGGGGGAGAGGGGGAGGTTCTGCCTTTGGCAAATATTCCCAGAGTTTTGGGCAAGCTCTAAGCTGATCCCTGCACTCGCTTAGGGTTAAGTAGATTAGTAAAGTCAAGACAAAAGTATCTACAAGGTAGGGTCAAATAGTTGTGAGGCAAGTTTGGAACTCTATTAATTTTATCTGTGATTATTTTCGGGGGAGAAAAAGGAGGAATGAGCAATGGAGTGAGTAGCTTTGACCTCTAAAATACAGCCAGCAGCTCGGTGTGCTAGCAGCAAGTCCTGCCTAAAAAAAAATATATATATATATATAAAAAAGAAAAACTAACAACTTTGCCTCTTTTTAATTTTATTTCATTTTATTTTATTGATTTTATTTTATTTTTAGTTTAATTTTTATTTTATTTTTTATTTTTTATTTTATTATTTTTCTTTATTTTATTTTATTTTATTTTATTTTATTTTATTTTATTTTATTTTATTTTATTTTATTTTATTTTATTTTATTTTATTTATTTAATTTTAATTTTTTTTCAGCCCATCTCACCACTTCTTCCCCCTCTCTTCACTGACTCCAACCAGCACAACCCTCTCCCCCTCCCTGGCCCCACAGCAGGATGGGTTTGCAGTCCTGTTAGTTCCCAGCAAGCCTGGCTCCAGCATGGAGCCCAACTAATAAGCCCCACAGCCCTTATTAGCTCAGGTTTTGTGGAGTGTGTCCCCTCTAATGAGAGTGTGCATCACAGCCTGGGGAGCAGGGAACTAATGCACCCATCAGGGGTGGGGTCTCCCAGGTTTCAGACCCTGCTCTGCTTGCTCAGCAGGTGAAGATGTGGATGATTTATAATGCAGGTCTTTCCATTGCTATTCAGGGAGTTCTCCCTGCTGTTAATGTTGATTTTATAACCATTTTTGAACTGCTGGGAAAGTTTCAGCACACTGGAGAAAAGTTGAATTTTTATAATTGTTATATTGAAAAAAAAGGGGGAAAAAGGGGGTGAACAAAGCCCTGAGGTCACTGGTACAAAGCACTCCACAGATGTTGTGTGCACGTTGTCTTCTACAAGAAATGGTGATGCAACTTCAAAATGGCACCTATAAAAAGGATTAAAACCTGGTCAGCTAATTGATTTCAGGGTGATTTTGTTGATTTCTGTTTCTAGGGGTGAAGCAGGAGGTGTTGTGGTCTTGCCACCTTGTAGTACGTGTTTTTCTGGAAGGATCTCCTAAAAGTTGTGTGGGGTCACAGGGAAGCTTGGACAGCCATAAGTGAAGAAGGTGCCTCGAAGCAGAATTGTTTGATGCCTCTTGTCCTTGCCTTATGCAGATAAAGGGCAACGTAGTAATGGTCTAAAAGAGTAAAAATGGAGAGCAGAGCTGGTAGCAGGTCATCTCTTCTAAATCCTGCCCGTTTGGGACCTTCTCATTGAAAATAAGAAACTGGTTTCACTCAGTGTAGCTCAGTTAGGAGTGATTGCTCTCTACAACTACCTGAAAGGAGGATGGAGAGAGGTGGAGGTTGGACTCTTCTCCCAGGTAACAACTGACAGGATGGAAGGAAATGGCCTCCAGTTGTGCCCAGGGCAGTTGAGATTGGATGTGAGGAAGAATTTCTTTGCTGAAAGGGTTCTGAGGCATTGGAAGGGGTTGCCCAGGGCAGTGGTGGAGTCCCCATCCCTGGAGGGATTGAAGAGTCGTGTAGACACAGTGCTGAGGGACAGGGGTTAGTGGGGACTGGTCAGTGTTGGGTTCATGATTGGACTCAATGATCTTAAAGGGCTTTTCCCATCCAGGCAATTCTGGGATTCTGTGGCCAGGTCAGGATCTGAAGCCAGGTAAATGCAGGCTGGTGATGCAGCTCACGTTCAGCAGTGGAGATGTGTAGCCACTATGGGCAATTTTTAAGCTGATTGTACATTTTCCCAAATAGTCTCTTGTTCAAACAGGATTTCATACTGAGCAGTGTGGTGTTCTCCTCAGGAGGTTGGACTCTGTGCTCCTGCTTTCACAAGGGTTTCGAGCACTGGCTGCTCAGCACCATCTTACGAGGTGATGGTTGCTCTGGTTTTGCTGCCAATATTATTATTATTTAATAATAGGAGTTTATTAAATCTGTCAACTTGACTGATTTCAACACTCTCTGCCATGCTTTCTTAGCACAGCTATTTTTGTATGTGACTTGGGTGTGTGGCAAGAGAGGCCCATGAATTCAAGTCATTTCTCAAGGTCTGTGTGGTAGAGCATGGTGGCACATGGAGATCTGGGCTCACAGGAGGGTGGTGATGTTGGTAGGAGCACAATGCCAACGTAGTGACACCACTTCCATGGCTCCATTAATTTACCCACGTGCTCATGTGTGAAGCTGCATGGCACCTTGCAGACCTACCATGACAGACTTTGGTCATCTTTCACATGAAGTCCAAGCCAGCATAGACGATTAAAGGTCTTGTTGTGTGTCATCCTCTTGAAATCTGGAAGGGGAAGAACATCATGAAGAACTCTGTCCTGTTGCTCTGGACTGAGACAGTGGCTTTTTTGCTTAATAGCCTGATTATCTCACTTTCTTCTCTCTTGTTGCACTTGTTTTAATGCCTACAGTGACACACAGTGGTGATGAGTTTCTGCTGTGCCAAAGCACTTGACACAGGGAGGTAGAGGACATTGTAGATGGTGGGCATGGTGACTGCCAAGCTCTCCTTGTAGGAGCACACTGCCCTGGGCTGATGTGACTTGGGCTGCAGGCTGCTCATCAGATGGCCAGATAAGGAAGCTTTGAAGCTTTTGGCTCTTCCATCGAATATATTGCCCATTTACTACTGAGGCTTCTTCACAATCAGCAGAGAACTGCAGGTTTCAGAAGCTGATTTGTACCATAAATGCCACACTCAAATCCTCTTTATTTTTTGTGACAATGCATTTTTTTTCATCCTTGTGTAAGCAGCCATGAAATAAAAGTTAGCTTTTGGCTCTTGTATTTCCTTACGCTCCCATTGTGCTAGAGAACCCAGCAGGGAAGTGGCTCAGTTGCTCCTCAGGAGAACGTTTTTCAGTGTCACTGGATGTGTTCACCTTTCGTTTTTACGTGGTGTTTGCAGGGGAGGTAGATGACAGGGTTGGTTTTATTTCAGGATTATTCCATTGCTCCATTTTTCAAGAAGATTTTTGGGTTCTTTTCCCCTGCTTTGAGAAGGAAAATGATCAGATGATGAGAAGTCTTGGGCTGTCTTCCTCCTTGAGCCGTTGCTCCATGCTGAGTAGCTTCAGGCAAGCTCCTGTTTCCAAATCCCAGCTGCTCCAGCTATTAAGATGATAAACATGCTGATATGTCTTGTTTGAAAGGTCTGGAAGCGGGTGGGCAAGCTGGAAACAAATGCACTGACTTTGAAAACGGGTGGGAGAAAAAAAAGCAAGCGGCTGTTTGTCAGGCATGGTCCCTCCGAGCAGCTACGGTACCTGTGTGACTAGAGCTGCACCCACGGAGCTGGGGTGGGTGAGCTCAGCCCCTCGGCATGGCCCAGCGGGGAGGGAGGGAGGGAGGCAGCTCCACGGAGCAGAGCAGATGTGCTGGGTCTCTCCGTCATCCAGAAAACGCTTCTTGCTGGCAGCACAACGCAACCGTGTGGGTCAAGGTCAAGTTGTTGGCAGCCTGCATCCCTCTGGACCTGAGCCAAAGTGGCGTGAAAAAAACCCAACAACCGCAAAACAACAACAACAAAAACCCCCCATCCACTAAATGCCCCAAACCCTTTTTTGATGGCCAGGTCTGTGGCCCCTGCCCCAGGCTGTGACTTACAAACAGTGGGGGACTCGGTGGTCCCGGGGGGGAATGGGCGGCCGCGGGCAGGCACCGATGCTGGGCTGCTCCTGACATTTCCGCCTGCGGGTGCCCAGCCAATTGGCGAGGCTGGAGCAGCGACACATGAAATATGATGATTTTCTGCTGAAGAGGAGGAGGAGGAGGAGGAGGGGGGGGAGAGGGCGGGAGGACCGCTTGCTCTCATGGTTCGCATGCCGGGGGCTGCAGAGAGGACTGGCCAGAGCCGAGTGCCGGGTGCGGAGCCGCAGCACCCCGGGGATGGCCCCTTGCTCCCCAGTCCCTGACCAGGAGGATGCCATTGCCACCCAGGTGGGTGGGTGGGTGCTGATGGCAGCACGAGAGGCGTGAGGCTGCCCGGGGGACGCTACCGTGGGGCACCAGGCCTTGGGGACCCACAGCTCTGGGGGGACCCAGCACCCCGAGTCCTCAGTGGGAGACCTGGCTCGGTGTTGTCCCCCCACCCCAAAGCTGTGCCACGCACGGGGCCGCCGGTGCTTTGCGGTGCTTGTTAGTGGAGGGCTGAGCTTTTTTTTGGGGGGGTCTTTGGTTCAGTTTGCTAAAAAAAAAAAAAACAACCAAAAAAACCCCAAACCCACCCAAATCCCACTCCAGGAAGAATGCTTTATTGCTGTGCCAGGTTCAAACTTTGCAGCCTGATCGTTAGTTTGATGGGAAGCACTTGACAGAGCTCCTCTCTGCGTGTCATTAACCCTCTCACACCACCGCCTGGGACCGAAACTGTTAATACCTCAAATTCAGTCGCAACAAATTTAACCCTGATAAGGAGCGGCCATACAACTCCCTGAATCGCATCCAGCAGCTGTTCAATTTTATAATGACTGTGCATTTATCCAAGAGCTGAGTGGCAAGTTTTCCATTTATTATTATTCTCCCAAAGCGAGGGGTGGAGGGAGGGGGATCCTATTTAAAAAAAAATAAATAAAATCATATAATAATATTCACGAAGAAAGACTGCTGGTGCAAACCACACCTCCCCCTGCTCCGATTCTGCTGCCGCTGCTGCTGCTTTATTAATTTATTTGTGCTGTGAGTGACAGTCCTCCAGAAGTGATAATTGGTGCACTGTATCTTTAAAAGGTTAAAACCCTTTTCAAAAAGGCCTAGACTCATAGTGGGAAAAGACAAGAGAGGCTTTGGCTGGCTTTGGATCCAGAAAACAGCTGCTGATTAGAGTCTTCGTCTTCAGGCTGAATTTATTACATATTTTTCAGCAGCAGGGATTCTAGGAGGAAGCTTCCGTTTGGGTTTCTTGATCGTGGTTTATTTTTATTCAGAGGAATAACAGAGGAAGGATTTGTTCCGGCTGGAGCATGCTCACAACCTGCAAGATCTCCCATTATTAAACTGCCTAGTTTGGGCTTTAATATACATGTGTTTTAGTTTTGTTTTTGTTTTTATTTTTTTATTAGTGTTATTATTATTTGGCAGCGTGCGTCTCAATTATTATTATTTTTTTTTTTTTTAAACTAATTTATTTTGAAAGGAAGCTGATCTCGTAATGAGCTTTCTCCTTCCTTACTTGAAACAGGTGCTAATGAAAGAATGCAAATAGCACCGGCTGAGGAGCCGAACATTTCATAAAGAAGGGAAACAGCCACCGACCCAAAACAGTTCGGGGATCTGCCTGCCAGCACCCAGCAAAGGTAGGCACCGGGGGTTCGGGTTGTAATTGTTGTTGTTGTTGTTTTTCTCTGCGTTATATATATTTGCCAACGGTATATTTTTCTCTTCCCCCCCCCACCCACACCCCCCTCCTGCCGCCCGCCCTCACCCTCCCTCGCTGCGGGTGCACAACCGGACGGCGAGATTCCATTTTGCCTCCCGAAAGGTGTCAGGTTGCCACCAAGATGCTTGTCCACCACACACCGAGTGTGCACATACATATATAATGTATATATATATATATATATATAGCGTATGTGTGTATATATATGTGTGTGTGTGTGCTCCCCGGGTGGCTGGCGCTGGCTGCCGTGCATGGCGCGATGGGCGAGCTCCCCGAGCCCGAGGTAACCTCAGCGGTGTCAATCAGCCCACAGCCAGCCTGTAACCCTGTCCCCGCCACGCTCCCAGCTACTTCACTGCTCCCTCCTGTTTAATTAGCCTTGACTGTCGCATGAATTTATCGTCGCTTGACAGCAACTTCATTTCTTTTTTTTTTTTCCTCAATGTGCATAGATTATGGGTTTTTTAAAAATTTTTTAGGTTTTTTTTTCTTGCTGGTGGGAGGCAGGGCTGGGGGCGGCGGGAGGCGAGCGCCGCGGATGCGTTAGCGATGTGCAAAGATGAGGGGCTCGTGTCCCCAGCGGGCACCCAGGCTGCTAAGGCGGTGGAAAAATGGACATGTTGCTCCGTGGGGAGCCTCGTCCTCCCCGGGGTGATGCTGGGTGCCCGTGCTGAGGCCCTGCTCTGCTTCCCATCCTTCTTGTATATTCCCTGTGGAGTAGAAGCAGCTGTTACCTGATGCTACAGTGTGTATAAACATATTAAAAATAAATAGAAATGATTCCAAGCCTCATTTTAACAGCTAGATCCCTGTGTATGGCTCCATCCCCTTTTGCCTGCACAAAGCCTGGGCACTGGTTTTTCTTTTTCACCCTGTCTAATTTTATTTGCATGTGCTATGGGCTGGTATTCAGGCAGTTCTGGGATATTCTCCTCAGAGGTTTGTCCTTTGCTGGGGAGTTTTCCCCGGCGCTGGTGGGCTGCTGGGGCAGAGGCAGGTGGAGGCACCCACAGCTCCATGCGGTACCTGCCCGCCGCTCCTGCTCGGGCTCCAGGTTTTTTGCCGTGTTCCCACAGCTGCGAGCCTGGGCTTGCAGCAAAGACTGCAGTGGCCTCTTGAAGGGCCAAATCCAGCCCTCACTGGGATCATCCAGCTCCTTCCATCATACAAACCTCCAAGGGCAGAAATTAGCCCTTTGTCTGGGTGTTTGTATTTGTATCTTTCTGTGTTTACATCTGTTTGAGCAATATTTTTCTTTTCTCTGCCTGCAAGATTATTTATAGCATTTTCACCTGACTGCTAAGGAAAAGACCTGCAAAAAGTTTCCCCTAATTAATTGTGCAAGCTGAGGGTGGGCAGCACATGAAATAAGACACTTATTTTATATAAACAACCCCTTGAGGCTTCCTAGAAAGAGAACTTGTGAATATCTAACCTGACAGATAAAAAGTAATCAAAATTGAATACGCAGTCTGGTCTGCCCCCACCCTTCTGAAAACAAATAATTTTTAATTAGGAGTTTGATAGGGGGTGTGTGCAGGAGAATGTGTTTAAATAATGCTCTTGAGCCAGGGGTAGGGGAACATTCCTCTTTGGAATACTGCTGGGCACAGGGATGTGAGCTCCTGGCATCCCCTGCCCTCCTGCTCTGCCAGAAATGGCAAATCCAAATGCTGATGGGTGCTGCTGACCCCCAGCCTTGAGCTTTTGGGATGCAAAGAAAACGGGTGTTTGTCCCAAACCTCACACTCCCTCGTGCTGAGCCCATGATGCTCAGCTCGTGCTGAGGCTCCGTGGCTCTGCAGGGACGGGACTTTCTGGTTTTCATGCCATACCAATGAAGGAGTGTGCCCAATGCTGCTTTTTATTATTATTATTTTTTTTCTTTTTGGAGATTGCAAATCTTCCCAGCTGCAAGAAAACGTAGTGGAGTTGGTCTTTATTTCTTCCTCCTTCTGGCCAGCCTGCTTGCTCAGTGGGATTTCTGCACAGCAGTGCCATGTGGGAGCTCGCTGCTCCTCTCCAGTCCTGAGCTCTTGCTCTGCTCAGGCTGGTGGGAAACTGTTTGGCTGAGAAACCTCCCAAGAAAACCCAAGGGGGTGGTAACTAAGGAGGAGGAAGGGAAAGTGGGATTTTCCCTATCAAATCATCTCCTGTACAGGGCATGGAGTTCTACTCTGCTGCCTATGGGGCCATGAAACCCTTCGTGCATTGCCCAGCCCAAACCTGGCAGCTTGAGCAGGACACAGTGGATTTTGTTTCACCAGCCCAGTGAGCTCCTCTGCAGAGGTTGTGGCATCTGAGTCCTGCCAGGAGTTGCTCTTTTATGAGGTCTCTCTCATACCTTGGGACCAGTGGGAGTTGGTGGCCCTGCATCCCTCTGACTTTCATCCTTTCATTGCCTTTGGAGAAATGAAAATGAAACTGTTGTTCTCCGAGGCGTGGGAGCCTGGGTCACCCGGCAGGATTGTGCTTGCAAAGGATGCTGTTCATTATTTTGCTTGAAATAGTTGAAAATCTCCTATAAATGTCCATGACGTGCAAGGTCATGGCTCTCAAATGGCTCTCTAGCATCTTGGCTCATTTCTGGTAAAGGTTGTGGCTGACCTGTTCAATGGAGTTACGTAAATGGGGAGATTTGCTGGGAAATTGAGATAGCTGTGGATGGGCCAAGAAGTTTTATGGACACCTGGAGGAGCCCAGATTCAGAGTTTTTTAAAGGCCTCCTCCTTGGATGCACTTTAATAGTGGATTTCCACCTGGCCTTGGGCTGGTTCAGCAACTACCAGAAATCTCAGCTATCTGTTCATGAGCTAGCAATGAAGTGATCAGTGCCAGGAGAGCACAAGCACAATATTGACCTAAACCCATCATTTTTAATTGGCCTGCCTGGGAGTGAATCTTGCTACCTTGTTCTGCTAAGAGCACAAACCACTCTAGACTTGTTTGGGCTAAAAAAATATCTCCTTTCTTCATGTAAAGATAAATATCTGTAGCCAGCTCAGTTAAGGCAGATGTATACTGTGGGTTAGTATGGATGTACCAAGGAATAGTACATGCCAGCATGCTGATTTATTTGGCTGTTTAAAAGTGCAAGTCTTTATCTGAAGAGGTTCTTCAGAAATATGTAAGAGGGCTGGTTGCTGCTTACCCGTATTTAACCATATTGGTGACCTTACTGCAAAAGGGATGTCAGAATTCATAGCCCAGATCTCTTCACTTAGCTCTTTAAAAAGCTCAGAAACTTTTATGCCAAGAATGGAAATGCAGCAGCTATGTAAGTCATGGGTTTGCTCAACTCTGCTCTCGGTGGTTAACTGAGGTGGGGAGGAGGGGAAAAAAAAAAAACAACCCAGCATGGCCTTTTTTGTTCCCATTTAACCTTTTTGTGTCTTACTTTTTCTTCTGTGTGGGAAATGGAAAGGAGAGAGGGGGAACCATTTGGCCAAGATCTCGGTGTGAGTCCCTGGCAGACTGAAAATACAAGTGAGAAGTTTTGACTCTAAGCTCTGACTGCAGACAGCAACCCTCACCTTTTTTTTTTCCTTTCTTCTTTTTTTTCCATGGCTGTTTGCTGGGCAGACACCAGTGCTGGAGGAAAATGCACGAGGGGATGTATTTTGCTCTCTAGATAATCCCTATTGCTGGAGGTGTTTTGTTGCACGGGTGATCCTTGCTGTGAGAAGCAGGTGCAACCCCAGCTCCTGGTGTGTGGGTGCTGGGGTGAGGTCTGGGCCACTTCAAGGTGAACATCACAACTGGTTGCTGTTCCTGATGACTTGAATAATTTAACGAGGCACGTTGCCTGCAGCATGGCCAGCCTGGGCTCTCAGAGGACTGTGTGTGAAAGGTTTCATGGCTGAGGGACACGAGATGCTACTGGCATCCCCTGGGAGGAGGAGCCCCAGAAATAGCTGCTGGGATGGTCCCCAGGAGGAGCCCAGCTGCTGGTCCCAGCCTGAGGTTGATCTGGACTGGTTGTTTTGACTCAGGACACCCTAATGACCCTGACCCCAATGGTCCTGGCTGATCTGCAGCTGGGAGAGGAGGATCCCACAGCCCTGCTGCTCTAGGGCTACTTGCAAGCCATCTGCATGGGAATCCCATGGGACTCAAGTCCTTCAGATGGATTGTCCACCCCTCCAACAGCCCAGATTGTTCAGTGCAGTGGAAAGGTTGTCTCTTGCTTGCTTCCCCTCCTGTGTGCCATCTCGTTACTCTGTCAGCTCTTGATGTGGGATGCAAGGGCATCTTTGAGAGGAGCTTGGTCAATAAAATCCGGTGGAGATGACAACCACAGGTGGCTGGACCATCTCCTGTGTCTCTGGAGGAAGGGCCCAGGGCTGCTGCTGACTCACAGCCCTGGTTTGGGGGCTGCCAGCAGAAAGGAGTGAGCAAACCCTGATGTAACAAGTGATCTGCTGAAAATAAGTCACCGCAGAATTTCTCATTCTGTTAAAGTGCAAGTGAGAAAGGCGGGTACTGCTCATGGTGATGTCAGAGATGATCTCAGAGTCCTTCAGAATACACCTCTGCCACAAACAAAACTTCTAACCCACTTTTTTTTAGTTGCTGTTAGAGTTTAAGCGTATTTTATATATCCTGGTGGGTGTTACTGCTAAATGATGGATTTGAAATCAGAAGGTCTAGACTGTTTGAAATAACGTTTGGATTGGAGCTCGTATGGTCTTTTAAATAATTGCTCATGTGCAAAAAGAGCAGACTCTTGGGGTGGGCTCAGCTGTGCAAGACTCATCCCATCCCAGTCCTGGTCCCTCTAACATGTGTCTATCCTATGTCATCTGTGTTTCAAAGGCATTTCTGAACCTTACCACCCAGGTTCCCTTTACCTATGTGTTTTAGTCCATGGAAAAACACAAATTATGATCCCTCATCTCTCTCCTTATGGCCTTTGCCTGGTTCTGTTGGTTGTCACAATCACTGCAATCCTGTGCGCTGTGTCGTTCGGGGGTGGGTCTGCTCAACCAAGGGACAGGACAAGAGGAAATGGCCTCAGGTTACACCAAGGGCAGTTGAGATTGGATGTGAGGAAGAATTTCTTTGCTGAAAGGGCTCTGAGACATTGGCAGGGGTTGCCCAGGGCAGTGGTGGAGTCCCCATCCCTGGAGGGATTGAAGAGTCGTGTAG
Source organism: Caprimulgus europaeus (assembly GCA_907165065.1). The sequence continues at coordinate 6,230,673 of OU015547.1, forward strand.
ACACAGTGCTGAGGGACAGGGGTCAGTGGGGACTGGTCAGTGTTGGGTTCATGGTTGGACTCCATGAGCTTAAAGGGCTTTTCCAGTAGAGGCGAGTCTGGGATTCTGTGTTCCCATTCACCTCATTTTTGGTTGCTTATAACTTATATATTCTTTTTTTGTTGTTTTTATTTTTTGTGGTGCTGACATCATAGGGAATTTTATGGGAGAGTGAAAATTGCTGAGCCAAACAGGTTGCTTTGTTTTGAATTTCTGTTCAAAAGCAGTTTGGCAGGTTCCTTTTGAAAAGGATTTGCTGCAGTGAATCTTGTTAGATATGAATTCTCCAGATGACCCTGCACAGTGGGGACTTCTCCAGTAAGAACAGGCAACTTCTTCCTTACTGATAGAGATATTTGATTATAACTTTGATTAATTCATTGGACAGTAATTTTATTCAGTGGGAAAAAAAAATCTCTGCTACCTGGCAAGTGAAGGACATGTAGACCCACAGCAGATTGAAGGAAAATATTTAGAGTGGCTTCATGTCTCCAAACAAGACGTGGTGCTGTGCCAAGAGGAGGTGACTGTGTGGGTCAGACCACCCACTCCAGGGGATGAACGTTGGTCCTGGGCTAGGTCCAACAGCGATGAGAAGGTGGGCTAGTGTGTGTGCAGCTCATGGGGTGCGAGGTGCACGGGGCACAGTCAGCAGAGCATGAACCACAGACTTCAAATAAATAAATAAGGTAACCAATGGGAGATATTGCTGTTACAGTCAGGTGAGCTGTTGTTTTGGGGTGATGAATGTGTATGTATCTGGCTTAGTTTATAGTGGGTCTGAAAGACACTCTTCTTGGTTAGGGCAGGAAAACATTCTTTTGCTCCTCAATTACGCTGTGAATTAAGCATCAGTGGGTTTAGTTTTTCCCCTGTGAAGCCACAGTGACCTGGAAGTAAAAGTCCTGTGGAAAGTTGTGCTCCTAAATCACACAGTATATGAAATTAGGAATTTTCCTCCATCCTCTGCACATTTGTCTGTCTGTGAAGCGAGGCTCACAGAATCACAGAGTGTCAGGGATTGGAAGGGACCTCGAAAGCTCATCCAGTCCAACCCCCCTGCCAGAGCAGGAACCTAAATGAGATCACACAGGAAGGCGTCCAGGTGGGTCTTGAATGTCTCCAGAGATGGAGACTCCACACCCTCCCTGGGCAGCCCGTTTCAGTGCTCTGTTACTCACATTGCACTGCTTTTAGTATCCCATTTGGTTGCTGTGGCATAAAATCTGTTATTTTAGTTGTATGTGAAATTTACCAAAGGAAAAATAAGACTCATGATCTTAAGAAAGTCCTTTTGAAGCCACTACATACCAAAGATTTCAAAGCTATTTTAAAATTCTTTAAGAGCTGCTTGAGTAACTGTAAAATTATCAATAGTTTTCAAATACAATGAAGAAACAACACTACAATTCCATAGCAGAAATCAGATTTCACACGTGCCAAAGCCTGCCTTACACTTTTTCAGTACTAAAGTGCAAAAGCCACATCACTTGATCACTACCTTTCCCTTCTCAGTTCAACTACTACTACACACGTACGTGTTCTCCCAGGGCCAGGGGATGGTTGATGGTTGGGTTGATGCTGCCCAAGGTCTCTTGTGTTTCCCTGCACTATAGGTAGTTTAAAACAAGCAAGACTCCTTGTTTTTGTTCTTACAGAAATATATCACCCTGTAAGGCAAAAAATGTGTTTCTTGGCATCAGTTCCTTGTTGGCACCTCAGCACATGCCAATGCTGCAGGTGTTTGTGTGGCCTGGGCATAACTGGCGTGCTGTTGAGCACAAAAGTGCTCTTGCTGTTTGTGTAAGGTCCAGCTTTGTAGGACCATGGCCTTGGTAGAGATTTCAGGGTGCTCCATCATACAGAGTAGACAATAAAATCAGAAAGGAGATGCCCTTCAGTGAATTGTGCAAGGACAGTGAACTTGGGCAGTCTTGGTGGACCACGGGCCATGAAGAAGGCAGCTGGGTTGTGTTCATGGGGATGCTGTGGGGAAGAGCATTGTGCTCGTTTCACCTCTTGTTTTATACAATCTGTATTTCCATGTTCCAATTTCAACACTCCTTTGTCAGCTGGCAGGGATCGATAATGCAAATAACAAGGCATTACCAGAATGGGAAGAAGAGCAGAACTTAAAAGCATCCTGCAGAGCTTGCATAGGGAATACCAGGAAGGTAACTAAATTCTCAAACCAGCTAATTTAGCTAAACAATTTAGCTCATTAATGAATGTAGGAATGTGACAAGTTATGATAACGCTATGCAAAAGCTCTGTGGTTTGTGTGCCTGCAGCTGGCAGGACCTGTATCCCTTTTGCTGCTGAAATTTTGGGGTGCAATGGGGGCATATTCCATCCTGGATAAACCATCTCAGTGGTTCTGGTGCTGCCTTGCACTTCCCAGCGCTGTCTCCTGGTGTGATGTTATCACTTCTGAAGATTTTGCAACTCATATGATAATCCTCAGATGGAGAGGGCTCCAAGGAAGCTGTAATTAGTCTGTACCCATCGTTCTTCTGCACTTTGGTTTGGGATTCTGTATACACTTTTGAGGCATGAACCCAGCCCTGAGCAGTCTGTTGTGCCTTACAGAGGAAAAGGTTGGGTAAATTGAAAAATCAAGAGGCCAATTTTCTCAGCTAACTGTACATAATAGGTTTCTGTTGCTTCTGTTGCTATTTCTGTCAGTGTTTATATGGGTTTTTTTTCTCAGTCATTTGGATTTTGCTCAGTGTTTGCCATTGCAAAAGCTGCTCAGGGACTGATGCTGTCTGAAGAAGCATAGTCCTGAGTCAAAAATGCATGTTGGGATAAAAACCTTGATGATGAAAAAATAAAATTATTTGGTTCTTTGTGAATGAATAACCATAAAATAAATTTGGTACTCAAGAGCAAACTGCAAAGGTGAGAGGAGAGAGAGGACACTCGTATTATTATCACCTAAAGGTTGCAAAGTTAAGCAGTCAAAGGATGGAATAAGTAAGAGTCAGGTTGAATATGTAATGGTGACTTCCCTTTGGTGGTGTGGTGTTTATCAGGCAGAATGCACTAAAGTGTTATTTACAACTTCCAATCAACAGATATTTCAGATAAGCTCGATCGTGTAATGAACAACTTTTGATCCATGGCCAGATGCTCTGCCTTTATGGTTGTGTAAATGAGAGCAGAGGGCGGCTGTGAACCCCAGTGCCTGTGCTGGCCTGGCTAAAAAAAGCTTTGTCCCAACGTGACTGTTTTCTGCATTGAGATGGCACGGAGGGGTGGGACTGTCCCCTCCACAGGGCACAAAGGGAAGCTGAAAATTGGAGCCATCTAAGCAGCTAAAGGAGACTCGTTGTGTTTTTGCAACTGTTTATAAAACCCGTGCCCTCAAGCAGGAGGGTTGCCTGGATTTTCCAGACTGTTTTGGGAAGGAAATTCAAGCTCCCCAGGGGACGGGTGGTGACTCTGTCCTTGAGGTTGAGCACAGCGTTCCAGGAGCTGGGGCTGAGCTTTGCTCTTGGCTCCTCATCTCCCAGGCTGAGTGGGACCAAAGCTTTGGTCTGAGGCTGAACCCAAGGTCTGGGGGCTCCTCATCTCCCAGGCTGAGTGGGACCAAAGCTTTGGTCTGGGGCTGAACCCAAGGTCTGGAGCAGACTTTGCCCCAGCAGCCCTCCCATGCCCTGTGAAAAGGGTGGCACTGCAGAGCCCAGGGTGCAGGGTTGGAGCAAGACTCAGAGCATCCATCTCATGGTAAAATGAGCTTTGGGGACTTTGGGGAAGTTTTGAGCCCAGCTGGACCTGCTGGGGAGGACTTAAGACAATAAAAGTGCTCCTTGCACGTGAGAGCTCATCAAGAGCTCACACATCAGTGGGATGTAGTTGACTTGAAGTATGCTCCTCACAAAAAAATTTACTTGAATGGGAATGATTTTGTGCTGCAAAGATGCAGATGAGAATGGAACCCATCCTGGCTTCCTGGAAGAGCCTTCCTGGCCCTGGTGTGTTTTAAGACCCCTACAACACAGAGCTATTGCTTGAGGCAAGTACTTGTGTGACTAATGAGGTCTTGTTATTGAGTTTTTCCACTACCACATGGGCACCTGGGATTTCATATCTCCAGAGACACCTGTGGGCTTGCAAATGGGTGTAATCCCAAGAAGAACGTGACAAGGGATACTGCATTTTGGTGATACAAAGCTGGAAATAAGATTAGTAGAAAGGAGGAGAGGAAAACTGAATTTGTAGGGTTTATATCCTGGAATATTGTCTACTTTTTCTTAACAAGGTGCAATTGTTGCATTAAGTTTTTGTGTCATTTCCTCTGGTACCCTTTTTCTTTTTGTTTGAAGACAACAGAAAGAGTTCTTGGTGCTCTAACTAGGGTGTGCCACTCCTCTCAAACTTATGCCAACAGAAGTCATCCGTAAACTCAGTATTTGTAGACTTGGTGCTGGCTGTGACTGATTTGTAGTGTTGCAAACAAAATATTTCACTCCTGCCTGCATATTTTTGCATTTACACCGTACTAAAATCCGTGAAATGGTACAACCAACTCCTAACAAACAACCCCACTTGCTTTTTGGGAACTGTTTTTTAGCAGTCTAAACCTTTTTAAAACCTTAAAGCTGCATAAGCAGCTTAAATCCATCTAAAGCCTTAGATCATTTTAAACAGCTTGTGCCAATATAAGGACTTAGATTATCTTAAATACCTTAAACAGATCTAAAGCTTTAGGGGAAAGAATTTGGCCAGTCTCAGATTTGGTTGATGATTTGATTGATTTCACAGGTGTGTTGGTCACCACTGGGTGACTTTGCCCAACCACTCCTTGCTGGAAGATGTCCTGATTTTCTCTATCTTGTGATTTTTTACACTTTGGGTATGTGATGTTTTGACATGTGAGCAGAGCACTAAAATCTGCATCTATAACCTTAACTCTGCCCCCATGCTTAGGTTATGATCATCTGTAACTTCTGTACATGGCCCCAGGTTATTTTGGCTGAATATGTATCCAATGTGCAGGAGAAAATGAACTCTTATTACACCAGCTGAGAATTTTCAAAGAATCATGAGAGCCTGAGCTGCCCTTTTCAGTCTGGATTCTTATAAATTGCTTATATAGCTTTGAAAAATCCCATCTTAAGATGTGGTAGCTTAATTAAACCTCTTTAAAAACGTACACAAACAGAGGAATGAGTCCAGACGATGACTTAGGTTAATTTGGACATTCTCTACTTATTGCCCGCCTCCTCGCTACCACATCCTCATGGTGTTAATGTGAGGTCGGATTCTTCCTTCATTTTTCAAGGGAAAATCATAGGTAATTTGGGCTCAAAGAGTTAGGGGCTTTTAGTTTTTTCATAATTGAAATTAGATGGAGTTTCACTTCCACATCAGCCAGCCCTGAAAGGCTCAGTTAGTTTCTTTCCTGTAGAGCAGAGCTTTTCTGGAAGGTGAAGGAGCAGCAGCCCCAGGAGTATTTTCTTTAGGAGACAAGCTGATAATGACCCTAGGGCAGTAAGAAGAAAATGTCACTGAAGTTTTCTGCTCAAACTCCTCAGCTGAGAAAAGAAGCCAACGTGCTCCCTCCTGCTGAGCTCTCCGGTGTGATCTGTGCACCCGGGTACCTGAGCTGCGCTCCCTGGGGCAGTGAATCAGCCTTGTGGCAGGTTGGGCTGGGACATGGCTCCAGTCCCACGTGCCACCCTCGTTGCTTTGGCCACACAGAAGTGAAAATTCTCTTTATTATGAGCACTGCAGCAAAGGGAGTTTGTGTTAAAACAGGTGGGGTTTGAGGTGGTGCGTGCAGAGCAGTGTTAACCTCCAGCTCTCTTCCCACTTACCTGTGTAACGCAGCATTGGAACAGACCCAGATACACTGGGGAGGGCAAGGTGACAGTTCATCACCTGGAGCAAACCTGCTCTCTCCATTCCTTGTCCCCATGGGCTCTGCCACGGGCGATATCTGCTTTTCAGTCTGTCCTATGTGTGGGTAAAGCAGATGCACTCAGACCTCTGCCACTGCGAGGGGACAGCACGTGAGCACTGTCACGTACCAGAAGTGTTCCAACTTGCAAGAAACTTGAGAAAACTAGGAAGAAGTTTCAGTTTAATTTTTAGAGACAAGGCTGTTCTTTCAGGCTGGAGTTCTTAGATTGCTCACCCAGGTTATTCACAGTGCCGCTGCTAATAAGTTCCGGTCTCCTGTATTTTATTCACTTAATAAATTAATGCATTTATTATTCATAGAAATAGTAGGTGAGTGCTTGCTTGAAGGTGAATTGCTTTCTTTCAGCCTGCCAAGCTCTGAATTCTCTTTTAGACAGTATCATTCATACTTAGAGCAAGAAACCTGAATGCTACCTTAGTATCTCTAAGAATATCTGGTGGTAAAATCTGGGATTTTATAAAATACTTATTTTTAAAAAAAGTAAATTAACATAAAATACATCCAGAGACTCCTGGAGGCTGCGCAGTACTGGAGGCTTCAGTCCAAGCCTGGCTCCTTGAGCAGCTCACCGTGGGTGCAGCTCTCTAGTACATAATTAATAGAGTTCCTTTCCTTTCTTAGAATATCTGGCCCAAGGACTCCAGGATTAAGTTTGGTAGAAATGTAAACACGTTGCAGCTTGGTAAACCACAGCTGAATCAGGGCAGAGAGCAGAGCAGCTTTATAAATCTGATTTTTCCTTTCAGACTGACTTGCCCTATCTATAACCTGGTGCCTAGGACTGGGTTTGCTTCTGTAGATGTCCTGGAAGGTCACGGGTCTTTGCACCTATGATCTTGGTGGCCTCGTCTGCTCAGATGAGATGTGGTTTGCTGCTCACTGTTGGGCTTTCTCTTCTTGCTGCAGAACTGAGCTGGAGTGGCAAGGTGCACCAGGGGAGGTTTAGGTTGGATATGAAGAAAAACTTCTTCACTGAAAGGGTGGTCAGGCATTGGCACAGGCTGCCCAGGGAGGTGGTGGAGTCACCTTCCCTGGTGGGATTTAACAGACAAGGTGCTGAGGGACATGGTTTAGAGGTGGAGTTGGCAGTGTTGGGTTGATGGTTGGACTTGATGATCTTAAAGGTCTTTTCCAACCATTACGATTCTGTGAGTGCTGGTTTTGGAGCTGGACTTGTGCAATTGTTCCTTCTGTGGAAACCCATGAAGCACCTGCTTCCTTGCTAGTGACAGCTTTGGGCAATGACTTTTTTTACTCAGCTTAGCTGGTTTTACCTTTTTTTTTTTTACCCTTGGTTTGCTGCAAGCTCCATAGTTGTTTCAGCTCCACATGACTGGAGGCTCAAAGGAAAAATGAAGAAGCTGGTGCAGGTAACCCCTATAGCAGCCTCTTACTCTTAAAGCTCCCCATGCCATATTCTGTACAATGAACAGAAATATGAGAGAAAACATTCCCTAGTGCCAATATTAATAGAAAAACAAGGGAAAGTTGGTTTGTTGTTTGTTGTTTGTTTTTCCTTTCCCCTGACACGGTTCCAGTCCCCTTTCACAGTTACCAGGTCTGGCACACAGGCACATGTAGCTCTACCCCAGTTGCAGAGACCCTCACTGTGCAATGTGAACAGAAACCTGGGGGGGTGCAGAGGGGTCTGCAGGACACCCCAGGCTTGGACCTTTCCTGTCACTGCATCCCAGAGAGAAAGGAGAATTCAGCTGTTTGTTCCACTGCTGTTCACAGCTGGCAAAGGGAATAGACACCAAACAGTGCTAAAGCAAGAAGTAAACTGATTTAATATAGACATGGTGCTTGATGTGTGTCACCCCCGGGCTTTTGGCAACCCCTGCATCCCCCCTCTTGCTTTGCTGGGGTCCATCAAGCTGCCAGGCAGGACCTTGAACCTGGGAACAAATGCAGGAGGACTGGGTAGGTGAGAAGCATTCAGTTCCACACCATCATGGGATGCAGAGAACAATTCAGAGCATACGGAGTCCCGGGACAGAGCCCGGCTGGCTGACGTAGGCGGTCAAGGCGAGAGGTTTCCACTCTTCTTTCCTCCTCAGTTTGTTCACACGTGTGCAAACTGCAGTGGCACAAACAAGTCAGTGTTAATCCACCCAGCAACTGCATCCTCCTTGGAAGGGGGCCCTGAGTTCTGAAAACATCACCATCCCAGGCAGCGTTTAAGCGTGTGCTTACCTGTAAGCGTGTGTTTTAATTGCTGTCCTGGATAATGATGTTGTACTTAATCATGTTCCTAAATGGGGTTTTTTTTTTCTGATTCAAGGCCAATGCTGGCATCCTGTGGGCTGCACTGCTGTGTGAAGAGCTGCTGGTGGTGGGTGCAGCATCCCAGCCCCACGTAGCGTGGATGGGGTTAGGCGAGTTATTGACGTGGAGGACATGAGCAATGTGTAGGGAAGGAGGCTTGAAGCTCCTGGGTAAAGAAAAGACCTGGGGTGAAATGGTGAATCCAGGGAGCTGTGGAGGGTGACAAAGCACACGGTGTTTGCAGCAGCGAAGGATTTGTAACGTCGGTAGATTTGGGTGAGGATTAATGAGCCTTTGCAGCTCTCAGTGACTTGCTGAAACTCCTCAGCCTCGTTTGGAGACTCAGTCAGCAGCTCGGGATTTCTTCTGGACTTCTTAGAAAGCTCAGAAGTGCTGTCTGTGTCTGGCCAGGCACAGGCGTGTGGGGAAGTGCGTGTGTTCCAAAGAACCATGTGAGATGTGGAGCTGAGGGCTTGTACCTGCTTGGGCACTGAGCACAGACCTCTGTGCAGAGCAGTGAAATGTGAGGGCAGAAGATTTCCAGGATCAACTTAAACTCTTTTATTTCCATATTAAAGCCTGGGAATTTGCATGGTCTGTACCAGGAGGAACAGCAGAGTGACCCAAAGAGAGGTGATGGGGGGCCTGTCCTGGAAACACCTGAATGTCTGTACCCCAGGCACCCTGTCAGGATGTGTCCATCCTCTCCTTCCTGCTCTGCTGACAGCTTTGCTGAAGGCCAAATGCAACTTTATACACAAACTGCTGATGCTGTGACAGAGCTGACCATTGCTCTCTCAGAAAAGTTCCTCCTGACTTGAGATGATGCCATCACGAAAGCATGGCAGTTACCATACCTGTTAGTCTTGGGGACAAATATTTCCCCATGAGGTATCTCCAGGTCCTCATACAGATCACAGCACCTCACTGTTTCTCTGGGATGCCTCTTGTTGACCCCATAACAAATATATTCTTATTTTTTTAAGCTCCAAAAACTCATTAGTGCTTCAAGAGGACTGGAAAGATCTTAAGATGCAGAGCCAGTTGTCAACCCTGGCACCCTTTCCAGAAGAAGTCAACACTGTGAGTGTTGAGTAAGCTGTGCCACCACGATTTGCAAAGGACCACATGTGTCAAAGCACGTTGCCTTGTCTTCTCTGCATGGAGCAGAATGGTGTGTTTTGTGGCTGGCTAGGTTTCATGAGGCCAAATATATTTGGTCAGTGTACCAGAAGGGTTGTCAAAACCAGTGTCAAAAGTGGGGACCAGCCTTGCTGGTGCTTGAAGGTGGGGAATTAGTAGGGCTAATGAATTCCCAACATCACTGGGCCAGAGCAGAGCACGAGAACGAGTGGGCACACATTTATGGAAAGTTTGGGCATGTTAGGAATTCAGGTGGAGTTTTGGGGTTTTTTTTATGCAGGGAGGTTGGTGTGTGAACCAAATTGCAGTGGGAACAATTAATTTAAATTATTTATTTAAATTAAAAGCGCTTGGACTTAAGGACAAACTTGAAGATTGCAGCTGATAAGTTCAAAGAGCGGAACGGCTCCGTTTGTGTTTGATGTCAGGGGAAGGAGCAGTGACCTGCTTGGGAAAGGAGTAGACTTTGGGGAGTGTGTGAATATTTGAAGTCTTAAGGGAAACTGGCTGCATCTCCTCTTTGTGCTGTGTCATAAAACCGGGACAAAGAGGTCACTTTGTCACTAATGGGCAGTGTGTTTAGAGTCGGTGAAAGGAAATAGCTCAGCCAGAGTTGTGGGATGCAGCTCAAGAGGAGAAAAGATGAGATGGAAGAGGCACTGCCAGTGGTGGGGGATGCTCCTGCTGGTACCAGGGCAACCCTGGTCCCAGGCACTTTCCTGAGATGTGGTTTGGGTTGCAAAGTAGAGATTCACCTGTTCATCGGTGAGGTGAAGTGACTTGCTGTGAATATCAGGGAGGAATTTCCTCCTCCTGGAGGGTGTGGGAGTGAATGGCAGTTGGGTATGGCCCTGCTTCACCTTCCCTGGGGATCTGTCCCTGCCTCCAGGAGTGGCTGAGCTGGTGGGTCAGTGCCTGCTCACCTCTGTTATCCTGATCCTCCTTTGCTGTCTTCCCAGTGATGATAAAAGGTGTTAGTTGGTGGCACATGAGTGTGGCTTGGTTACCTTCTTCCAATTTCTGCTGCACTCTGAGCTCTTCTCTTGTTTGGAAGCACCCACATGACCCTCAGCTCCATTGAGGTGAGGTTAAGGTTATGCACAAACCAAAACCAAGAAACTTCATGCTAAAAGCCATACTTTTATGCTAGGCAGTGTGGTGTCTCAGTGGTGATGTTGGTTGTACAGTGAATGCCTCACAGGGTTGGGGCCATCCCATGGATGCTGTCCTTTGCCCGTGGGATATTCCTGCTGCTCCTCAACTGGGCTGGACTGGGTTCTAAGCCCACTCAGCTCCTCTGGTTAACCTTGGTTTGCTGTCAGCACAGTCTGGCCATTGCCACCCTTGCAGTCATACAGCCACGTGGGAGCTCAACATGCAGGACCTGACTGTGATCTGAAGGCTTTGGGCCAGGGTGGATGTAGGTGAACTGTGAGTTTTGGCCAAGGAGGAACACATGACCAATGCATACTGCAAAAGCCAGACCAGCAACCCCTCTGAGTGATGCATTTGGCAGCATGGGGGCTGAAAACCATCCTGGGAAGGGGTCCATGCAGCAGGGACACAGGCAAGTGGCATCAGACTCTGTCAGCATCAGGAAGGGGATGAGAGGCAGGCAGGGACAGCAGCTACACCCCTGTGAGCTTGTTGCTTGAAAATGTAATGATGAACTCCTCTAATTGAGAGATTTAGGAGGTTTGAGTCTGGGGCCAGACTCTCTTCAGTGGTGGCCAAAGATAGGACAAGGGGCAACAGGCACAAACTGGAACATAGGAGGTTCCACTTCAACATGAGGAAAAACTTCTTTCCTATGAGGGTGTGGAGTCTCCATCTCTGGAGATGTTCAAACCCACCTGGACACTTTCCTGTGCAACCTGGTGTAGGGAACCTGCTCTGGCAGGGGGGTTGGACTGGATGATCTCCTGAGGTCCCTTCCAACCCCACCAGTCTGTGACTGAGTTGCTCTTGCACCTTGTATCATCTTTATAGCCCTGGTCTTTGCTTTCTTCAACCCATCCCTCTGAAGTGGCACTGCAGAAGCTTGCTGTCCCGTTTGCCAGTGGTGGGATTTGAGGATGCCATGGGAAGCAGAGCCCCATTGGCACGTGGGCTCCCTGCAGCCTCTCACACCAGCTGTTGTGGTTTGTCTGAGTGGCAGCACAAGGCAAAATTTCTCATGACATTGAAAAGTGCTGCTGGTGCTAAGGAAGTGTATTGGTGCTGTCAACATGACAGAAGAAGTCCTGAGGGGGTTACCTGCCACTCAGCTGCAAGCTAGAAAAAACTTCCATGTTTCAGTGAGTCCAAAAAACCTCAAAAAGAATAAAAAAAAACAGGGGACAAAGGGAATAGATCTAATATATGCTGGTAAAAGAACATATCAGGTTATTGGCCTATCCATTTTCTGAGGTGGGGCACTGTGCAGAGTCCCCTTTTTGCTGCCCCCAGCCCTGAGGAGACCTGACGCAGGGGTCACTGGAGAACAGAGATTGGTTTTTGTGTCCTCTTCCCTGCTTAGACATGAAACCCCTCAGAAACCCCCCATGCTCTCACGGGAAGAGGGTGAGAGGGATTACATCTGTCCTACAGCTGGAGAACTGGGATGTCATGAGGTGAAACTCTGGTGCTGCAACAGGGCTGTGGAGTGGGGGATGCACTTGCACCCCAGATTTGGAGCCATTTTCAACCCAAAGATCTCTTTAACCTTTTCCATGGAGGCAGGGCACAAGCTGTCCCTTTATTTTTGCTGTTAGTCTCTATAATGGGAATTAAATCCTCTCTGGGCTCTCTGCTGTTCTATAAGAGAGAACTCCACTATAGGAATAACGCCCTGGATGTGAAATAAAATGTTTTCTTTTTGGGTACAGTGGGAATGGCTCCTCTTCCCCCAACATCTGCATTTGCATGCTTTCCTTAGGGGAGGTTCCTCAATAATCTTTTAATTACTGACCATGTGACGTTATTTGTCAGGAACAAAACACCAGAGGAGCTGCTCTCCTCTCTTCCTAATTTTTCCACTCAGCAAATTGAACCCTGTGCAGAGCTGGGTTCCACCAACCTCCTCCTTCACAGCTTCCCATCCCCACGTGTGGTGCTTCCATCCCTCCCGTCGTGCGGGCAATTAAGCGAGATTTAGCTAACGAAGTTCTCGCCGCCGCTGGGTGACTCCAGCAGTGTAAATCCTCCTCCCTCCTAAGGGGAATTTACGCTGTCGAGGCTGGGCTGTGTCACCTCCGCTGGAAGGCTGCACGGGGGGTTCCCTGGATGTTGTCTGTGTCCCTGTGCTGTGTGACAATAAATTGGAGGAGTCCCTCAGCCTGCAGCCGCGTCACCTTTTCATTTGCCTGTGAACTGAGCCTTGGAGATGATAGATCTGCTCATCCCGTTAATTAGGAGGAGACACTTTGTGGTTAATCCCAGGCAGGAGGCTGGAGCATGTGTGGGTGCTGCATGGGTAGAGCTGAGGGGTGAGAGGACACCTGGTTCCTGTTGCTGGTGGTGGGGAGCCTCAGGGGTGGTTTGTAGGTGGTGAGTTAGGTGTGTATGGTGGGATTTAGTGTCTCTGCATGCTGGCCAGGGCACCCTGACAGCAGGAGGAAACTTTCAGGTTTAGGTTTCCTACACTTTCATGCCAGTGGTTTTCACAGTATCAGACTGGTGTGGTTGGAAGGGACCTCTGGAGATCATCCAGTCCAACCCCCCTGCCAAAGCAGGTTCCCCACACCAGGTTGCACAGGAAAGTGTCCAGGTGGGTTTGAACATCTCCAGAGATGGAGACTCCACACCCTCTCTGGGCAGCCTGGCCCAGGGCTCTGGCACCCTCACAGGAAAGAAGTTTTTCCTTCAGTTTGTCTGGAACTTCTGGTGTCCCAGTTTGTGCCCATTGCCCCTTGTCCTGTCACTGGGCACCACTGAGAAGAGCCCGGCCCCATCCATTTGGCCCCCACCCTTTAGATATTTACAGACATTGATCAGATCCCCTCTCAGGCTGCTCTTCTCCAGGCTGAACAGTCCCAGCTCTCTCAGCCTCTCCTCACACAGGAGATGCTCCAGGCCCCTCATCATCTCTGTGGCCTCCACTGGACTCTCTCCAGAAGTTCCCTGTCCCTCTTGAACTGGGGAGCCCAGAACTGGACACAGTATTCCAGATGTGGCCTCACCAGGGCAGAGCAGAGGGGGAGGAGAACCTCCCTTGACCTGCTGGCCATGCTTTTGGCCATCTTTGTGGCACACATGTAAGAAGAGTTAAAATGAAAGCACAGTATTTAAGTTTTCAGAGTTGGAAGGAAGCTATGCTACTCAAAATTGTTCACAGACATTATTGTTTCCTTGGGGTTTCCAGGGCAGTGTTGCCTGGAGGCCAGATCAGACCCAGGGCTTTGCAGCCCATCCAGGTGTGTGGTCATGGATATCTCCTTGCTCCCATGAAACAAACCTGGAGCCATAATGGGTAGAAAACAAAACCAAAGAGGAAAGGGTTGCAAGAGAGCAAACAGTGAGATACTTGGGGAAAGGTGACTCTGCAGAGGGATGGAGCAGGTGGAATATTGTCCTCTGCAGGAAGGAAAAGTGACAACAGCAATAAGAGCCATGGGTTATCTCAGGAAATTTTTTGGAGACTAGAAAAGTAGTAAAAAAATAGTTCCACTTCTTGAAAACAGGATTTTCTGAGCAAAAGATTTTGCCCTTTTTGTGCTCCTGTGCCCATAGATATACTTCTAATTTGGATTTTTATTAAAATACCAATATTCCTTAGCAAATGATTATATTTTGTGGTTAACTTTCTTCTAAGCCCACAAACAGCTGATGCTTGCTTTGTCATCCTCTGTGGCACATCATCCTGTACAATCAAACCCTAAATACTGTGTTCCTGGTATCTCAGTAAGCTCTTGGTTTCTACTCTTGTGCCGCTGATTGCCAGTGGAGTAATTGCACTTTTCTTTTCTTTTTTTTAAGAAAAAAGTTTTTCCTTTTAAATATTTCACCCTGTCTTCAAGTGTTATTTTCCATCATATCACACTTTTTCTTATTTGCCTTTGCAAAATGACCTGCCAGAACAGAATGGTGTATATAGATATATATTTAATATATATTATACACATGCACCCCCCTCTATTTATATATATAAATACATTTTTTTCAGAAAGTATAAGGCTGAAATAAAGGGAAGTAAAAAGAATCTTTAATTTCTTTCTGTAACATCCAGAAAGTTCACTGTATTTTTGTGCTGGAGGTACTAGTTGTTCAGAGGAAAGAACCACAGGAAGATTGTTGGGAGGGCAAGTCAAATTGATGTGGTGCACTGAAAAATCATCGTGGCTTCGAGAAGCTGCATTCAAAGCAAGTAGATGTGTGTATGTATATATATATATATATATATATATATTATAAAATACAGTAACTTGCTCTGTCCTCCCAGTTGGCCGGGTGTGCTCTCCTGAGCGAGGCCTCAGCACAAGTGGGTGCTGTGGGTGCCTCTGGAAGGGGCACAGGGGTCCTGCCAGGCCCAGCAGCGCTGAAACCTGCCCAGTGCCACTGCTGCCGCATGGAATCCTTCCTGGCAAAAGAGGTTTTGAGCATCTGCAGGACTAATAAGCTCAGAAAACAGGCCCTGGGGAAAACCCCTCTCTCTCCTTCCCTGTTTTTTCTACTTTTTTTTTCCTCCCCCCCTTTTTCCTTTTTCCTTTTCTCCTCTCTTTTTCCTTTTCTCCTCTCTTTTTCCTTTTCTCCTCTCTTTTTCCTTTTCTCCTCTCTTTTTCCTTTTCTCCTCTCTTTTTCCTTTTCTCCTCTCTTTTTCCTTTTCTCCTCTCTTTTTCCTTTTCTCCTCTCTTTTTCCTTTTCTCCTCTCTTTTTCCTTTTCTCCTCTCTTTTTTTTTCTCCTCTTTTTTCCTTTTCTCCTCTCTTTTTCCTTTTCTCCTCTCTTTTTCCTTTTCTCCTCTCTTTTTCCTTTTCTCCTCTCTTTTTCCTTTTCTCCTCTCTTTTTCCTTTTCTCCTCTCTTTTTCCTTTTCTCCTCTCTTTTTCCTTTTCTCCTCTCTTTTTCCTTTTCTCCTCTCTTTTTCCTTTTCTCCTCTCTTTTTCCTTTTCTCCTCTCTTTTTCCTTTTCTCCTCTCTTTTTCCTTTTCTCCTCTCTTTTTCCTTTTCTCCTCTCTTTTTCCTTTTCTCCTCTCTTTTTCCTTTTCTCCTCTCTTTTTCCTTTTCTCCTCTCTTTTTCCTTTTCTCCTCTCTTTTTCCTTTTCTCCTCTCTTTTTCCTTTTCTCCTCTCTTTTTCCTTTTCTCCTCTCTATCTCCCCCTCTTTCTTTCCCTCTTCCCTTTTTTTCTTTATTCCTTCTTTATTTTTTCCTTTATTTTTTCAGTGCACTGAGCAGAGATTTGCAGGACACAACCATGAGCTTTGCGCTGTGCATTTTGTTGTGTCTCTGGGTGACGCGGGAGCTCACCTGACACTTTACCCCTTCCTGCAGCAGATGCAGAGCATCCTCCCAGGGAAATGTTCACGTCCCTTAAAATAAACCCTGCTGCTCAGCGGTGCCGACTGGCTCTGGTTTCGTGCTGGAATGTGTCTGCAAAAACAGAAAGCCACAGGATAAAAATACAGTTGCCCACTAGTAATAAAGAGGGGTTGCTATGAACGGTGCCTGCAGGCTGCTGCTGTTTATTAAGTTCCAGTGCAGGGGTGTTGGGAGAGGGTTGAGTTTTTGGGTTTTTCCTCTCTCTTTCCTCCTTCCCCTCCCTGTTTTCCTTCACAGAGCCCCTTGCCTGGCTCGGTGCCTGCAATCTGCAGGGCTGGCTGGGACGAGTGGTGATGTCTTTTGGGTTTCTCTTGGCCCCAGGTCCATTGTGGAGCAGTGGGTACTGGATGTTCCCTCCCTCTTTGGGCTGCCCAGGATGGGGCTGCCCTGCTGCTCGTGTCTCCTTTCTTCTTTCTTCCCCCTCCTTTGCCATTAAGCCTGAAGTTTTTATAGGAAATTTAAGGATAGCTTGAATGTGTGAGAAGTTTTCTTGCTTTTGGTTTCCTCACCCTAGAAACCAGGCTGTGTGTGTCACATGGAGACCTCGAAACCTGCCTGGTACTGAAGTTTCCCTCTCAGTTCATCAGGTGACTGCAGAAATGAGTAAGGGTTCTTTCAAGAGTAGGAAAAAAAAACTCAAGAGGAGGAGAAATGACTCCTTGATGTGACCAGGGCACCGATGCAAGGCTGGCAGGTGGAGAGGGGCACTGGGGGGGTGTGGAGTTTGGGAGGTGCAGTTCTGTGCATCTTCCCTACAAAGGTCTTGGAGCATCAGGTGCAGACTCAGCTATGCATGAGCACAGCAGGGCTTGTTTTTTCCACCCCCCTTCCCCTCCACCTTTTCCCTTTCCCCCTTCCCCTCCACCTTTTCCCTTTCCCCCTTCCCCTCCACCTTTTCCCTTTCCCCCTTCCCCTCCACCTTTTCCCTTTCCCCCTTCCCCTCCACCTTTTCCCTTTCCCCCTTCCCCTCCACCTTTTCCCTTTCCCCCTTCCCCTCCACCTTTCCCCTTTCCCCCTTCCCCTCCACCTTTCCCCTTTCCCCCTTCCCCTCCACCTTTCCCCTTTCCCCCTTCCCCTCCACCTTTCCCCTTTCCCCCTGCCTTTCCCTTTCTGGAGGTGTTCAAGAAATGTGCAAACATGGCACTTCAGGACAGGGGGTAGTGGCCATTGTGGTGTTGGGTTGGCAGTTGGACTGGATGATCTTGGAGGTCTTTTCCAACCTTCATGATTCTATAATTCTATCAAGTGATGAAATGGTTGGTATGGAGAAAATTAGATTTATATGGGGATAGGGGTGGATCTGCCAGGAACAGAGAAATTTCTTCAAGATGATGTGAAATGGCAGGGTTGGAAATGAGAGGAACAGTATGGCCAGGGAGAGAGAAGACATGGAGCCCCATGGGTCTGGCGTGTCTGTGGGGCACAGCACAAGAGGGAGAGCTGGCAGGGCACTCTGCAGGCAGGACAGCTTGGGGAGAGCAGTGGAAAGGAGGTGTTAAGGGTATCTTGGCAGAGAAGGGCCTGAGTAGCACAACCATAATTGATGGAAATTACTGCTTAGAGAGGGTTGAGGTTTTCAAGAGGCTGCAGACTCCTGAAGGACAATCTTCTACAGGGCCAAGCTGTTTGGAGACACCAGGGAGGAGAGCTGAGCCTGGGATTCCATGGTGGGATGGACTGGGTGGCTGGCAGGGCTCCCTGGGGAGAGCTGTGCTGTGCAAAGGAGAGCTCGCAGGTGTGACTGTCACAGCGTCTGTTTTCACAGCACATGTTTTTTTTGGCTCCTGAGCGTAGAAGAAGGGTACCAGGGCATGCCTCCCCACGCTGAACAAGAATTCCCCTCAAGGCTTGCTGGGTTCAGGTGTCTCTTCCCCAGAATTGCTGTTGGATCACTGCAACTTGCTGCTGTTTTTCCCATCCCGTCCCTTGTTTCCAGTTGGCAGCGTCCCTGTCCTTGCTGGAGCCACGTCTGTGTGACCTGGGTGCATGTGGAAGCTGGGGAAGGACTTTTCATAAGGGCAGTTAATGATAGAACAAGTGGAAATGGCTCTAAACTGAAAGAGGGGAGGTTTAGATTAGATATTAGGAAGAAATTCTTCACTGTGAGGTTGGTGAGACACTGGCCCAGGTTGCCCAGAGAAGCTGTGGCTGCTCCTCCCTGGAAGTGTTCCAGGCCAGGTTGGATGAGGCTTTGAGCAACCTGGTCTAGTGGAAGGTGTCCCTGCTGCTGGCAGGGGGGTTGGGACTGGATGAGCTTTAAGGTCCCTTCCAACCAAGCCAGTCCGGGATTCTATGTGTACTGGCTCTGTGGCTCCTTTCACACCCTAATCAGGTGGTTGGGGGGTCACAGCATGAATCCTGCTCTCTTTTGTTGGGGTGACTCTTAAGAACCTGAACTGATGGCCATAGACTGACCCTTGGCTTGAGCTGGTGTAACCAGGAGCCAGGTCTGGTTGCCATCACTGGATTTAATGTGCTGTGCAACCTGCTGAGAAGTGAGAAGCTTGTCCCTGAGTGTTTGCACGTGTCTCTCATTTCAGTGATGAACTTTTATCCCTCCCCACACGGGGATGGCTTCTTTCTGTCACTGGTGTCTGCTGAGACAGCACCTGCCTGGACATCCTTATCATCCAGCTCTGCACATCTGGAGCTGCCAGGCACTGGGCAAGCTCACCCGTGCTCTTCCTTATGGCTGCAGCTGTGAGACAGAACCTTCAGCACTGCCAGCTTTTCCTTTTAATGCCTGCTGCCCACTAGGAAATTCATTGTTTCAATTAAAGTGCTTCCCTGATGCAAGGGTTTATCCCCAAGGCTGCCCTCAAAGCCAGGGTCACTGCTGTGTGATGGGGTCTCAAGGTCCCTCCTGTTTCCCTTTGAGGAAACTCATATGCTTGAAGTTCAGTTCATATCTTGTTTCCTGAAAGGTCTCAGAAAAGGGAAATAGTTCTGCTTTAAATATCCTCTGTCCTTTTGCTTTATATTTTCTCAGCCAGGGAGCCATGAACCTGATTCCTGTAGGTGTGAAGGTAGAGCACCTCATGAGTGGCTTTCACCTTGACTCCTACTCACTCTTTGTGCCAACAGTGATTAATTCTGATACTTTTGGTTTCCTGATAGAGACTTGCAGGCAGCAGGAAACCCCACATTTCCCCTCCCTTCAACACCTGCAGATCAGAATTGTGCAAAGAGGATGGGCAATATCTAGTCCTGGTGCTGGGTGCATGGTGTGGAGCATCAGCCCAAGCCATGGCTGACACCACGAGTGCAATATGTTGCCCTGAGGGTATCACTGTCCCCTTTCTCATGGAGCTGTCTGCATCTCTAACAGCTGTATTCCTTTCTAAATCATATTAACATCTCTTAATCTCCTAAATCTATGCAAGGTCCTGGCAGGACAGCTCACTGAAGTGGTCACAAGCAGCTCTATGTGCTACTCAGGACTCGGTGCTCTGCTGAATAATTTGCAAGAGCGAGCGATGCCAAACGTTCTGCTTGGAGAAGATCAGAGACTTTTTCTTCTTTTAATCATGTGCTTCCCTTGCCTTATGAAAACATCTCTGTACTGCTCTTGCTAATAGCACAGATCCTAAGAAAACACAGAAAGGGATCTGCAGGAAAGATCAAGCTACCCTCAGCCTGCCCAGACAGCTCTGCTCTCCCAGCAGAACAAACCTCTCCAGTGGGACTCCAGTAACCTCGCCAGAGGTAACCGTGGGCAGATGCATCACCTGGGTATGATGTCATCACACTGTGTTCATGTTATGTTGTTCACTGCAAGCGAAGGAGGTTGATGAAATGGCTGGGAGCATTAGCACACAGCATCAAGGGCTCAACCAGGGGGATTTTTTGCAGCCAACTGGAAGAGATCCCCGGTTTGGGCAGCATGACACTCCCTGTCGTTTCTCAACATGCTGATTCCTGTTATTGTGAATTACCTGCTTGAGGCTCTAAGGATGTGCTTGACATAGCCCAGCCTGGAGTTTGTTGCCACATTTTTCCTTTCCTCAGTTGCTGGACTCATAAAAAGCTTGCCTCATGTGTTACATGAGCCTGGGAGCTCCTCCTGCCTGGAGCCTCAATGTAGTATTGAGATGCAACTGAAGGGATGAAGAACCACAGCAGATCTTATCCACCATTGTCAAGCTGAGGCTTAAGCATTGGTACCCTCTGAGATCTGACCAGTGTGCTCTCAATGTGTGTGATATCAGCTGGAAGCAGAGGAGGAATTCAGGCTCCTGTCCAGCTCCCACGGTGTTCCATGAGGTAGAGTTGCTAGACATCCATGTAACGTGAGATTTCCTCTATTTCAGACTTCAGGTTGTATTGAAGACAGGCTGGATGCTATCCTTCCTGTATTTCCTGCACAGGTTTAATATGGGACATGAGAAATCCCACTGAGACCTGCCCCTTCCCCAGAGATATTTCTTAAAATCTTCTCCATTGTCTGTCTTTTCCCCAGAAGTTTGCACTTGGCCATCAAGCTGTAAGGACAAAGTGACCATTGGGACATGTTTGAGGTTTTCACTTTTATCATATTATCTCTCCATTGGCTTTCTGAAGACCTTCAGCAGGGTCAACCACACTGCATCACAGGGTCAACCATCACTGCATCACCATCACTGCTGAGGTGAAAGTCTAAGTGATGTCTATCAGATTATTATCTTATTTAATGACATAATTAAACATGAGATAAAACCAAATTATCCCAGTTGCTGAGGGAGAGAGCTGGTTTTGCAGACAAGGGAAGCACTTTGTGTCTCAACTCTCCAGAGCTGAGTCTCCACTGTTTAACACAGTGTCATACCCCACAGAGAACAGGGGTTAGCTCACAGAGAATTAGCAAGGCAGGAGAGGCTGTGGAAGGAGTCCCCTGAAGATCAGTCATGGGCTGAGCTTCTCTGTTATATTGATATTGGAGCAAGGAGGAATACCCTGAGGAGATACGTGGACAGCACTTGAGGTGCCCTCGTGGGTGGAAGGGGAGGTTGTGACGGGAGAGGAAACACTGGAGGATCTCAGCTGCTTTTGTATAAAGTTCTGGGTCCCCATGGCCAGGAAAATGGATTAAAATTAGGATAAATATGACAAGCAGCTATTACAGTGATGAGAACAGAGCAATTTCCTTACCAAGAGGAGATGAAGGGTGTATCTACATCATCATAACAAGAGACAGTCTGGTCTTAGAGTTCATAGTCCACTGTATAGCACAGCAGTGAATTTATAATGCTGGAGTTGAATTTAGGACTTGCCAAATTCATCCAAATGATCAAATGTACATTAAATAGAAGCAATTATGGATGCCTCTAGTACTAGTCAGAGCGAGGACAGTGAGTGCTGTGTGAGCATCTTGGGGCACACAGTCCCCACAACTGCTATTGCATTATCTGGAAGGGGAGGTTGCTTTTCCATGGAGATGTACTTAACCAAGGTCTGATGATTCTGGAGTTTGTCTCAGCAGAGCTTGATCTCAGACAGGCTTTTTGTTGGTCACACCTTGCTCCTAAACAGGCAGCTCTGTGTATCCATGATCTTTCAGCTGGGAGAAGAGGGAGCAAACACATTTATCTCTGCACTTCAGGAGAGAGCTGTGTGGGCTTTGCTTCCTTATCCCTGGCTGCAAGAACCAAATGGTGCCTGGTGGTTCTGGTCATAATTCATGAACCACTGAGCATGAGCTGCTAAA
Source organism: Caprimulgus europaeus (assembly GCA_907165065.1). The sequence goes on from OU015547.1 coordinate 6,252,246, forward strand.
TGATGACATGTGGCCATTTTTTATTGTAAGTTTGGGGTGTCCCTAATTTGAGACATTCCTTCTGGCTGGCTGGGAGCTGGGATGGTGTTTTATGGAGCTGTGTTCAGTTCTTTGCTTACCACCAAAGCTTTGCAAAGCTCCTGAGCAGTGTAAACCTTCTTTGTCCCAGCCATGTGAGGCCCTGGGTCAGTGCAAGAGGCAAGCTCAGAGCCACTGGTTTAAACTTGTGATTTGGTGCCTATTTACCTTTTTGTTTAAAACAAAACGAAACAAGGGAGGTTTAGGTCAGAAATTAGGAAAAAATTCTTCACTGAAAGGGTTGTCAAGTATGGAACAGGCTGCCCAGGGCAGTGGTGGAGTCCCCATCCATGGAGGGAATTAAAGGATGTGTAGATGTGGTACTTGGGGACATGCTTTAGTGTGACCTTGGCAATGCTGGGTTTAGGGTTGGACTAGATGACCATAATGGTCTTTTCCAAGCAAACTGTTCTCTGATTCTATGATTTTCCTTATAAATAACACTGAGGTCCTTCCAGCACCTACTCTGTGAAGGCTGCTCCTGACATCCAGGAGCATCTGACTGCTGGACTGGTCAAAACCATGTTCTTCCTCCAGCCAGCCGTGGTGATGTTCCCAGCTGATCCTGGGGTTATTCCAGGGATATGCCCCCTCTATGCCATCCTGGTGCTGCAAGAGGTGTCCAAGTCAAAAGCTGAGCTCAGCTTCTTTGCATTTTAACAAGTTGCATTTAAAAAAATATAATTATATTGAGTGAGAATTGTTTTTTTTTAGAAAACTGAGAAAAGATGCAGCACTTGCAGAGTCTGGGAGAGCTCCATGCTGGAGCCAAGAGCTTGGTTGCTGGATTCTGGACTCCCCAAAGAGTGAAAGAGTCATGTTATGCTCTCTGTTCAATAGGGAGGGATGTCAGAATGCCAAATACATGGAGCTGCTGGCTTTCTGTGCCATGCTGCAGCATCACATGCTGCCACTGTGCTCCAGGCTAGCCTCAATTACTTGCTTGTTATCAGGGTGGAGATCAAAGTCCATCATTTAAAGAACAAATGCAGTAAATACCTTGAATTTAGGTATTGCCTTTTTTTGGAAAAGTGGGTTGTCACAACAAGCTCCAGCTAATCTTTTGGATTTTGCATAAAGAAGTGGGAAGAGGAGAGCTGTAAGTGTTACCTGAGGTGTCTCAATTTGCATGGTGCAGAGATTTGGTGAGGATACCACTCCTGATTCCACACCTTGGCGTGTCTCTGGGATCTCTGTGCAGCCTGAATATCCCCAGGTCTCTGGGTAACACAGGAGTTGAGTCAGTGCTCTTTTCATCTTTTAAGAGCTGACTTAGATGTTAGTGATTTATTTTTTCTGCTCTAGGTTTATTTTTAGTATCTCCTGGAAGGTTGCATAGGTTGAAAAGTAAAAGCAAAGGCACTGTTGGAGAGTCTGCTGATGGGCTGATTGCTCAGATCCAACTGGCCCTTCCTTGTGAAGACGTTTCTTTTACTATGCAGCATCTTTGATCCATGAAAACTGGTGGTATGTTTGGAGAGGAAAGTGTCACTGAAGTGCCATTCAGGCTAAATCCTTTGATATTTTCCTGCAGTTTGGAACTGGGGAGGAGGCAGTGGGCAGAGGAGATCTCTAAGCTGTTGTTCCCATCCCATCCTACAGCAAGGCTCTTGTCTTCCCTGATGTTCTTTGCTGTTGTTAGTTCACATTAACTAAGAGGTAGTGATGTGTAAGAGGTAAACCAGGGTGGATTTAGAGATGCAGCAGCCATAAATATAATGGAAGTTATACAGATCCCTCATGGCAGTCTGGAACTTCCTCCTCATGGTGGTCTGGAACTTCCTCCCAAGGGGAAGAGCAGGGGCAGGTGCTGAGCTCTTCTCTCTGGCCACCAACACCAGCAGCAGAGGCCATGGCAGGAAGATGTGGCAGGGGAGGGGGAGGTTGGCCATGAGGAAAAGGTTCTTGAGGCAGAGGGTGGTGGAGCACTGGCACAGGCTCCCCAGGGAGGTGCTGATGGCCTCAAGGCTGACAAGATTCCAGCAGCATTTGGCCAAGGCCCTCAGGGACATGGTGTGAATGTTGGGATTGTCCTGAGCAGGGACAGGAGTTGGACTCCATCATCCTGGTGGGTCCTTCCAACTCACAACAGTCTTTGATTCTCTGATTCTAAGTTGTTTGCCATTGTAATGCCTTGAAATTCTAGCAGGATGTCCTATGTATAAATTACAAGTTGTGTCATTTAAATGTGTTAATGACATAGTGCATCATGAAGCCTATCCTGACAAGAGGAATGGCTGCACAGAGTTGAGTTTTGTGGATCTTGTGAGCAATTTGAAAGATATTTTTTTTCTTTAAAACATTTATTTACACTGCAACCCCAATGTTTTAATTATAGTGAAACTACTGGACTTGTGTATGGTGGGGATTGTTGTTAAGGTGTCTCCACAATGAACTTTCTTATCTCCTTCAGTGGAAGTTTCTGAATATAAAAGTGCTAGCCTTTGCATGTGTGCTTCATCCTGTAATACGCTGGCTTAAACAGAAACCTCTTTATAAGAGATTTTATGATCTGCTTTGGGGTTTTCTGTGCAAGCTGCTGGGAGAACTTTTATGTGTCTTGATGGATAAAAAGAACAATTCCTTGCCAAATGAAAATGCATTGCTTTCTGATATTTCCCTCATTTTATTACTGAAGAACAAAAAGAAAATCTGTCAGCCCCACAGATGTCCATGGCATTGTCCCATCTTCAGTCTTGCATTTCCATCCTGAGTGTTTAAGGCACAGGAGATGACTGCAGCCATCAGCAGGTGTCCTTTACCAGCAGTGCAGAGCATCCTGCCCTGCCTTGAGACCAACCTGCAGAGAAGCTGTAGGAGGAGTGTTGACAGGGGTCATGGATCACTGGAGATGTTGGACAATCAGAGGCTCAGCAGAAGCAGCGAGGGGATGAAATGGCTCAGCTTAGGCCCTTGACATAAGTCAGGGTGAATTAGCAGAAGTCTCCAGGATCCTGACTTGTCCTTGAGACTTCAGACAAACAACTTGAGCAAAACCAAGCTGGGAAAAAGAAGGGAGCAGCTTTAGCTGGTAACTGCAAAGTAGGGGTATCCTGTTGACGTCCTTGGGACGTGAACAGAGCAAAGCCACCTGTTGTAACAAAGGAGAAAGTTCCCAGGATAATTAATAAACCAATCAGTATAGGTCTTTAAGAATATGCATGAGCTTAATTAACCACTGTATATAAGGAGCACAGATGTAATCAATAAACGGAGCTTGCTGATCACTCATATTGAGCGTCCGGGTCTTCCCTCTGTCACTACAGAGGAGATGGCTCTGATGGTGCTGCAGCCCTTGACATTTACCCTCTCAGCCCTCTGTAACTGCCAGGCTGTGGCTGCTCTGTTCCTCCTTTCCAGTGGGATTGAGAGTCTGGTGGTGAATAATTGCTGTTTTGAGCTTTTTTCCCTTTCCTCCTTCCTTTTGTAGCAGATGGGGAAAAGGTGAGAAGCCACGAACTTTTCTGTCACTGGTCTTCTGAGAGCAGTCATTTGTATGCTGTTTATCTCAAATTCTCTACTTGGAAAAAGTCACAGAGCCTGCAAAAATCCCAGCTTGAGGAACAGCTGGCTCCAGGTCCAGCAGGTGGGGCTGGAAATGGAGCTGGGTGGAGAGGAGACAATTTTGAAGGACTCACCCTTTACTGAATTCATGCACATTCTGCTTACAAAAATAACAGATATCCCCAGCAGTCCCCTCCCTGAGGTGTCACTGAGCAGCATTTCTCAGGAGGATAATGAAGAAAGAAAGGCCTCTTCAACTTCTGGGTTCATTCAAATTGGGTGCCTCCTTCCACAGAGATTGAAGAAGACAGAAGACTTGCATTTGTCACCAAAAAGTTGAATTATTTAAATTTTACCTGCCTGGAAGCAACAGCAGGACATGGCCAAAAGCTCCAGCTGATGCAAAGGAGAGTTTGCAGATCTTCTGCAGGTCAGTCTGCAAAGGGAGTATCAGCCCATCACCCTGTCCTCAGCTCTACTGGAAAATCATGGCCTTGGGATGGGTCTATGTTTTAAGTTTTCCACACAAACTTAGGGAAAAACTTCTTTCCTGTGAGGGTGCCGGAGCCCTGGGCCAGGCTGCCCAGAGAGGGTGTGGAGTCTCCATCTCTGGAGATGTTCAAACCCACCTGGATGCTCCTGTGGTACCTGCTCTGGATGAACCTGCTCTGGCAGGGGGGGTTGGACTGGATGATCTCCTGAGGTCCCTTCCAACCCCACCACTCTGTGATTCTGTGATATTTAATCTCTTCTTGTGGTTTTTCTAAACATCAGAAGTACCAAAAGGCAGCATACATCTGAGAGGCTGGACATGAGGCCCCTTCCACCAAGAAAAATCCACCTTGTGGGTAGAATCAGCTCTGCCCAGATTGCCAATGCTCAAACAAGATGGAAAAATCTTCTACCTAGTAAAATAATTCTTGGCTATAATGGAGATGTGTATAAACAGAGGAAGAAATAACAGCTCCATAAAGAGCTTTATCAGCCAAGATGTGCTAAGGTCCTCTCCTGAGAAATGCCCATGTACAATGGCTGTGGGACCCACAGCATCCCCAGGTAAAAGAGAATATATTCATATCAGGGAATAACCATCTGTGTGTGTCCAGCATTATTTGAAGAAGAAATGAATCCATGGAGGTAGCCTGTGCATCATTTGGATGTGTATTAGCACATAAAGGAAACTGCATGTTGATAATATTTATTTTTTTTAATTCAGAAGTGGAATAAGGGTACTTAAAAAAAATAATTAAAAAAATAAAACAATGCACCAACGTTCTTGGGTGAAAAGGGAAGCTTGAATGCAGTTTTGCTAATATTTGAGAGATTCCTGTCATTTCATACAGAGCAAAAATTAGTCTTGGGCTGATAAAAACAACAAGTCTCAAAGCTGGAAAATATCCCTTTCACTAAACCAATTAAAAAAGGTCCGAGGACACAGCCAGCATTTAGCAGATCTTTACATTTCTGCAAAGCTTTTTTTTTCACAGCAGGTTCTGCTCTTACTGGGCTTTCTCTTAATCTACTTCTGACTTTTTAAAAAAAATTATTTTTGAAGGAAACTTTGCTGGCTGCAACTTCCCTCCTGTAGAAGTTTTATGTAAAGTCTTGGTGCCAGATGCTGCTCACCAGCTCGGTGGCTCTGTCCTTGCAGCCTGCCCTGGAGCTGCTCTCTTGCAGTTTGGTTTGTTTATTCCAGATTGTGCCAGGTGGGTCAATGAAACTCTGCCCAACTCCTGCAAAAATATGAAATAGAATGGGCTGCCTATGGATGTCTGAATGGAATTAGGCTGGGTGGGTTTTGGTGTTAGCAAACTCAACCTGTGGATGGGTTCTGGTGTTGTTAAACTCAACCTGGGGATGGGTTTTGGTGTTAGCAAACTCAGCCTGTGGATGGGTTTTGGTGTTAGCAAACTCAACCTGGGGATGGGTTTTGGTGTTAGCAAACTCAACCTGTGGATGGGTTCTGGTGTTGTTAAACTCAACCTGTGGATGGGTTTTGGTGTTAGCAAACTCAACCTGGGGATGGGTTCTGGTGTTAACAAACTCAACCTGTGGATGGGTTTTGGTGTTAGCAAACTCAACCTGTGGATGGGTTTTGGTGTTAGCAAACTCAGCCTGTGGATGGGTTTTGGTGTTAACAACCTGAGCTGTTGCTTTTGGGCTTGGATAAACTCTTGATTTCTTTATCATGGAGCATTTAATGTGAAATAAGTAACCCATGTGGTCATTGCTGCATCCCTGTTTTTTCCCTCTGTCTCTCTGGAGGCTGAGAAGCACCCACTTGCATGGGGAGGTGTCCGACTCAGAAGCTGGATCATCTGGAGGAGGCTCTCCAAGGCCAGCTCCTGTTCTGCAACATTGCTCCTGTGCATCACAGTGGGAGATGACCCCATCCTGTGCTGCAGCTCAAAACCTGCCCCTGCACAGGCTGCAAGGAGCTTGGCTACAGCTATGTGTGGCATGGTCCTTGTGACACAGCCCAGCCCTGAGCCAGGACAGAACCCAGGGGTACCTCTGGCAAAAGATGGGCAGACAAGGTGCTGAGGGACATGGGTTAGAGGTGGAATTGGCAGTGTTAGGTTCATGGTTGGACTTTGATGATCTTAAAGGTCTTTTCCAACCACTACAGTTCTGTGTGATTCTATAAACTGGGGTGACATTTCCATGTCACCTCATCTCGACATCCAGCATGGGGAGGTCAAATGATGGGAAGCAGGAGGGGTGTTGTTGACGTGCCTGGTGTGCCTGATATTTAGCTCTGATTTTGTCAGACTGCTGTAAGTGTATCAATGTGTTCTGGTTTATTTGGGCACCAGATTTGTTTTTCTTTATTGGCTTAAAAATAAATTATGCAGCTTGTCCTGTTTAAGCCATTAGCCAGGCTGCTTGCTCAACCACTGGAGACCCCCTCCTCCATTCTGTGTTGTTAATTCAAACTGTGCTTTAGCTGCTGTGCTTTGCCTTGCAGATCTTACTTTATTCTTCCCCTCCACCAGTGTATGTGCTGCTGTGATTTTGGGTTATTTTCTCTGCCATACAGGCGATCTCTGTGCTTGCTTCAGTTGTCGTGGGCATTCCTGCCAAGGCTGATGTGTTAACACCTGCTGCACACTGATGTGTGTGCAAATGTTACCATAGAATCACCAAATGGTTTGGGTTGGGAGGGACCTTAAAGCTCATCCAGTCCCAACCCCCCTGCCAGCAGCAGGGACACCTTCCACTAGACCAGGTTGCTCAAAGCCTCATCCAACCTGGCCGAGAGCACTTCCAGGGAGGAGCAGCCACAGCTTCTCTGGGCAACCTGGGACTGTCTCACCACCCTCATGTGGGTGTGTGTATTCCCTCATGAATTCTTGAATTAACATAAAAGTTAATGATTGCCTAGCACACGGGAAATCTGGTAAGTCCACTCATGCACTGAGTTTTTCTGATCTTCTACAGATCAACTTGCATCTAGATGTTTCTCATGGAGAAAGAACAAAATGCCTTCTGTCCCCATTGCCAGAAATCCCACATCCACAATTTTAGGAATATTATTTCCTCTTTCATCCTGTGTATTCTTCTAGTTTGTTTGATTTGGTGTTACTCTCTGTTCCACTGTGAAGATGAGGGAGCTCAGCTGCAGAAAGGCTGCTTAGTCCAAAACATCAAGGAGGTGATCTCTTGACTTAGTCCATCATTTTTTTCACTTTTTTCTGGAGAAACATCTTGGTGACATTTAAGCCCATAATTTTCAGCTGTGTGATGAGCTGCTGCTTGGGGATGCTGCCTGGAATTAAAGGATGTGTAGATGTGGTACCTGGGGACATGCTTTAGTGTGACCTTGGCAATGCTGGGTTTAGGGTTGGACTAGATGACCATAATGGTCTTTTCCAAGCAAAGTGTTCTCTGATTCTATGATTTTCCCTGGATATAACACTGAGGTCCTTCCAGCACCTACTCTGTGAAGGCTGCTTCTGACATCCAGGAGCATCTGACTGCTGGACTGGTCAAAACCATGTTCTTCCTCCAGCCAGCCCTGGTGATGTTCCCAGCTGATCCTGGGGTTATTCCAGGGATATGCCCCCTCTATGCCATCCTGGTGCTGCAAGAGGTGTCCAAGTCAAAAGCTGAGCTCAGCTTCTTTGCATTTTAACAAGTTGCATTTAAAAAAATATAATTATATTGAGTGAGAATTGCTTTTTTTTAGAAAACTGAGAAAAGATGCAGCACTTACAGAGTCAAAAGAGTTGATTTTTGGTTGGAGAGTCAGCTCTGGGCATGGACCCTGGCAGAATACTTCTCATGCACCTTTGCTCTTTAGTATTTTATGTCAAGGGGGTGTTGCCCAGCCTCATGAGGAGGAAACACAGCCCCTGCAGCTCAGCTGGGTGGGTTTGTTTTGTTTGGATGCTCGTGATGAGGATGGATGAGGGCTCTGAGAAGCGTTGAATGCTCGCACGGGAGCTTTCAAACCACATCCACTGCTGGCTTTGGCTGGATCCAAAGTGGCAAATGAAATATGAGAGAGGGAAACTTTCACACCTCCTAGCCAGCCAGTTAGCTCCACTGTTGGCTTTTCTGTGCCTAAGGACACCACGGGACTGGGTTAGAGGAACAACTTTCTGCCACTTCACTCTCTGTAGGACTTCAGGGGAAAAAAAAAAAACAACTGAAGCTCTCCATGAAGTTTCCCCACTTGCAAAATTGCATTAATGATGTTTGCATGTGCTCATGAAGTGTTTTGTGCTCCAAGAATAGCAGTGTTCTGTCAGTGCTGCGCGTTGTCGTTATTTATTATCGCGGAGCTAATGGGATGCCACACAAAGGGAGCGGCGTGATTTCGGAAGCCGTGTTTCCTGATGACAATGTGAGTGATTGTGGCTTTTTGAGGCAGTGTGAGATGTGGAATTTGTCCTTTTGCAGCGTGCTGATGAGGAATCCTTCATTGTTCCTCCAAGCGAGGCTCACCAGGCGGTAGGTGTTTTGTGTTAATCTGGAAGGACACTGGAGAAATTGGAGAAAAGAGCTGCTGTAAATTTGTGCTTTCAGCAATGTTGAGAAACTGTTGACATGTTGTTGGGAATAGCATTTCAGGGTGTAAATGCACGAGAAAGACAGTAGGGAGATACTTGAGTTACAGAAGCTTTTCAGCTTTGAAAGTCTTGTGTGACCCGTCGTTCGCTGGAGTAGCATTTTGAATCTGGAAGGAAATGGTGAATGACTGAATTTTCATTTCCCTCACTCCTTCCTTCTCCCTCAGCAGTTCCTCCAAGCAGGTCAGCACACGTGTAGTTGAGAAACCACATGGGCTGTACCTTGGCTCTATCACCTTGTTGCATCTCACAAACTGAGCAGCGCTGGGTTTGGTTTCATCCTCCAGCAGGAGACATCCAGGCATCTCCAAGCCATTGAGGTCTGGGGGAAACAGCCTTGGGTTGCCAGCAAAGGTGCCAAGTTTTGGTTGACCTGGCCAGCAAAAGAGCCAAGGAGAAGACTTGGGGTTTTTCTGTAGTCATTGAGTTAAAGTTATGCAAAATCCTTGTTGTGAACCCAAGGCTCTGGCCACTGTCTCATCTGCACGCACCCCACTTAACCTAACTCCAGGTTGCCACAGTATTTTCCATTTTTAACTCAAAATATTTCAGATAAGCACAAATGACTGCATCCCATGCTTCGAGGTGGATGCTTTTGACTTAGATTTAGAGACTTAATTTTGAAGCTAATATTTTTGTGAAGTTTTTTCTTAAATACTTGTGTCCCTCCAGTCTAGGATCTTCACTGGCACCAAGCTGGTCCTGACTCTGTCAGCTGGCTTTAGATCTTCCAAAAAAAGAAAACATCCAACTATGAGTTAAAAAATGCAACCCCCTACCCTGTAATTTCAGATAATGAAATGCATCCTTGCATGTTTGTAGTCTGTATCATCAGTTGTTTAAACATGACAGTCTGATTCAGTATGGATTGGAAGTAGCCTCTAGACTTTAAACCAGAAAGAAGAAAGAACCTGTGGCCAACAGAAATGTCGTGTCATAGGTGCTGGCTGACCTGCTGGTGTCTATCAAGGTATGTCTGAGCTTTCAGATATTAGAAGTTTTCAAAGGAAAACACATGGATCCCACCTCTTTCGTATTAATATTTCCTGAGTGCTTTTCCTTTCAAGTGTTTCTGTTTTCACTGGTGCCTTTTTCAAATTAAAAAGGCTTCCCAAGCCTTTAAACACAGCATGTGTCCAAAGTGTGGAAAATTCTCTTTGAAGACTCACAGTGGTTTGGTTTTTTTTTTTTTTTAAAGAAAAAAAGAAAGGGAGGTAAAAAAGAAGGAGAGCAAATGCTGGCTGGTGTGGTGTGAAGGGCAGCTCGGTGCTTTCAAACAGAACATTTCTGATTAGACATGGGCTTTGCTGGGCTGGTGTTACACATTACCCAGATAAAGATGAATATGCATGCAGGCATACTTTGAAATATTTTTTGTGATCTATATTAATCTAGCTGGTGTTAACAGGAGTATTTGGATGCTCATGCTGTTTGCATCTGAGGAAGGATGTGAAATAGCTGAGGCTGGTTTCTCTGGAAGGTTTCATGTGAACATGGGGACACCCGACAGTGCTGACACTGCGGAGGAGGGAGGGAAGAAGGGGAAAATCATCTCTACCAAATCTAGGTTTCTTTTTGATGTCATTGCCCTTGCATATCCCTTGGGTGTTGGTCTGCATGGTGTTGGTTTCAATGAACCACAAAGTGATTTTGTGATAAAATGTCACTGTCACACTCGAGCGCTGACCTGGCTGCTCATAGCCCAGGAGCTCCGATCCCACCGGCCACTCCCAGACAGTGAACCTGCAGGATCAGCGCTGGTTTTGGGATTACCAAGAACTTTATGTTGAGATTTGTACAGGGGTACTGTGAATTAAGAAGGGATTAGAAAATACTTTGCATTTCAACTTGCCCAACCTATCTGTCAGCCTGCGACTGCCCTCTGCAAACAGCGCTGCAGCGCTCTGCGTGCCCTGGCGAGCTTTCAGCACAGCTGCCCTGGTCTTCTGTGAAGCAGGGAAAAAGTGGTTGTTTTGTACAAATCATCAACTCCTTGAAACTTTTAATTTATTTTAGCTATGCCTGCTTGTTCAGACACTTATTTTTGCCTTTTCAGTGCTGTTTGAATTTTTGAACAGATTTATTCCTCTTGCTGTGGAAGAATTTTCCTGTCTTGGTGATGGAGGAACAGGTCTCGGTGCTTGGATGTGGAGGGTCCCTGGTAGTCTGCCATCTCCCTGTAGCCCCCAACTCAAATGATGGAGGCAGAGCCCTACCTCCTTCCCCAAATTCCTATGAAGCTTCAAACCATGGTGGTGAGGGAAAGGACTGGTGCAACGGCTCACAAATCCCTGCTGGCCTCTTTAATTGACGAGAAGCTGTCATGTCCTTTTTAATCTGTGCAAAACTTTTCTGGAAACCAGCTTAGATAGTTATTTGTAGTCTGTCATTATCTGATTATCACAATGCTGATTGATGGGCAGGGAACATGGTGAACATCTGACCCTGGGGCTGCTGCAGAGCGCCGTGTGTTGGAAGTGTTTTGTGTTTTTTTTAGGCTGTATTAGCCAGTAATTAAGCACCTCAGTGTTACTGAAAGAGCTTTCAGGATAAAACTGGATACTTGTAGACTTTTTGGTTGGTTCATTTCTCTTTATTTCTCTTGCTATCCCTTTTTTTCCCCTACCTTGTGTTGCTCGTGCTAAATGTGGAGCAGCACCTCTCTCTGGTGGGGTTTGCAATTAACAGGTGCGCTGTTAAATCACTGCTCATCTAAGGTGGCAAAGCTCAGGGCAGGAGCTGTGAAAATATTGGGAGAAGTCAGAAGTTTGAGGGATGATATTTCTTGTAACAGACACCTAATTAGTAGGAAAAGAGAAAAAGAAAAACATTTTGGCTTGGTGTGATGCTATCTCCTATGAAGATCTCGGTGCAGTTTAAGACACAGTGTCTCTCGTGTGCACATCCCATAATACTGGCATTGTAGTATCTCCACAGAAAAGTAGAGACTGAGAAAAGGTGTCTCCACTGGTTTTCAACTGGGAAGAGTATTTAGGGTTTGATTCCAAATCCTCTCCCTTTTCCACAGGTGGGTATTTCTTTATTCTCCATCTGCTTAGCACTGGAATACAATCATAGTATATAAATTGTCCTTAACCCTCACCAGATGCTTGATCAAAGGTGGAGAGATAGTACACAGGTTAAAGGCCAAGAGGAGATCTGTAGAGAGCAGATGCAAAGCTGAAGTGTCTGAGGTAACATCATGTTGGATAACAAGTTCTGTAGCTGTGGTGCACAGCTGGGAGCAGGAAATCCAGGGAGAAAAGTGGTTTTCTTCAGTGCTTGTCCTTTGGGACTTGGGGTACTGAGACAGTGTAGTCTGCTCTTCCTCGATTTTTTTGGTTTGGATTTTTTTATTTTTTAATTTTTCCCCCCAGATCTGAAAGTTAAATCATAAGAGTAGGGATGTGTTTGCTCAAACATACCCAGCAGGTTTAGTTGGCTTCTGGGAATCCCTCTGAACATGAACTTGAACTCCAGGGGCTGGAGCTGCTGGCCTTGGAGGAAGCAAATAAAAGGCTCAACTTGCTCTGTCTTAGCTGGTCTTTGCATTTCTTTTTGGTCCTCTGAGGCTGTGCTGCTTTGTTTTCCCAGGCTGTTTCCTGGTGCTGAGAGAAAAAAAGGCCACAACCGTGCTCTGAGAAGAGATTTGTGCTGTAATGAGAATCCTTTGCTTTTATTAGCTCGATTTGCATAGACTCAGAGCATGTGGACGATAAGAGGCTTAAGCAGTTCAGTGTAGAGAAATGTAAGGTAATAATGAGGTTATGGAGGAAACCCTTGGCTGTTGTGCCGAGCTGGGGGCAGAGCCCTGAACCCCTCTGCTCAGCCCTCCGTGGCAATGCCAAATGTGGGGTGCAAAGCTGTGTGGACCCCAGGAATTTCCCCCCCCATCCTCCCAGATGTGCAGCACTGGATTTTGCCTGCAATGCTGCCTGTTATTCTGCCTCTTTGCTTCTGCCTCACTCCCGCTGTATTTATAGCCTTTGCTCCTAATTTCTTCCTGTCTAGCATGGGGTTTATCGCCCGTCTGGCTCTGTAAGGCGGTGGGAGGATGCCCAAGTACCTTGAGAGAGCAGGTGGAGGGGTCTGATGCTGCCTCCAGTCTCTCTGATGCCTCAGCACCCTACGGGAGCCTGCACAGCTTGGATGTTGCTGGTATGGGATGAACAGATTTTCTTATAATGCTGTTTATTTAAAGACTTGTTTAGATGCCTGACTGAGAGCCCTTCCTGGGGACAGACTCCTCCTTGGAATATGCCATTTTGCAAAGCCAATACACGCCAGATATTTTATATATATAAATGTATGATATGTCTATATATTTTTATATGTATGATACATCTATATATATTTATATGTATGATATATCTCTATATATTTATATGTATGATAGCCCCAGTGATGGAGCACTCTGTAGATTAGTAGGAAATGTAGTTATTAGCTCTTGATAAGCAGCCACTTTTCATCCCAGCTGTTTTTCAATTAAACAGAGATGTGAAGTGCAGCTGTTCAGTCAAAGGACATTTTTTTGCTTCTTTGTAAAATGCAGCATTTTCCAGTGTTGAGTCCTGTAGCTCAGTGCAAGAAGAAAATCCTTTACAAGGTCCTATTGTCATTCCTATTTAATTTTCTAACAGATATTTCTTAAATACAGCTGAAGGTGAACTGAGTTTGGGATTTATTAGCAAAGGTGAGATGTCATCTTCAGGAATGAAGAGAGGATTTGTTTCAAAAATATTTTTCAATCTTGCTCCTTTTGTGTTTTTTTTTTTTAATTTAAGTGTTATTTTATGTGTACAGTTGTGACTTGATTTGAGGCTTTTCAAAAGCCTGAAGCCCCAGCAGTTGTACAAAAGTTCTTGTGAGGATTTGTGAGTAAATCAGAAATTGGTGTGAGAAAGGAGTGCAGTGCTGGAAATTCTGGGACTGACTCTTCAGGAGGGACAAAATTCTGTGGTTGAAACCCAAGTGTTACCCTGGTGTGACTCGAAATGCCATGAGCTGCCTGAGTGGACACTCCCATGGTTGTCTTCACTGATTGAAGAAGCCCAGTAGTGGTTTTGGAGAGGATTTTTATAGGCCACCAGTGATATTACAAACAGTTGTTGATTTTGGTTGTTCACTAGTGTGCCAAAACAGTAACTGCTCACTGCTTTGCTGTAAAACAGCGGTGCTGATTCTGATAAATCGATTGTGTTTGTATTACTGATCATCTGGGGGTTTTCTTGATATTCCTTTTCACACCCCACATACGCTATAGGGAGGTGAGCAACACCCATGCTGGGATAGAAGTTAAAATAAGCTCTGCCATTGATGAAAAAGTGCAAACAATCCCTCATCATTTCAATTTTCTGCTTGTTGGTGCAACATTGGATGGATTCTGGGAGATGAGCAAATTAAAGTGGGGTTCCCAGTTGATGAGCTCAAAATATCCAAGTGTTTCAGAGAAATAAGCCCACATGGATGGAGCACATTAATTTTAAGGTCCTCGTGGTCTGTGCAGGGTGCAAAGAAACAATAAGCACAAGAAAATAGGAACTTTCACCAAATTTTTACTGTAGCAGCAAACCTGAAACTCTGAGTTGCTCTGTTCATTTTGCCTGGAGTGCCTGACAGCCCTAAGCAGGCTTTGAACTGAACTTTGGATGTGTGCTGCCTCCTCTAAAGGAAAACCCAGGTAAACCTGATGGGCTTTAGCCGTGATTGACTCTCCCCGCGCTGTGCCTGGATGGTGGGTGATGGCTTTTGGGCAGAATTTGGCTGTAAAAAGCAGGAGCACGATTTCAGAGTAATTACAAGTGTGTTTGTAAGTGATTCCTGGATTTCTGGTGGGAAATTTGTGAGCAGATGAGTGTGGTGTCCTAGCCTGGACCCAGAAAAATGAGTCAGACTTCAGATGCAATGGTCTTGCCATGTCTCACTCTTGGTGCAAGTCCCACTGGTGAATGATATTTTGTGCCATGCGTTGCTTTTGATTCAGGATTTTCCATATTCATTTTCTAGATGGTTCCAGGTTCCCCCAGAGCTATTTCCCAGTGGATAATACAGGGTTGTTCACAGCTTTGAAGGAGCTCATTAAATAGGTTTTCCAGCATACCAAGGGAAGAAGAGGAGTTCCAGGTCAGAGAACTTTTCCTCTCCTATATGGAGGGAGTGTGAGCTCAAGTGCAAAGGCTGGTGCAACCTGGTACATGCCACAGATGTGCATGAAACAGTTCTGCAAACAACAGGTTATCCAGGTGGTGTTGTTCCACTTTTGTTGTTTGTTGCCACTGGGCTGTGCCAGCTTCACCTGGTCTCACTCCGGCTTTGTTTGTTAGGACCAATTCCCCCTGGAGCCTGGGCTACTGAAGAAAAAGCCAACAGCTCACCCTTCCCCTTGGACTACATGTTCCTTTTTATTATTTCTACATTTAGGGACACCATGACCATGGCCCAAGAAGGCCAACAGCATCCTGGCCTGGATCAGCACCAGTGTGGCCAGTAGGACCTGGGAAGTTCTCCTCCCCCTGCACTGGGCACTGGTGAGGCCGCAGCTCGAGTGCTGGGTTCAGTGTTGGGCCCCTGACTCCAAGAAGGACCTGGAGGTGCTGGAGCGTGTCCAGAGAAGGGAACGGAGCTGGGGAAGGGTCTGGAGCACAAGTGTGCTGAGTTCCCGGCTGAGGGAACTGGGGGTGTTGAGCCTGGAGAAAAGGAGGCTGAGGGGAGACCTTCTGGCTCTGTCCAAGTCCCTGCAAGGAGGGTGGAGAGAGGTGGGGGTGGGTCTGTTCAACCAAGGACCAAGGGACAGGACAAGAGGAAACGGCCTCCAGTTGTGGCCAGGGCAGTTGAGATTGGATGTGAGGAAGAATTTCTTTGCTGAAAGGGTTCTGAGGCATTGGAAGGGGTTGCCCAGGGCAGTGGTGGAGTCCCCATCCCTGGAGGGATTGAAGAGTCGTGTAGACACAGTGCTGAGGGACATGGGTTAGTGGGGACTGGTCAGTGTTGGGTTCATGGTTGGACTCGATGAGTTTAAAGGGCTTTTCCAATCCAGGCTATTCTGGGATTTGCAGGTGAACATCTCCTTGTACAAGATGTGCCTCGAGTCTATCCCCAGACAAATGCAGCCATTTCAAAAGCATTGCTATATTAGTGTCCCACAGTAGCCTGTCCAGCCATCTCCAGGGACAAAAGGGGTGTCATATCTGCTTTGAGAACACCAGCCACACCATGCATGGCATGGACACTGGTGCCCCTGTTGCCTGGGTCTGTTGGTTCCCATATTTCTGTGCAAAAGGAGGGCCAAGGATTCCTCTGTGATTTAGTAGCACATGATCTCCAGTTAACACCAGTGTAAGTGATGACACGGGATCAAGGCAGATGAAATCATGCCTTCAAATTCTTCCAGCTGGGACCCTAAGACTGGAGAACAGGAACACCAGAGCTGCTTCAGGCATTGGACCATGGGTGGCTTAGAGGTGAAAATCCTCAGGTCTTAATCCTAATGCATCCAAACAGTATCTGTTCCTTGTGGTTAGAAGCACTGAAGGCTGAGCCTGGACGTGTTGGACGTCAACATGCTCAACACTGACTCTTTTTTTCTCCCTTTTGTGTACATCTGAGATGATGGGGGAAGCTGCAGCCTCAACCTGCAGAACTATGTTTGGAAGGAAGCTCAGTTCATGAAACCTGCCACTCGGTGTTTTTTTAGGGGGAGAGGGAGGCAGAGCGCTTTGCTACAGTTTATTTGACCTAGTTAAGGCAAATATCAAGTCGCCCCAGGCAAGTAATTAATTTGTGCACGCCTCCCCGCGCTCGCGGCGCGCTGTACGCGGCCAATGTGTTCTGCAGGTGAAGACGATCGGCTTCACGGCTCGCAGGAAGCCTGCCCAGATCTGCAGCTGGTGTGCAGTATGTTAGGTAGATCCTACAGCTGAAAGGAAAGGCAGCAGGTCTGCAGGAGAGCTCCAGATGGTATTTATCTGAGACCTCAGCAGCTGACTTGGGATGATCTAAAGCTTTCCCCGTTGCTTTCTCTTTGGCAGAAGCGCTGCCTTTCCGTGTCGTTCCCAGACTGACTGTCAGGGCTGGATTCAAGGGTGTTTTTGTTGTGGAGAGAGCTGGAGAGCCCCTGTCTGCAAAGGAGATGCTGACCAAGTGCATCTCCTTGAAAGCTCCTTCCATGTTGCCCATCCCCACCTTACAGGGACCAACTACCTGTGGTGAAGATGGTGCTGCTGCTCCCTATTCCTGTGCTCACTGCTGGGACAGGTTATTGCGGTCTCCAAGGTGACACTGACCCCACCAGCTGGTCATTAGATCTGAATCCATCCTCTTCCAAACCCCAGTGCTGGGTCATTTCATCTTGTAATGTCTGTCCTGCTCCAAAATGTACATTTTTGCAGCTTAGTGCTGCACCTTGGCTTGGTTTTTAGCAAAGCATCAACCATTGTGGGCACGGGGCCAGACCACAGTGGTGGGGAGGTGACAGTCTTGCACGCAGTAAAGCTGAACTCTTGGAATTAAAAGAACTTGTTTTCAGGCTCCGAGTCAAAACCCTCGTGGAACCCAGTTGGAGGAAAAAGCCAATTTCTTATTGTTTGAGCCTCTGTGATAGGAAACTTCTGGTTACCCAGACCAGTGTTGTGCTACATGACAGTTCTCACAGGTGTGCAAACCATCAGTTGTCCACGTCTATTCATCCACACTCTTCACACCAGGAAGGCCAATGGCATCCAGGGTGCATTAGAAGGGCTGTGGTCAGTAGGTCCAGAGAGGTTCTCCTTCCCCTCTACTCTGCCCTGGTGAGGCCACATCTGGAATATTGTGTCCAGTTCTGGGCCCCACAGTTCAAGAAGGACAGGGAACTGCTGGAGAGAGTCCAGTGCAGAGCCACCAAGGTGATGAAGGGAGTGGAGCATCTCCCTGATGAGGAAAGGCTGAGGGAGCTGGGGCTCTTGAGCTTGGAGAAGAGGAGGCTGAGAGGGGACCTTATTAATGTTTATAAATATCTGAAGGGTGAGTGTCAGGAGGATGGGGCCAGGCTCTTCTCAGTGATGACCAATGATAGGACAAGGGGCAATGGGTGTGAGCTGGAACACAGGAGGTTCCACTTAAACTTGAGAAGAAACTTCTTTCCTGTGAGGGTGCCAGAGCCCTGGGACAGGCTGCCCAGGGAGGGTGTGGAGTCTCCTTCTCTGGAGACATTCAAGACCCACCTGGACACCTTCCTGTGTGAACTCATCTGGGTGTTCCTGCTCCAGCAGGGGGTTGGACTGGATGAGCTTTTGAGGTCCCTTCCAATCCCTGACACTCTGTGATTCTGTGATTTACATAACCAGGGACATCTTACAGGTAAAAAAAGTCCCTGAAAGTTGTTTTAACCTGGAAATACTGAACCTGGCAGAAAGATGAATCTCAAATTCTCATCTGGTTTGTGAGGTAACATTTAGAAGAAATAGAAATGGTATTTTGTTGGTAGCTGGGACAATCTGTTACAGAGAATATCTAACTGAACGAGCTGGCTCTGTGGTCATTTGGAGAAGCTTTTTTGCAGAAGAATGGAAGTATCTTATGCAAGGTGTGAAATTTCTAGCAGCAGTTGGCTCTTTAGCAGGAAGGTAAGTGCCTGCTGGCGTCAGGAGAAAAGTGGAAATAGGCCCAGATTTGGCAGAACACATGCAGAGAGTTTGCTGAAGGGCTGTGTTGGGCAGAAATGGGTTGTCTGAAACCACCTGGACAGACAGGGCTTGGTGCAACCAGCATCTGAGTAAATCCTTTGTGTGTACACACAGATTTCAAAAGTACTCAGTGATTGACTAAAAATGTGAAAAATACACTGAAAAAAAACAAAATTTGAAATGACTTCTGTGTAGTGCCCATGAGTGTCACTC
The DNA here is from genome assembly GCA_907165065.1 of Caprimulgus europaeus. The sequence goes on from OU015547.1 coordinate 6,270,778, forward strand.
TCAGGTGTAGATACACACATGTGTGTGCTGTGCTTGTCCAGAGGGACAGACTGCTGTGGTCAGGCACCAGGTCTGACTGAGCATCGCTGCAGGTCCCCATCGACTGCCCCAGCCCCACTCAGCCTCTGGGAAGGGCTGCTCCCACTTCAGAGGGAGAAATTATATGAAACTAAATCTTTTGTGACCTGACACAACATGAGAAGTTGTTCAGTGGTGGGTTTTTTTCCTTTTTTTCTTAGTTAGGTTTCCCTTGTTTGGGTCCTGATGGTGGTTGAAGGGCTTTAAAAACCACACACAACCGATGGGAATGGCAAAGCATTGGGAAATGAATGTAGCAGAGTGGAGAAAAAGAACATTTAGGTCATCATACTCCCTTCTGGGCTCAGCATCCCTTGTGCACAAGTTCAAGTGCTTTACCCATTTCAAATTATGCAACTTGCAGAGTTTCTACCATAAACTTTTTGGTGACTGGTCATCTAGGACCTCTTACTATCTATCTTCTAGAGAGAGAGAAAAAAACCTGAGGGAGATATATCTCATATGTATATACACATACACACAGGATATCTGCAATTTTGCTCTGATTTATTTCCCTTTCTTAAAGCTGGAGGTGAAGGGACTATGAGTGTCTTCACTGTGGGTACTTGGCTGTTGAGCGTCCCAGGTGACAGACATGCTTGAGCTAATATTTAGTTGGGAATAATCATGTTTGTTTATTTTATCCTGGATTCCTACCTGGAACATTTCTCCTTTCTTTAGACCAGTGTGGGTGGTTTTTCTTGTCTTTAGTATAAGGGTGTGATACTGGGGTTTAAGTTCTCTTCAACTCCTCCTCTAAGATAATAAGTGGGGGATATTCTTTACCCCCCCTGCTCAGTAGCTTGACTTTTTTTTTTTTCCCAGTGAAAGAGTCTGTTTCATCTTAAAGCTGCAGCATCATTTCTTTTAATGGAGAATAAACTGGAATAAACACAGTTCTTTATGTGTCAGTGAAAAAGAACCTAACGGACATGGGAGGTGAAGTAATATTGGTTTTAATGCACCTTTTGATTTCATGTTTCAGTGTTGGGAAGAACATGGCCATTTTTCTGGGTTTCTGGAATTTATTGTGTTTTGGGCAAAACATCACTGCTGATATGGATTGTTGAAAAAGAGGATGTGTTTGAATGTAGCAGGAGACATCAGTAACACCAGGAGTAGGTGGATGTCCTGGGGATGGGAAGAGACAGGAGAGGGGTCACCTTAGTGAAAAACAGTGAGGAGGGGAGTGATGCTCCAAGAGGAACTGGGATGCTGAGCAAGAAAACCCAGAGTGCAGAGCCCTGAGGAACTTCAGCTGAGTCCCAATCTGGGTGTATATTGGTTAAATAAAGAGTTTTTCAGGTAAAGTGACCCCCAGACTGTGACTTTTCTTGGGGAGGTTCCTGTGCTCTGAGCCCAGCCCCGCCAGCAGGAGGGAAATTCCCAGCCGCCTTGCTCCCCAGAAATGGAAATGGGATCCTGCCCAGGCAAGTGCTGCTGTTGGAGGTCGTTCGAGCTCTTTGGGGAGATGATTATTTGCATTTAGTTCTATTAATTTCCTCTCCTAAAATATGCCCCATGGGCCTCACAATTGTTGTGGCTGTTCAGCCTTGGGTTTTGTTGAAGCCTTTTCAATATTGGGAGGATGCTGGAGAATAAATTTCACTGGTGAGACATTGTCATACTCATTCTGCTCTACTCGGATTTATGAATCAGTGCTTCTCACTTCAGCTTGTATTGCCGGGGTTTTCTGTCCTCCCAACGCCCCCTTCTCAACATCTCTTGGTTGCTTCCCAGCAGCTGTCTGGCTAGCAGCATCACCAGTTGCTAGCACAAGATGAGAGGAAAAAACCCAAAACCAAATCAGAGCTACATAACTCACGAAAATGGTTTGAAAGCCGTGAGGTTTTAAGCAGTTTGAGATTTAGGGGTGATTTACTTATTTACTTATTTCAGTTTTATCTCATGGGTTTGAAGGATTTAAGTTGCAAGTTTTCTTCAGTCACAGTTCAAGGAAAGTGAAATTCTCCCTGAGCTCCAGGAACTGGGCCTTTAAGGGAAATAATGTCAGGATATTCTGGGTAAAATGCTGAGTTCACAACTTTCAGCTGAATCTGAAGCGGAGCAGTTCAGACATCGGAACGACGGCGTTGCAATCTGATCTCTGCTGGTGGGATCACTTTTCCGTGTGTCCTGTTTAGTGAGATCCAGCTGGATTTTACCCCTGCCTGAAGGGAATCAGCCTGGTAGGGAGGAATTATCACATTCAGCATCTTGGGGAAGGGTTTAGAGGAGAAGGGTATGAGGAGAGGCTGAAGTCACTTGGGTTGTTCAGCCTGGAGAAGAGGAGACTGAGAGGAGATCTCATGGCGGTCTGGAACTTCCTCCCAAGGGGAAGAGGAGGGGCAGGCGCTGAGCTCTTCTCTCTGGCCACCAACGCCAGGAGCAGAGGCCATGGCAGGAAGATGTGGCAGGGGAGGGTGAGGTTGGCCAAGAGGAAAAGGTTCTTGAGGCAGAGGGTGGTGGAGCACTGGCACAGGCTCCCCAGGGAGGTGCTGGTGGCCCCAAGGCTGACAAGATTCCAGCAGCATTTGGCCAAGGCCCTCAGGGCCATGGTGTGAATGTTGGGATTGTCCTGTGCAGGGACAGGAGTTGGACTCCATCATCCTGGTGGGTCCATTCCAGCTCCCAACGTTCTGTGATTCTATGATCTTACTCTGAACACCTTGTAGGGAATCCTCTGTGATGGAGAGGAAGCACTCAAACATGTAGGGATATGTATTTATATGTACACAAATATGTCTGTATACATAATTTCTCCAAGTCTTTGCAGGGATGGGATATGGTGTAGTCATACACACTGGCATAAAGCACTGTCTTCCCATTTATCCCAGTAAGATGCTGTGTTTGTGCTGGTATAAATGGGGACAGACGGTGCGGCGTGTGTCCTCCATCACAGGGAACGCTTCTTTGGGAAGATGGAGCTCCCAGCTCCATGTTGTAAAGGGTTTGTAAAAGCTCAGCTCAGCTTGCAAAATGCCTTGCCCTGGGGGGATGTGAGTCCAGATCTGCTGGCTCACTCGTCAGGGGATGGTGCCTGTAGGGCTGTGCCAAACCTGCTGGTGACTAGTGCTGAAAATCCCTGTGGAGCACCGTGGTTTGTTCTTTGGGTTGGTTTCAGTGACAGGTAAAGCCGTTGGGCTGCATTAAAATGAACTCGCAGTGAACTGTGTGCGTGGGCTGGGCTGAATTGCCTATTTCATTCAAATTCTTAGGGCTGAAAAGAAACCCGCTGTGTTCCAGTGTCAAGAGGGGCCAGCGCTGAGCAATTCCTGTCGTAGCTCTGCCTTGGTGAGGGCAGGACTGTGAGTGAGGCTGGGAGGTTAGAAAGTGGGGGTGAGCTTTCCTGGTAAATAAAAAAAAAATGAGTATTTTTTATATTTCCTTGCAGCAGAAAGCAGGGGTTTGGTGATTTAAAAAACAAGATGTATTTTTGAAGATGAAAAGCACTTAAAAAACTCAGGATCAAATAAAAGAAAGTCTCTGCTCACGTGGGGATCTCCGTGACCCCGTACAGATGGCCCAGCTGAAAAGCATCCCAGCCACACGCCTCGGGTTGGATTTATTCCATCACTGCTGATGTTGGGTGACTGAAGTGCTGAGGACCAGGGTTGTGGCAGTCAGAGGGACCTGAGAGGTTCTCAGAGCCTGTGTTTGTGAGGTGAGCTCGGTGCTGAGTTCAGCCTCGCCTGCTGAGCGCCGTGTGCCCGGGGAAGCATGTGCCAGCCTGACGCATCCTTCCTCCGCGCTCCGCTCTCGGGTGCTGTGCGGGGGAAGGAAAAGAAACAACAAAAAAAATATGTGGCTCCAAGGCAGATTTGGTTAAAATTTGCATCTTGTCTCTGTTGGTACTTGTCTCCAGGCCAGGAAATGTGTGTTCCTTGAAAGTCTTTCTTGAACCACACAATCTGGTAGAGCAGGGCTGGGCGCCCGGGGTGCAGACTCAGCCCTCGCCACGGAGTAGAATCGGTGGCAATAATGTGAGTTTGCTTCGTGCTGCTTAAGCAATTCATAGAGAGGCATCACAACCTGTCTTTGAAGTAGAGTAAGAAAATTTTAATTGGCCTAATTAGTGCAGGAAAAGAAGGTATGTAATAAGTAGGACTAATAGCCGAAAAAATGGCTTTTAATTTTGAGTCCTGAAATTCTTGTTTTTGCCTGAAACTGCACATGCAAACGCCTGATTTTTCAGCTGTCAAAAACTTGTGCCACCATAAAGAATGAAGCCATCCAAAATCAGAAGTCGTTTGTGAAAATACAAGCCTTAATCTCTGCACTTAATCCCCTTGTGTAACGCAGATAGCGTTGCTCACCCACCCACCCGACTGCGACCGAGCGTCCTTTAATCCGCAGCTGATTTGTGGCAACCACCCCACTTCAAACCCTTGAAAAGCAGAAATGCACGTGGCTTCCCTGCAAACCACTTCATCTCTAAGCCCAGCTTCTTGGTTTTGTCCTGGTTGATAACCCAGAGCAGCATCGGGGAAGCCTGAGGATTAACATTAATGCTTGTGTAGTGATTTGCAAACAAGAGCTCTGCTTTACAGAGGAGCGGTTGTCTCCTCTTGTAAAAGAAAAAAGGATTAACTCCTTTCCTGAAAGCACATTAATTTAGCTAAAACAACATCAGATTGCCTAAAACGTGTCATGGGTGGTGTAATGAAGTGTGCAAGCGGCTGCATGACCTGCTGCTCCTTTTTTTTTTTCAGTCAAGTGTTTTGAGGCTTCTGGAACAAAGTTCTTGCTGAAGAGCCCTTATGGAGGTGGGGGTTCAGGCAGCATCTGGAATCAGAAACCACTAAAATATGGTTTTGCAATTAAAGAAAAAAAAAAGTTAATTGGACTCGGTTTTCTAAGGCTCAGTAGTTGAATCCTGAGATGGCAACCTAGGGAAAAATATTTATATCCCTTACAAATCAGCTGCACTCTTCACTGGAAAATCTATAGTAATTTTCTTTCTTTGACCTTGGGAAGACCTGGGATTTTGGAGAGGGGTTGGTTGATGTTTGTTAGGTCTAAGAAATACAGGTGCTCTCTGCAAAAGATTGGGTTTGCTATTTTATGACATATTTATTTAACTTTTCCAGGAAAATTACATCTAACATTTGCTTCCAGCATCCTTCCCTGACCTCCCCACACACACCACACCACGCTCACAATATTTCTGCAGGATATTGTTGGTATGAATAGACTCTTTATCTCCTTGAAGTCAGTTTTGGTTGGGTTTGTTTTGTTTTTCCCCCTCTTTTTTTCTGGCTCCATTATGCCTGGACAGGGCAGGAGAAAGCTTTGCCTTGGAGCAGGGGCTGGTTCAGTCCACGGGGTTTATCCATTTCTAGGTCTCTCCTGGGTTTGCCAGTTGGTGCAAACACAAAACTCTTCCTTGTAATAAGGTCATTAACATCCAGGGGAGCAGAACAGCTTTTAATCCTTACTAGATCTGGCTGGGCTGGATTCAGACTGGCATTAGCTGAGCCTTGAGGCATCCAGTTTCATCTGCAGTGCTAATTTAAAGGAAGAAGAGGAGATATCTCATGGGCAGAGAGTGCTGAAGAGCTGTGTGGTTGAGAAGTCCAATTCAGGAATTGCCAAATTCACTTCTAGTTTGAAGTTCATGCAATAGATCACACATATAATGTACACACATGTAGACATGATATACATATGTATTAAAAATATGTATAGTCAGGGACTTATCAGTGTGAGGCTAATGATTGGACTTAATTATCTTAAAGGTCTTGTCCCATAGAGGTGATTCTGTGTGTGATTTATAATATATTTATTATAGCATATTATATATAACATTATACCATACTGTTATATCTAGAATATAAAATATTCCATATAAGTATAAAAATGTAAATTTTTATATATAATATATATTTTTATGTAAATATATTATATATCTACATATAAAATATATGTGAACTGTTGAGGTGAGCTCCTGAATCTGAGCAGAAACCAGGGCTGGTGGTGAGATGCATGATCCCAAGCAGCACCCTCAGTACATGTTTATTTTGAACATCTCTTACCATATCACGTATCTAAATCCTGTTTACAGCAGTGCCTTTGCACAGCCTTGCAGTTCCTTATTTTTAGATGGGGTGCATTACGGTAAGGGCAAGGATTCACACTCAGAAGTGTGCTGAATGGCACCCGAGTCAGAGCAGAGGGGATGAAATCCAGCCCCATCCTGGCTTGAAAACAAACAAAAAAAGGGTGCTGCAGTGTAAAAAAAACCAAAAAAGATGTTTGCAGGACCCAGCTCCTGTCCAGATGGTGCACGGCAGGGTCACTCCCTCCCTGTGAGGAGCAGTGATTTAAAGCAGTGAGAGTGACTGTAGAAAGAAAGTGATTTTAATTTCTGGAATCATTACCATTGTGTCATATCAGTTCTGTACAGAACAATCAGCATCCCGATCTGATGGGACATTTTGCAGTTGCTATTGGTAACGTTCCCTGTTCCTTCTAAAAACACGGAGTCTGGGGGAAGGATGTTAACGCTGAAAGCAGAGTGGTTAGCACAAAATTTGTGTTTATATTCCAGGATGTATTTTTTTGGTGGGGTCATTTAAGGATAAGAACAGATAGTGATTGATCAGGGGCAAAGCGGCTCCATCTGGCTCAGGGATCTGACTGTTTTGCTCTGCCTTCCCAGGCAGTTTTCCTGGTTACTCCAAAGGAGCTAAATTCTATCCTTAAAATAGAATTATATTTGTGAAAATGGCTTAAAATCCCCGGTGGTTTCAGCACAGATACATGTTAGTGATACAGTAACATTGTTAATTGCAAACCTCTCCTCTTAACAGCTTTTTATGCATGCATTATGTTTTTTTTATGAATCCGACTTCTTTTCTAACGTCTCGTGGCATAAATGACTCATCTCACCTGACAGGAATAGTGAGAAAATCGGAGCCTGTCTTTTTTTCTGCCTCCCTTATCCTCTGATTTCAGAATGCATCATTTCTTTTTTGTGTGCTTAAAGCCAAAAGCTTCAGCATCCTTTCAATTCCTTCATAAGAATAAGAAGTGTCAGGTGGGGAAGAGGAGGGTGAGGAAGGACAATGCAGTGGGGTCTGTTTAGGTTTTTTTAGAGGCTGTTTGAAAGTTTTTAAGCTCAGCTTTTGGGGCATGTTGTGTTTAGCATTAATTCTTGGTTTTTTTTTCCCTCCCAAACTCTGAGCATAAGATCACTTGCTTGGCCTGCACTTCTCAATCTGCTCCTCTGCTTTTCCCCCTCCTGCAACCCAAGCTGCTGTCACTACAAAATGTGTCTTTTAATTTCTTTTTTCTTCCCCCCTCCCCTTTCCTTTACATCTTTTTATTTGCATTTCATTTGCCTGTCAAAACAGGAGAATGATGAAATAAAGATATCAGATCTCTAAATTAATCACTATAGATCAGACTTTCCACACCAGCCTGATACAAATATCAGCGCCACGACCTCACCTCCGCCGCCTGTGACAGCAGCACCTTCCCCCGGGTGACGCTGCCGGCGTCCAACCATCAGATGCCCAAATAACACTGAGGAGTCAGCAAGTTTCAAGTTTCTTTGTTTTCCTCTCATAAATGCCTCAAAATTATTCCTGGCCTTTCAAAGTGTTGCCCTGTGCTGACACAGGCTGGTTTAGAGAGCAGTGTTATTTGGAATATTCACAGCAAGTCTGTCGCTAATTAGTGCTTTGCAGAGGTGCTGCTGGGGTCCGCGTGTGCTGTGTTCTGGACAGGGGGTACACGCTGTGAGATGGGGAGGGGATGCAGCTCCTCTGCTTGGTCACCACTGACTGGGCTTTGTCTTCTGTGCAGCAAAAGTGCAAGCTGAACTGGGAGAAGCAGGAAGGTTTGTGTCACCTCGCTATGTTCCTCCCGGGGTGCAGTGACTCTGAAGTAGCCTGGAACTGCAATACACAATGCACTGCTGCAGCACAGCACGGGCACTGCATCAGCTTTCATGCTCTTCCACAAGCCCAGGGCTTGGAAAATCCCCTTGGCATCTCCAAATCCAAGGAGGAAAATGTCCTGTGAAGGTACCAATGCTGATGAGCTCCCAGAAAGTTTTTGCTTTTCTGGATGCTGATGCATGTGATCACACAGAATCCAGAATGGCCTGGATTGGAAAAGACCTTTAATATCATTGAGTCCCATCATGAACCCAACACTGACCAGTCCCCACTAACCCCTGTCCCTCAGCACTGTGTCTACACGACTCTTCAATCCCTCCAGGGATGGGGACTCCACCACTGCCCTGGGCAACCCCTTCCAATGCCTCAGAACCCTTTCAGCAAAGAAATTCTTCCTCACATCCCATCTCAACTGCCCTGGGCACAACTGGAGCCCATTTCCTCTTGTCCTGTCCCTTGGTCCTTGGTTGAACAAACCCACCCCCACCTCTCTGCAGCCTCCTTGCAGGGACTTGGACAGAGCCAGAAGGTCTCCCCTCAGCCTCCTTTTCTCCAGGCTCAGCACCCCCAGTTCCCTCAGCCGGGAACTCAGCACACTTGTGCTCCAGACCCTTCCCCAGCTCCGTTCCCTTCTCTGGACACGCTCCAGCACCTCCAGGTCCTTCTTGGAGTCAGGGGCCCAACACTGAACCCAGCACTCGAGCTGTGGCCTCACCAGTGCCCAGTGCAGGGGGAAGAGAACTTCCCTGCTCCTACTGGCCACACTGGTGCTGATGCAGGCCAGGATGCCCTTGGCCTTCTTGGCCACCTGGACACTCTCTGACTCCTGTTCAGCTGCTGTTGCCCGACACCCCCAGGTCCCTCTCTCCCCAGCAGCTCTCCCCCCACTCCTCCCCAAGCCTGGAGCTGCCGGGGGTTGTTGTGACCCAAGGGCAGGACCCGGCACTTGGCCTGGTTGAACCTCATGGAATTGGTCCTGGCCCATGGATCCAGCCTGGCCAGATCCCAGATCTAGATCCCTGCAGAACATCCCGACCCTCCAGCAGATCAACACTCCCACCCAGCTGGGTGTCATCTGCAGACTGCCTGAGGCTGCACTTGAAATCATAGAATCAGAGGATGGTTTATGTCGGAAGAGACCTTTAAAGTTCATCCAGTTCAACCCCTGTGCCACAGGCAGGGACATCTTTCAGTAGATCAGGTTGCTTAAAGCCACATAATCAGACCTGTAAGCAAACCTCGCAATGGTCTTCGATGCCTGTGATGAGTTTGCCAGTCCTCTGTGGTGACAGACACCAGGAGCAGGAGCTACCAGGATGCTGGAGCCTCAAACCCTCCACAGGCAGGACAGGGATGGGCATTTAGGAAGAAGGATCTCTGCATAGGAAGGATGATTAATTTGGCCATTTGTAAATCTGTCAGTGATTAAGAACGTTACTAATGGCAGTTATTTGTAAAGGCTTAAAGCACCGGGACTGTGTTTGCAGTAGGGCACGCTTCCTTTTATTCCCACTGCTTTGGATACTCCAAAGAGAGCAGTGAAGGGGAAAGAGATCTGGGAATCCTGGTGGACAGCAGGATGGCCATGAGCCAGCACTGTGCCCTTGTGGCCAGGAAGGCCAATGGCATCCTGGGGTGCATTAGAAGGGCTGTAGTCAGTAGGTCGAGAGAGGTTCTTCTTCCCCTCTACTCTGCCCCGGTGAGGCCACATCTGGAATATTGTGTCCAGTTCTGGGCCCCACAGTTCAAGAAGGACAGGGAACTGCTGGAGAGAGTCCAGCACAGAGCCACCAAGGTGATGGAGGGACTGGAGCAGCTCCCTGATGAGGAAAGGCTGAGGGAGCTGGGGCTCTTTAGCTTGGAGAAGAGGAGGCTGAGGGGGGACCTCATTAATGTTTATAAATATCTGAAGGGTGAGTGTCAGGAGGATGGGGCCAGGCTCTTCTCAGTGGTGTCCAATGATAGGACAAGGGGCAGTGGGTGTGAGCTGGAACACAGGAGGTTCCGCTTAAATTTAAGGAAGAACTTCTTTCCTGTGAGGGTGCCAGAGCTCTGGGCCAGGCTGTCCAGGGAGGGTGTGGAGTCTCCTTCTCTGGAGACATTCAAGACCCTCCTGGACTCCTTCCTGTGTGATCTCATCTGGGTGTTCCTGCTCCAGCAGGGGGATTGGACTGGATGAGCTTTTGAGGTCCCTTCCAATCCCTGACATTCTGTGATTCTGTGATTCTGTGAAACTGAATTTCTCCTGGCAGTGATGTCAATGCCTCTTCTCCAACGTTACTACTCTACCTGCTAAGACATTTTTCCATGGAAATATGCCACATGCTGTGCTGTTCTGACCCCCACATTTGCCCCTCTGATTTGCACCTCTTTATGTGACGTGCGTCCTCTGAGTTTATTAATAAATCTGCAATGAGAAGTACCAGCATCTCAAACAGCAGGACCAGGTCTGAAATAAAGGTTTTGAGGCAGAAAGTGCGTTATCATCTGTTCTCTAGATGGAAACAGAGCTGGAAGGAGAAGGATGGTGGCCTCTGTAGGGTTGAACAAGCATTGAAGCTTTTGGAAAAGGAATTTACAGCCACTGAGCTCGGAGTCTCAGTGTCAGCCATGGTCTGTGCTGTGCAAATACACACGTCTGTACTCCCTGCTTGTAGGGAATGTTTCTTCTCTTGGTCTCATGAGCAAACAGAAATGATCATGATCTTAACAGAGACTTGCACCTCTTCATCTCAGAGATGGACTGATGTGCTTCAGTTGCCCTGGCATCACCTTTGCATTGGTGAAATGCAGTAATTTTGCCATCAGGTGCTTAATTTGGAACTGGTTTTCCTCCTAATGTTGAGTCACTTGCAGCTTTTCAATTCCAGCATTTAAGATTTGAAAACATCAGGTTAGTTCAGGTGAGATGAAGGCACCCACAAAAATATTTCCCTCTTCTCTTTTAGCCAGCTGTTCCCAGGTCAGACGTTGGCTTATGTGATGACTTTCACCAACTTGATCACAAATATTATGCTCCATTAAATGATTTTAAAGTAGTAAATAATGGAGAGGGAAAACAACCAAGACATTTCTGACCCCTGGAATGGATGCAGTCTCATTTCTAATAGACTTGTGTCTTCAGCTCTGCTGGCTTTCTAACTAAATTTAAAGAGTGCTTCGGAGTGAGCTGCTTATCAGGCATCAGAGCCTCTACACTGGACAGAGTATTATGAATGCTCTGATGTTGCAGGACAAGCTTTGACTAGCTTCCCACACATATTAGACATCAGAGAATCTATATGGGACGGGACATTTCCCTGAGGATTGTATTCTCTAGTGTCTAATAATTGCAAATAAAGCTTTTTGGCAGGTTGGGGCATGTACAATACTGTTCTCCTCTTTAATTAGCGATCTAATAATTCATTCTGCCATGTAGTGGGGACCCAGGTTGGATCACTCTTTGCTGCCTCTTGTTCTATTTCCATGAAATTTGTAGGAAAGTTTTAATTTAGGCTGCTGTCTCCTGGTCTGAATGAACTTGGTGGCTCAGAAGTTAAGGGAGATACATGGGTAGGAAGATGGACATGTACCCAGCAATCATACAGTCCCATGAGCCCTATGTGTGAGCTTGAGGAACACCAAGTGAAAAATCAGAAATCTAAGCACAGCTGAGCAGCAGAAGGAGCTGTTCAGCTGAGACTTTTAATCAAACACTGATTTAAAACACTAAAAAAACCTAAAAACCCAAGAAGGCTGTTTGAGGCTGGGAGAGACACAGAGTGGAAAATCCATCCCATGGGGGTTTTTTTTGCCATAAGGAATGCAGGAGGGAGCAGAGCACTGTGTGGAGCTGGGAGATAGTCAGGAGCATCCCTGGGCTGATGGAGAGGTGGAGGACGTGGTGGGGAGGTGAGCAGAGCAGTGCAGGACACAGGTGTGGGAGACTGGGCTTCATCCCCTCCACTCTTCACAGAATCACTTCTTGCAAGCCAACAGTAGAATAATTTATGCAAAATCTGGGAGCTTTTGACAGAGCTGCATGGCACTTCTTTTGCACAGTATTTTATGGTTAGAAGCTATGGAAGAGCTTAAATTAAAATAATTGAAGTTACCTGTAGGGAGTAAGTCGTGACAGGGTAAGGAGTGTAGACCTGTCCATTAGGCATTTACAGAAAAGCCAAGAGAAATAATTATTAAGTATGCAAATATTGAACTATCCTTCATCCTTTCATGTCAGGGGCTCTGTGTTTGGGGTGAGGGTACGTGGGGGATGGATGAGCAGGGGTGAGAGCTCTGCGTGCATCTGCTCTTGCTTTCTTAACATGGGCAGTAATGAGGGAAGATGAGAGCAGGATATTTATCTACTTTAGTTTTTCTAATTAACTCCTGGCTAATGAGAGGAGGAGAAGAGTCAAAAAACCCAGGACAGTATCTTGCTCTTTGGATGGATGTTAGTGTAAGCAGGAGGTCCTGGCAGCTAGAAGGAAGGAATCAAGAGGCTGGTGGTTGCGATCCCATCGGGATTGCAGTGCTAGCCTGGAGGATTAGGCTGGCTTTTGGGAGCAGTGGAGCAAAGCCAAGGAAAACTGCACATTGCCTTCAAACATGCAGCAGGCTCAGACAAACCTCACACAGTTTGTGTCTCTTGAAAGCACACGGTGTCACTGAAGTTGTGGGCAACTGGAGATGTGGAGTCAAGAGCATTATTTCAGAGCTGGTAGAATGTTCCACAGTCCACCTCTGACACTCAGTAAAACACCCCCAGTGTTAATAGGGGGGAAAATGTGTCAGTTAGCAAAACTTTGAGTTGTTTTTCTCCTATTTGACTTGACTGAAATGATCAGCTGCTGTGAAATTGCTTTAGGTTCTCAGTATCATCGTGGATTTGCTGTATTTTAAATCAAATAACCCTAATGAACTTTTGCTATTTACTCAAAGTACTGCATGCAACTTGGGCTGGAGAAAAGCTGATTGACTGGTGTCCTGGAGGGTGGGTGATGAGCTGCTGCTTCTGGTGCCAGTAGAAAGTTACCTCTTCACCCACTGGAAGTGCCTCTTCACCTCCATGGGTGCCTCCTCCAGAACCTTCCACTGGTTCTTGTTGGTGAACAGGATTCTCCACCACCCTCCTGCTGAGTGAGTGCTCAGGAGAGGTTGTGTAGGTTTTGGGTTAGTTCTGGGCACTTTTGTCAAACAAAAGCTGATGCTCCAAGAGAGCTGACTTGTGTTGCACAAGCACAGAGGCTCAGACCACACACTGATTTTTTGATTAAGCATCTTTTTATATTTTATCATGAAACCACCTCAACAGGATGGCAGGAAAAAGCTGAAATTGCTACAAAGACAACTGTTTTGTTTTATAACTTTTATAACTTGGTTTTATAACTTTCCTTTGTGAAGAACTTTGATTAATATCTCCATTTGCAGTTGTAAATTAACCACTTATTAACTCACACCAGAGAATTTGAGTGTCTGGTGCAATTAGCTGTGCCAAGGTGCTGCTGTCTTTCAGAAGGGTTGACAGTCTTGGACTTGAGGTTGGTGGGTTTGTGAGGGTATCAGGCTTTATCAAGCAAAATTAGCAAGTTGTTCTCACAGCCTGGACAGTAGGAATCTTTTTGTCTTTACTTTTTAATTTTTTTTTTAAATAAAGGACTCACTCTAATTAAATAATTAATTTTTAGGAAGAAATTCTTTGGTGTGAGGGTGGTGAGACCCTGACCCAGGCTGGCCAGAGAAGCTGTGGCTGCTCCTCCCTGGAAGTGTTCCAGGCCAGGTTGGATGAGGCTTTGAGCAACCTGGTCTAGTGGAAGGTGTCCCTGCTGCTGGCAGGGGGGGTGGGACTGGATGAGCTTTAAGGTCCCTCCCAACCCAAACCAGGCTGGGATTCTATGAAAGAAGTGCATCCTTACGTGCTGGAGAATGAGATCTCATTGTGGGAAGGGTTTTTGGATTAGCACAGCCTCCAAAATGTGACAATGAGTGGGTTTTGCTGGGGTAGAGTGTAGCTGAGCACCCAAAACTCTGCATTGTCCCAGGGCTCAGGTCAGCCTGGTGGCTGCAGGGGTCTGGCAGCAAGGCCAGCTGATGGGTTTACTGACTGGGAATGATTAAGTTGTATGAAAAACTGTGTTGTAATGCACCTCCAAAGGTGGGATTTGCATCAGGACAGCAGAGATGAGGAGTGAGGATGTCTGTCTCGCCCCAGCTGTGATGCTGAGAGTGTCACTCAGCTCTGTGCCTTGTTTTTGGCCAAAAGGCTATGACAGCACTAAGGTAGGGGTGTGAATCTCCTGCAGTTGACTGCGGTCTGTCCCACAGGTGTTGCCATTTGTCCCTTGCCCATCAGACTGGAAACTGAATCCCTTTTCTCACTGCTGTGTCTTCTGGAGGGGTTGGCTAACACAGTTCTGTGTGTGTGATAGAGCTGTAGCCCTGGAGCACCACAGAACCAGCTCTGCAGGAGAGCCTGGTGTCCATCCTGTGGTAGCGTGGTCTCTGCCAGCAGCTGTGTGTGCCAGGCACTTTGCCACCCTGTGCTGGCACCACAGGATGTACCTGACTGCAGCCACACAAGCAGGATGCCCTGGAAAAAGACATCTGAGTGTGCCCCCATGGACAGGACCTGCTCCTGCAAACCTGTGGCAGATCTGGTGACTGTGGTTGCTGCTGTTCTTCCTCTGTGTTTCCCTGTGGCTATTTTGGTTTGTCTCATTTTTTTCACTTATTTTTTTTTTCCTTCCTCCTTTCCTGGTGACAGCAAATTGAATCCTGAGCTCTAAAGGCTCTGGCAGATGTAGGCATCAGGATGGTTCAGGGGTTCTCCCACTGCTACTCAAATAATTTCCAAGGGTACTGGAAATTACAAAGAGCTGGCAAATGTCATAGTGAGACCTCTCTCAATGATCTTTCAATGCTCTTGGGAATTTGGAGAGGTCCCAGTTGACTAGAAGCAAGCAAGTGTTGTCCCAGTCTTCAAGAAGGGCAACTGGGAAGGTCCTGGTCACTGCAGGTGTGTAAGTCTCACTTCTGTATCTAGCAAAATTATGGAGAAGATTATTCTGGGAGTTATCAAAAAACACCTGGAAGACAACACAGTCATTGGCTCCAGCCAACATGGGAGGGATGTCCTGCTTAAGTTGGGTTCCAGAGGGTGGTGGAGCACTGGAACACGCTCCCCAGGGAGGTGCTGATGGCACCAAGCCTGACAAGATCCCAGCAGTATTTGGCCAAGGCCCTCAGGGACATGGTGTGAATGTTGGGATTGTCCTGTGCAGGGACAGGAGTTGGACTCCATCATCCTGGTGGGTCCTTTCCAACTCACATCCTATGATTCTGTGATTCTGAATAGGTTAAAATAAAGGACAGAAAAGGGTGAATTAGGTCTGTGGGGGTTCAGTGTTCAAAACTGATGCCTTTGACTGTCTGGAGTCTCTACATTGAAGAAAGTTACTCCTGCTTTTCCAGTTTATCCTGGCTCTGGATCTAAACTCGTGCTCGTGTTTTCCCACTCTCTTGTTCATCCTCTCAGGTTGTTGAAGCTGGCCCAGGGCAGCCTGGCTCTCCTGCATGCAAAATCAGATCTGCACATGTTCCCTGCCAGCAAGGGACCCGACTGAGGTGTCTGGTGTCCCAGGGCAGTCTGTCTGTCCCTTTCATCCAGTGTTTTCAGCTTCCTTATCACCGTCCCGGGGCTGTCCCCCCCCGGCCAGGGCTGTCCCGTGCCGCGGGATGCAGCTGGGATGATTCACCAGCTGGAGCCGTCCTTGCTGAGGAGAGTGAGAGATTTAAAGGCTGTTTAAAGATTTGTTTCCTACTGAAGTTTATCCAAAAGAACAAACCATTGCCAGGCTGCAAAGCAGGCTGAGGAAAGCTCAGATGTTGTATTTCAGCCCAGACTGGAGGGGTGGCCATTTCATCCCCTGCTCCAGGGAATGCAGCCCCAGCTCCCAGGAGTGACCACAAACTGTCATCTTCTGGAAGCTGGTGGCTGGCTGGTGGGAAAAGTGCCTGTGGTTGTCCCTGTCCATCACTCCATGATTTCTGTGCAGGCAGAGATGTGTGGATTAAGCAGCACATTGGAAAAAACCAAGTCCTCATTGTGGCCCAAATCTTAGGCTGTGTGTGCCGTGCTGGAGTTTTGGGGAACATGGGGAAACCTCTTTGTTCCATGGCCTGTGCATCAGCAGGCTGCTGAGCTGCTTTCATGGGTGTTGCTTTTGCACTGGGTTATTGGAGGGGTGTTCCTGCTTGTCCACAGCATTTTCCACCTCTGCCTCATTCCTTGTGTGGATTTGTGAAGTGAGCTGTGTTAATTCCTAATGTTTAGAGTAGAAATGGCTCCTTTTATAGCTGAAGTCTTTTTCTTTAGCCAACACTCACAGGGTTTCCAAACCACCTGGTGCCCACGAATGCTGTCACTGTGCCTGAGGTTGGCAGAAGGCAGGTCCTGTGTGACAGCCCTCACCTGAGACCTCCTGCTCCCCTCCCTGCTCTGTCTCCCTCCAATTCTCCCCTCCTCTAAAAAAAAATTAAAAAACCCATGCATCTATTTCCTTCTTCTCCCCTGAAGTGTTTGACAATTATTACTACTGTCCTTCCTTCCTTGTTTTTGTTTATCCATCTGTCTGTAATTTTGGTAGAAGTTGTGATGGTTTTAATTAATGAGAAGTTGTTGTATTTATTGTTCAGCACTCTTTATTTCTTTGGAAACAGTGGGTTTATTCTTCTGTGAGTGAGCCATTTCGAGCTAGCCTTTTCCAGCACAAAACCCACTCAGTTTGAAGTAGTAGGTTTTGGGGTTAAGCATGAGTACTTGCACTCAGCCCAAGCAATAAATTTCTTTATTCTTTATTTTTATTCTGCTCTTGGCTGGAGGGATGTTCCACTGCCTGAGAGTGAGAAACTGTGGGGTTTGCGTTGAACCCACAGCAAGTGCTGTGTTTTGGGGACTCAGATGCTGCCTGGAGAGCTGGTGGTGTTGGCTGGATGTTCTGCACATCCTGCCATGGGTATGGTTAGAGCTCAGGACCCTCCATCCAGACCCCCATACCAGGTGCCTTCACTGTGCCATGGCTCTGTCCCTGCTGTTCTTCGAGTGTGCTCAGGGCTGTGTCATTACCTGGGGAAGATCATAGACTCACAGACTGGTTTGGGTTGGAAGGGACCCTCAGAGGTCGTCTAGTCCAACCCCCTGCAGTGACAGGGACATCTTCACCAGAGCAGGTTGCTCAGAGCCCCATCAAGCCTGACCTTGAATATCTCCAGGGATGGGGCTTCCACTACCTCTCTGGCCAACATGTTCCAATGATCCACTACCTCACATTGAAGAACTTTTTCCTAATATCCAACCTAAATCTCCCCTTTTCTAGTTTAAAACCATCACCCCTTGTCCTGTTGCTACATGGCCTCGTGAACAGTTCTTCCCCAGCTTTCTGTAGGCACCTTTCAGGCACTGGGAGGCTGCTGTAAGGTCTCCCTGGAGCCTTCTCTTCCCCAGGCTGAACAGCCCCAACTCTTTCAGCCTGTCCTCACAGCAGAGCTGCTCCAGCCCTTGGATCATTTTTGTGTCCCTCCTCTGGACATGCTCCAACAGGTCCACGTCCTTCTTGTGTTGAGCACATTAAATCAGGGCTGGGGTTTAATCCTGCCCAGAGCTCCCTGTTCTACACCCAGTTTCATTCCCCAGCTGGAGGATGAAGATGTTGAATCGAAGGCTGTGGATGCTTTTCACCCAGCATCTCTGCAGTGCCCGGCAATGGATGCTGCTGCCGTGCCAGGGCTCGTTGGGGTTAATGATTAATTAATACCTGTTGTTTCTGCAGAGCCACTGGGTGCCCAGACCCCTGGTGTTGTGGGTTCCCACCCTGAGCTGAAGGTGCTCAGTGCTTGGCTGGATCAGTCCCAGGCTGAGAACAGGATCTGTAACAGAAGTGGCAATTGGCCTCAGATTTTTCTACTTTTGTCCAGCATCTGACTCATTAATTTCTGTACTTACTGGAAGCACAGTTTATTATTGCAACATTTAATAAAATTATAAGCCAAAACAAAATATTGACAAGAAAATTGTTTCAATACTAAGGGAATAATTGCAGCATGCTGCTCCTGATGAGGCTGGCTGCACTGCCTTGCATCTTCACTTCAACGCTTGCCATATCTTTCTGTATCCTGATTTTTTTTTCACATAGTCTCTGATCTCTCTTTGCCTTGGCTCCTGGATGGAGCTCGGCATCCTCTTGTCTTGCACTTTCCTTGGAGCACCCTTCCATAACGACAGCTCTAATAGGTTTTTTTAAAAGAGGGACAGCAGCAGCATCTTCCAGAGTGTTCGGGAGGTGAGGCTGAGCCCTGTGCTTCCAGAGAACTCTGAAAGTCAGTGGCTGAGGAGGGCTTTGAGAAATGTCCTGCGAGATGTTCATTATCCTCATCATTACTGCTCTTTATTTTTATATTCAAGTCAGATTTCTGTGCTAGCAACTGCAGACTTGGCAGCGGTTTGTTTTTTCAAGTAGAAGTAATTGTATTTAGTGCTAAGTCTCCTGCAGCCTTTCTGTTTGCCTACCTAATTCAATCTGCTTGTCTGTATCCATCTGATGGGGACATTAACAGATGGTGACTCCAGGAGTTGTAGTGAGCTTCAAATTCAACCAAAGCCAATGTGGAACCAGAGCCCCTGGTCCCTTTCTGGTGTTGCTCACAGCAGCAAAGGTCTCAACTTCCACTGTTGCACCTGAGCACAGGATGGGTGCATGGTGGAGCATCAGCTAAGGTGAGAAGCTGCTGCGTCAGCAGTCACTGTCTGCAAGAAAAGGTGTAGATCTTCAAAGTAGGAGAACAGGTCCAAAACCAGCTACAGCTACCTGGAGAGTATTTGGGCAGATTCATGAACCAGGGATCATAACCAAGACCACTTTTTGGCTGCATAAGCTAAAGGAAAGAAACTACAGACTAGTTCTGCAGTAACTCCCAGTAGATCCATCCACAAGGGCCTGGAGGATGACCATGATGAAGGTCCACCAGCTTTGGCACCTGGATGGTGGACAGCTTGTGGGGAGGGGGGGAATTAGCTCAAATGGTGGAGCGCTCCCTTAGCATGCAGGAGGTAGCAGAATCGATGCCTGCATTCTCCAGTGTTCTTCAGGACATGATTTAGTGGGCATGGTGGTATTGGGTTGACAGTTGGACTTGATGATCTTAAAAGTCTTTTCCAACCTATGAGCTGACTTTGCTGTGATAGAGAGGGAACAGACAAGAGGGGAATTGATGAACTGGGCACTGAAACAAAATTACTCAAAATTTTAAGACACTTTGAGCCAGGAGAGTGAGCTCAGGTTGGATGAGTGCTGTCCATCAAGATCTAGTTTCAGTGTGGTGCCTGGGCCCTCATGATCAATTTGCTGCATGGACAGTGAGAGCTTTTCCAGCAGAATTGGCTCAAGCTTGAGAGAGATGTCAAGCAGAGATTTTTTTATTTGTTGTTTCTTTATGGATGAGTTCACCCACCCGTGTCAGAGCACAACCCACTGATAGCTGCCAGGGGAAAGCTTTTCAGAGGGAGGGGTAGTTTTGGGGCACAGGTAGCAGGAGTTTTTTAAGCCCATGTTACCTTTCATCATCTCTGTAGTATGAAACTGTACCCTGAGTGTTGATTTGGACAAACCTTAATTGCTGTTTATATTCCTTGCAACATCACCAGCTCATGTCACTGCCTTTGGTGCCGTCCATCCTCAGTGATGCTGGCTCAGGAGAGCTGAATAAGACCCCATTTAGGACTACCTGAATGATTAAATACTACCTAATTTAAGGGGAAAAAAATGCCAAATCAAAGCCTTGCCTTTGTTGAAATTCAGTGATCTGCTTCTGTTTAATGCCTTAAGAGTTTTATGAAAAAACTGTGCTGAAAGAAGTTTCATAAAGGGACTTTCCTGGTCAAATTGTGCTTGAGTTTCTGTTGGTAATGTGCATTTTGAATAAATATTACCTCTTCTGTGCCTACAAAGATTTTTAAATGGGTATCACAGCAAAAATACTTATTGCTGTTAGGTACTTTGGCTCTGCAATGGCAACGTACTTCATCTGCAGGAGTTGGAGCTGCTGCTCGATGTTATCAACAGAGCTGTCAAGGTTTTATGATTTTTAGGTATTTTTTACCCCAATAGTGAAGAGAGCCTGAACTGTTTTGCAGATCTGGTTGTAGATGAGCAATGAGGATGGTTGGAACTGGATGATCTTTAAGGTCCCTTCCAACCCAAACTATTCTATGTGCGTAATGGATTGAAGAACCCAACGTCGCCCTTGGGTCCTGGAGGGAGGTTTACACCTATTGAATTATGAGGAAAAACCCTTTATCCTTGTAAACTGGGATTAAACATGTTTGATCCATAAGTAAAGAAATGCTAACAGGTTCTGCAGTGCCTTTTTCCTGTTGCTTTTTGGAGTGAGAGCAAACTTGGCCTTGGAAGGAAGTTTCCAGTCTTTGCTGCAGAGAGAGGATTAAGACTCCCCAGGATGGGAATTTTACTTGCCAAGACGTTCATTCTGGCACCCTATTTATTAGCATGAAAATTCAGTGTAAAAGGGTTTTCTATAAGAATCCTGAAGTCTGTACCTGCAGGAGGAGTCTGTGCTCCTGGACATTTTTCTTGGAGGCAGCTGTTTCCTGAAAGCATTACCTAGTTTTTGCCCTTTATGCTGAAGAACTGCATTTACCCTGATAAAGTTGTGTCTTTTATGAAGCTTTGCTGTTTAACTGGGCTGCTTGAAATAACTTAGTATCGTGCTTTTTAAATGGTAAAATTCACTTGTATGAAGAACCTATTTATGACTTTTTTTTTAGCAACTCGTTAGGGTGATTTCCACTATCAAAAATTTTATTTTTCATATGCCAGTGGAAAGAGCCAAGATAAAATAATTTTTCATTCCAAATTAATAATATTTTTGCCAAAATAAAATAATTCTTCTTTCCATACTTGTATGAAAGGAATCATGATAAAGTCAGACTGATTCCAGGGAGCATAAAAAGAGGTGAGAATAACTGAAGGGGAAGGTGGGAGTCTGCCCTGGATCGGTGTGGATGAACTGGAAGTGTCAGAAGTGCATAGCTGCTAAATTTGTGGGGACTACAAATATGATTTGTGTGACAAGGTTGTTTCTTCTTCATTTGCAAAAGAGGTGTTTTATTTCATTTTTCTGAAGATTCTCCTGTTGTGAGCATTGCACTATATTTATACAGCAACTGCTGCAAGATAAATGTGTGTGAAATGGGTAAGTTTTATATATATCTATCTCTCTCATACCTGGGAAATCAACCCTTTCATGAATAATTTATCTCAGGCTGCTTGGCACTCCGTATAGATTATTTTGAATTCATAGAAGGTTTTTCACAAAGAGTTATAAATCCAAATGATTTAGAAAAAAAAAGAAAAAAAAGCAATTCAATGTCAACAGATAAACCTGCATGAGAATAATAACTGATCATCCATCGTGCAGACGTGGCCTGCAAGGAGGTGACAGCTCTTTACCTGTCACCATGGAGAAGGTGACACTTGTTTTTCCTCTTTTCCCTCTCTTTTTCTTTACCTTCTCCCTGTGTGGTGCATGGTGATGCTGTGCCACCCTCCCAGCCCCGTCCTAGGCTGAGCATC
This sequence comes from Caprimulgus europaeus, assembly GCA_907165065.1. Next base: position 6,292,385 of record OU015547.1, read on the forward strand.
TTCCAGACCCCTCGGTGCTGTGGTGTTGTCACTCCAGCACTGTTGTGGTTTCTTTGCTGTTGCTGTTCCCTACTCCCCCCCTCCCCAGTTCTCTTCAATCACAGCCTGCCCTGCAGAACAAGAGGAGAATTAAATGCTGTGTTTTTAACAGCTTTCCAACCTATTGTGTAGCTATTTTCTTTGGAGACCTTTAATTGCTGCATGCTAGAAGATTAAAAATGTCTTAGTGCAGTTGGTAATTATTAGGTAATGATTAGAAATGGGGTTATTTATAAATTAGCTGCCTGTTATTATTCTCCTCCCTGCGGGCTGCGTGTTTGACTCTGTTTCTCGTTAACTCTGCTGACGTTGGGAGGAAGGCAGAGAGCGGAGCAGGGTTCTCCGTGTTGAGCCTGGGGTTGTGGGACTGGGACAGGAAACACTTGAACAAGCAGCCACTCCAAAACCTGTTTCAGATGGAGTCACACAGGCTGGAAAAGCAGTTTTCATATTTTTGGTTTGCCCCTTCCACTGATGGCTGCTCCTCAGCTCAGAGCAGTTGTTCTTTCCACGGGGATTGTGCTTGGAAATTTAAGGAGAGAACTTCACAGAATCCCAGAATTGCCTGGACTGGAAAAGCCCTTTAAGCTCATTGAGTCCAACCATGAACCCAACACTGACCAGTCCCCACTGACCCCTGTCCCTCAGCACTGTGTCTACATGACTCTTCAATCCCTCCAGGGATGGGGACTCCACCGCTGCCCTGGGCAACCCCTTCCAATGCCTCAGAACCCTTTCAGCAAAGAAATTCTTCCTCACATCCCGTCTCAACTGCCCTGGGCACAACTGGAGCCCATTTCCTCTTGTCCTGTCCCTTGGTCCTTGGTCGAACAGACCCACCCCCACCTCTCTCCACCCTCCTTGCAGGGACTTGGACAGAGCCAGAAGGTCTCCCCTCAGCCTCCTTTTCTCCAGGCTCAGCACCCCCAGTTCCCTCAGCCGGGAACTCAGCACACTTGTGCTCCAGACCCTTCCCCAGCTCCGTTCCCTTCTCTGGACACGCTCCAGCACCTCCAGGTCCTTCTTGGAGTCAGGGGCCCAACACTGAACCCAGCACTCGAGCTGTGGCCTCACCAGTGATTCCCAGTCCAGGAGGAAGAGAACTTCCCTGCTCCTACTGGCCACACTGGTGCTGACACAGGCCAGGATGCTGTTCTTGGCCACCTGAGCACCCAAGGGGCAGGCAAGCTTGTCCTATTATGGAGTTATTTTGCGAGGGATTTGGGACTTATTACCTCAGTGTAAATACTGCACAGCCAAGGCAGTGTGGTTGCCTTGTGTCTTACAAAAACCCTCCAGGCCCATCAGTCTGGGTTATTTGGGTTAATTCAACGGGTGCATCAGTTCATCCAGAAAAACTGAATAAACGCGGGACCGTTGTTTCCCTGACACAAGCTGAGGAGGATTTCAGGCTTTGAATAAAATTAATGGTGCTGCTTTGTGACTGGGACAAAGGCAGCCCTGGAGGGAAGATGCTTTCTGGATGCTGAGTGAAGGTGGAGATGGGATGGTGGAACTGGGGGGAGTAGGCAGTAGGGGAGACTCTGACGAAGGTTGGCTCCTCAATGGCATGTGAGGAGTCATTGGTGCCTTCAGAAAGACATCAGTTAAAAATCTTCTGTGCAGCATGGAGAGGGCTGGTCTCAGCACACATCAGAGGTGTGATTGCCTTGTACCTGGAGTCTGATGCCATGTCCTGGTCCAGGTTGCAGGGACCTTCCTACAGCAAACAGTGACAGAAGGCACCGGCTGCCGGGCTGATCCCTGGTGATGTTATCAGTTTATTTTACTTTGGGGAGGTTTTTCTGTAGATCCATGTACAGACATAATCCTTTTATCATTTTTGAGTTCTTCAGCTCCCTGCTTTGCCAAGCCAGTGACTTTACAAATTTGTCATATCTTGGATAAATGACTTGAAAAATGTTCTTTTGATGGCTTTTGATTGTTATTGTTTCCCTCTTCATCCTGTGCTTAAAAATGTTACAAATTGACTTCATATTATTCAGGTCTTAACTTGCCCTTGTGTCTCTCCTCTTTTTCTCCCAGTCCATGGATTTCAGTGAATGTACATCTGGCTTCTCATGTGTTTTTTTTTTCAAATTGTACCTTATGTTTGAGCAGGTTCCTGTTTGGAGCAAGGAGCACTATGTTGTCCTAGAAATGTTTGATTCATTTGACCCGTGCTGTAGCAAAGACTCTCACAGCTCCAGCAACTTCTTAGTTATTTGGCACTCCCCAGAATGGTGCAATTGGAGTCCCTGTGCTCAGAAGTGTGCTCGCTTGTGATAGCAAAGCTGTCTGTGCCTGCTTGAGTGAAGGAGGGACACCATAAACCAACCTCTCTAAGGTCATCTCCTAACGTGTTCCCTATTCACAGTTCAGCTTGGAGAGATTGAGCTGGACTGGGGTTACTGGCTGTCATTGAACAAGAGCTGATAAAATTAGGGAGAAATCTTTAGCCTCTTAAACACCATTTTTCTTTAGATATTCCTTCTTCTTGTGTTCCTTAAGCTACTCTCAGTACTGATCCAGCAACGTGCAACCATCGAGCTTCAACCTAGACACAACCCATTATATTGGGTTTTATTAAAGATAGAAGAAAATGAAACCCAGCTACAGTTCAGTCATCCTAATTTTGTCTTGATATTTATTCATTTTTCTTTTATCTGTTGTGTTCCAAAATTAATGTGGAGGAAAGGGAGGAGAAATGTGAAGCACTGATGTGTGCAATAGGGCAGGGCTTGAATTTCGTCACGTGAAGAACTTCATCTTGCACTTAGCGCTCAAATTTAATGCTAAGTAATTTAATTAGTAAAGTATTTAGCAGCACAATTAATAGCCTGAAAGAAAGGATAAATGGCACATTAGTTGAAGTTCCAAATGAGACAAAGCTAGGAAGCATTACAAGCAGCAATAATGGCAGAAAAATAATATAATGAAGCAGAGGAACCCAGCAATAAGTGTAACAAACAGCAAGATGCCTCAAACTGGAAGATTAAGATAATGTAACTGGAAATAAAAAATAATCCAAACATACTCATTGTAAAAGAAAGAAGCTCATGAAAAGCAGCAACACCAGAGACTGAGATGCAACAGGCAATAAATCAGACCTCAGCTTGGAATGGGAGCAAAACAATTAAAATAAATAAAACCAATAAAAGTTAAGCAAGCACAGTTTTGTTAGCTTTTGTAAATGCCTGGTGAGGGTTCTTGTAATTGTCTACAGTTATTTAAAGCATATGGATGCATGGGAGAAAAAGTGTTGCCTCAAAATGATCCAGGCTGATGTAAGTAGGAATGAGGAGATGAAATAAAGCTGTGCTCCTCTCCTCAGCCGACGTCAACGGAGGAAATATTTCCCAGCAGGAAGGGAAGGTCACTCCCCTGGCTGCTTGGTGTTAAAATACTGGAAGATAAAATTGAGGCTGTACGTGCAGATGAGCAGAGGAAAGAGAGGAGACAGTTAATTTCAGGTATGTGTGTATCAGAGAATCATATGATTTGGGTTGGAAGGGACCTTAAAGATCATCTAGTTCCAACCCCTCCCATATATATGTACCTACACCTATATATATATATATATATATATATATATATATATATATATATATATATATATATATATATATATGAATCTGTTCTAGTTAAGGCATGAGTTGGTCTCACTTGGAAGAGTTTTTTTTTATAAAGTAGAACATAAATACAATCTGGGCATGCTTTCTTCTCTGGTGTGAGTCAGTGTAGCCACATGAAGTTGGGGTTTGCAGTTGCCTCTCACGGACCCAGACCTGTCTGTTATCTACCCACAATTAAAGCTCAGTGCTGATCTCCCCCCTCCCTCTGTGGCTGTGCCCCTGGAACAAAGGGGTTTATCATGAAATACTCCTGGTCTTGCTGGCTCTGAAGATATTAAAGGATTTGGGACTGTTTTCCTTCTCTAAGTCTGTATTTTGCCATTTGTAATCCATAGTTATGCAGAATAGCTTATTATTTTCTTATTTTTCTCCTGCCTTTTGCAGTCCTGACTTTTGATCTTTCTTAGAAGTACGAGACAGTTGATTTTCCTCCTGTGTCCATGGCTCAGTTGAGCTCCTGAGCTGTGCTAAACTGCTCTGTTCAGTTGAGCCCTCGCTTTTCTCACGTAGAGGTGGGAGAAGAATTGGTATCAGAAACAGAAGTTACACTTTCTGTTTTATTCCTCCTTTCTTCTCCTTCATTTTTGAGGGGAAAAAGGGGGATTTCAGCAGCAGTGGTTGCACAATCAACTCCAGTCCCTTCTAGCTTACATTTTCTCCCAAGGATGAGATTATTAGTAGTTATAAAGTTGTCTGAAAGAGTATCAGGGATTTTGCTATGAAACTTTACAGCTGAAGAAAAAGGGAATAGGAAAAACTGTTAAAATGAAAGCCTGAATGTTTTATAGAGCTTACCCCCCTCCATTTCTGTATTAAGGTATTTAAAAATATGTAATGGTAATTGCTTCCAGCCAGCCAGGAGATGGACTCATGGCTCACATTAAGACTTCATTGATAGTAGTGCCCTTGGAAGAGCAGGTTGGATTCAGAGGGGCAATTAGAAAAACAATTTCAATTTTGGTTTATTGCAAATACTCCCTGACATGACACAAAGCAAACTGATAGTGGGGACATCAACGTGGGGCACCCCCAGGCCATCACCCCAGCCAAGAAACCTGGCTCCGTGCTGTGCCTGCTCTCGCATCGTCAGATGCTCCTGCAGAGACGCTCTCCTGAGGCGTTTGGGAGGGGATGGGTGAAGACTGTCATCTTCAAGACGCCTGTAATGTGAGTGTTTGGGTTTCCAGGCAGATCTGCACAATTAAGGCATTGTGCAGCAGCTCCTGTTAGAAATGAGCAGCCATCAAACTTCAACCAAAGGAATACCGTAGAGCTTTAGAAATGTCTGTAATATTCACAACAAAGGCTGGTTTGACACTGTCTGATCATTTCACACCTCTTTGTACAAGTCTTCCTTGTGCTGTTATAAGCAAGATATCCATCCCTGGCTGGAGAGAAGAGAGGGGACAATTCTATCACGCAGCATCGCGTGATGCTCTGTGGTCTGGACACTCTCCTGTCTGAGCACTGGCTGGAGGTTCTTTATTAGCCATTTGATTGCAAGCTGGAGCAAATGTATATTATCATCCCAAAGAAGGAGAGTTGCTAAATGTTTTCCTTCAGCAAAGCCATCCTGAGCTTTCAAGCTCAGAGAAGTGCATTAAAAAAAAAAAAAGAAAAATAAAAGAGCTATTGCATCTGAATTAGGAATAATAATAATAAAAAATAAATCAAAGCTGCTCTGACCCAGCAGAAACCTCCAGCTGTGTCACCTGTGCAGTGATGCCATCACCATTTCCTGCTCCTTTTCTCCCCTTTCTCTTCCTTGAAATTTCCCATGAATATGGGACAGGAACATCTTTTATGAAGGAGCAGTTGTTTGGAGTCCTGCTACTCAGACTTTAAGCTGTGTCAAGGACAAAAGCAGATTTAGTATATTTTTTTCCTTTTTCATTCCTAATTTCTCTGCGTTTATGATAATCACTTTGCAGCTGTTTTCCAAGTGCATATGCTTTAATTGAGTTATTTTCAGGTCTGTTTGCTGCACGTGTACCAGAGGGGTGTCGCTGAGGCAGGTGAGGCAGGTGGAGAGAACCCAGAGTGTTAATTCTAACACTGGAAATATCTTCATTAGAAGTTCAGCAGAGATCTTCAGCTGCTTTCTGAATAAACCATCTGTCAGCTGGAAGATGTACCTGTCTGGGGAGTCCCAGAGAGAGATCAAGGTGGTAGTGAGGGCACTGATTCTGATTTATTATTTTTTGCAGACCTTAAACACCTTCTGGATGCTTTCCAGTCTCTGCCCTGGAGACCCCTCAGCCCCAAGGCCAGAGCATGGGGTTCAGACGATGAAGTAAGCCTTCGCTTCTTCTACTTCCAAACAAAATATACCCGCTATAAGATATATTTTTAAAAGGGAAAAAAGTAGATTTGAGTTGTAAACCAAGGTGTGAGTGAGAAGCAGAAGGAAGGGAGTAATGTGAATTGTACCCTGTGCCAGAAGATGCTCCAAGTAGGTGTGACCTTCAGCATAGCGACCTGGCAGGTGATCCCAGTGGATATGAATAAGCTGTGAGGATCATTTGGATGCCATCTCACTAAATAAACTGACTTTTTTTAATGACCTACTGAAATTTCAGTTGGAAATTGAAGAGGAAACTTTGTTCTTTAGAACAAACCCTGTTGCATCTCCCCCATACTCTAGAAGAAGATGCTACCGAGTGCAGAGATGGAACCGTTCCCTTAGGAGCCTGTTGTAGAGCTGGTGGAGAATGGAAAGAGGGTGGCAGAATGAAGAGTGTCATTCAGCATCTCTCCATCGTTCTCCCACGCTGACACGTGTCGTAACTCGTGTCTGGCCAGGGGTTGCAGCCCTTTGTGCTGCACTGTAGTGCGGTGTGAGTGCCACTTCTGCGTCCAGCTTGCTCCTTGGCTTTCGCTCTTGGGTGTGATGAGCAAGTGCATGGTTGTTACTGGCTGATAAATGTTACACTCCAGCTGCTGGCAACTCACACACAAAGTTCTTCTTCTCCTCCTCACGTATTTTATTGAGAGGCATACCTTGCACATTGGAGAGGGCTGGGAAAATTTACAGGGTGTTTATTGCAAGAAGATGCTTTCAAGTAAATTACGTTCTGAGGGTGAAGGTCTTTGGATTCTGACCATGTAATAAATCTGTTTTGAAGGATGAAGCAGGCTCTCAGCAGAAGTCAGAAGGCTGGCCTTCTGGCAAACATTTCTGTGTGAGATTCTCATTTGTGACTACTGATAGAACATTTGTGACTACTAATAGATCTGAGTGGAGCCTCATTCATTGGCAGTGCGAAGTCTGATCTCATTTGTGTGTGTTCCATCTTCCTCTCCCGGATGCTGTTCCCTCTCCACCAGTCTCCTGAAGTCCCTTGTACTGGTATTTGCTATGGGGCAGTTAGAACATCTCCAGGTTTTGTTCCTGTCCGTTAAAATCTTGATGTGTAACCGCATCTGCTGTCAGCAGAGCTGCTGTACTGAGTTGTGAGCACTTTCTTTGGAGTGATATTTGTGTAATGGTGGCCCACCATTCTGTGGACCATTTCTGGTCCACATACATCTTCAGCAACAAAAACAACAGTGGTGCTCTTTTTAACAGGCTTACGGGGGTGTGAGCTCTCCCTCCTCCTTGCTGCTCTCTAATTATGGTTGTTTTCACTCTTCAGCACCTTAGTACCCACCAACCTACATAGCAAGACCCTTGCTCCTCAGATGTGAATTTATTTCTTCCTCCCAGCACCTCCTTTGCCAGTATTGAACAAAAATGCTTTCAAGCCCAGTGGCTTTCTTGAGATATTCTGAAGATGCTCATCTGCTATTAAGACTTTTTTTGCTTAATCTCTTTCTATATCACAATGTGATTTTCTCTTTAGAATATAATTGACATGAATTATGTCCTTCAAAAAGAATATAGTCTGTGGATGCTTCAGTTCAGAAGTTCAGTATATTTTTTTGTTTGTTTTGTTGCTTTATTTTAGGCTGCCTCACTACCATGGTTCAGCAAAGATTTGGTGTCTGGGGCTGGGTTTTTAATGACTGGGCTTTCAGTAGGGCAACTATTAAACAGATTACAGAGGCTGTCTGGAAATGTGCTGTTTGGTGAGAGTGGGAGATTTAAAAATGTTTCTTCAGCACCTTAAATATATATATATGCAGAGCACTGTGGAATTAAATTGGTTTCTGCTTCTGTGTGTTGGCTTCAAGTTGAATTCTCCACTCCCCTAATTGTCCATAAAGTGGGGTGGAAGCTTCCACTTAAATGTCAATAAGCAAACAAACAAATCATAAAACAGAAGGGATGTACAGATAAGCTCCTGACTTATAAATCTGAATTTTAAAGCCAATCTCCCTTCTTTAAGCCTTCCCACTGAGTTTTGCACTCCTAGGGTTGGTACCTGAGCTGTAGTTGTTCTGCAGCCCTGGAATCACTCATCAGTACAAATTAATTAACACATCTTCCCAGAAGTGCTCTACCATCTGCAGTGATGCTTAATGCCCTGAAGGCAAAACCAAAGCAAACGTGGGTTGTCCCTCTTGGTCTACTCTAGGCTAGTCCTAGATGTGCAGGAAAGCAGGGCTGATTCTGGTCTTTCTTATGTGGGGAACTCGACATTAAAAGAGGGTGAAAGTAGGGAAGGGGATGAGCCAAGTGAGTGAGACACTAACATGAGCCAGGGTGGAAAGAGCAAAGCCACCAAGAAAAAACCTGCTGCAGTCAAACACTGAGAATGACTAATAGGAAGGTGATAAATAACAGAAGTAGCCTAAAATCCTGTGCTTAGGAGGTTGGGTTGTTCCTACGAGTGTGATATGTGTTACTGTGAGGAAGCCCTCGTGAAGGGCTAATGCAGCTCTGCTGAAACGACCCCCTTTCAGCAGTGGGTCACACACTGAACTGGTGCTTTGGATCATCTTTTTTTGAGGGGATACAGTCTAAAATGTTGTCTGGCATTTCTTCAAGGTTTAGATGACATTCAAAGCAAGTTTTGTCCATTGCCACACACTATTTCATAGAATCACAGAACCCCAGACTGGTTTGGGTTGGAAGGGACCTCAAAGCTCATCCAGTCCCAACCCCCCTGCCAGCAGCAGGGACACCTTCCACTAGACCAGGTTGCTCAAAGCCTCATCCAGCCTGGCCTGGAACACTTCCAGGGAGGAGCAGCCACAGCTTCTCTGGGCAACCTGGGCCAGGGTCTCACCACCCTCACACCAAAGAATTTCTCCCTCACATCTCATCTTCATCTCCCCTCTTCCACTTTCAAGCCATCACCCCTTGTTCTGTCACTCCCTGTCCTTGGCCAAAGTCCCTCCCCACCTTCCTGGAGCCCCTTCAGGTACTGGGAGGCTGCTGTAAGGTCTCCCTGGAGCCTTCTCTTCTCCAGGCTGAACAGCCCCAACTCTCTCAGCCTGTGAACTGTCCTGTGATCTTTGTTCCAGTATCACAATTGCTTCTTTATCAGCAGCTTAAGGCTTTGATTTTATTTTCCCATGTATTCCCACTGTTTTGTTTTCCCCTCTTACTGTATCTTTAGACTCAGTAACCCAGGGAAAAAAAGCTGTAATGGAACCCAGCTCGTACTTTTGTGAGTGGTGCTGAGGAATTGTGGCCACAGGCTGTCAGGGTGCTCAGTTTCCAGCTCGCTGGCCTGAGGATTCCTCTGCCACTAACACCGAGCTGCCACCGCATCCCCGCACTGCGCAGGGAACGCTGTAAAGACACGGAAACTTCCTCCACTGAAACAGCTCAAAGTAATGAAAAGTACCCAGTGTGGGCTGTAACTATATCCCTGTCCTATGAGGGTATTTGTTTGCATCAGGGAAGTGGTAAAAAAACCCAGCAAATAATACAGTTATGCCAAGGTGAAATGAACTCTCTACTGTAAATTGCTTAGAGGCAATCTAGCTGCTTTATTCAATAAATTAGGTTTTTCAAGTGCTTAAAACTCCAGAGCAAGGTCAGTGGCTGGAGTTTTGCCTATTTTGAGGTGCACTTTCATCTGCCAAGTCATCCAACGCTCCTCCAAAAACGTGGCCACTAGAATTTGGGGTCATTCATGACATTTTTGGTATAGTAGTCGCAGGAAGGATGAATCCTAGTGACAGGACTTCTCATTGCACGTGTCACGAATTCCTTCTTTCCCATTTTAGGGTGACTGGGTTGGGAAAGGACTTTCACTTGGTTATGTGTAGAGTTCAACAGCTAACGAGCCATCAAAATATACTTCTTTGCTGGCAGCTCAGCTTGCAAAGTGGAGCCTTCCCTCTCCTGCTGCAGGTGGGTCCAGCAGAGACCTCTGCCCAGCCCACAGCACTGGTTAGAAAAGTGTTAACAGCAGAGGAGGGAGACTTTTTTTTTTCTCCTCCTCTCCCCCCACTGCAGCTTTTAAGTTTGGAAAGCATGTGCCTTGATTTTCATATAAAGTAGCCATTGATGTGAGATGCCATGAATAAAAAGCGCTTTTCTTTCTTCCCTGGGCATTGAGGCATTGTGCAGTGAGTTTGGTGGCCGTGCATTTGTGAATGCGTTTGTGTGCGTGTGTGTGTGTGTGTGGAGGGGGGTGTACAAAAAGACACTAGCAGCACCCTGGCAGATTTATTTAGAAACCATTAGATTTTGCTTGATTCATCTTCTTAACACCCTCTCTGAGTGTCAGTCAAACGTCTCCTTTGGATTTTCACTCTTGGGTATCTTCAGTTATATCTGTGCACATCTGCTAGGACACACTTACACACACAGATATGTGAGAGATAAAATTCTTCTCTGCTGCTCTATGCTAATAGCACCAAGCCCTCTCACAGCGTCACTGAAAGCTGCCTTGTTTCAGAGTTTTGCTCAGGAATGTCCTATAATTACAGTTTTTTGTCCCATCACCCTCCTTTAATTAAAGTAATAAGAGTAATTGCACTTTTCACCTACTGATCTCAAAGTGGATCACAAATGATGGGTGAGTATAATCTTCACCTATGAAGGAGCAGGGATCAAGGGGGAAGAAACCTTAAGGAACCTGATGTAGCTCCATGGATGGGTGATGATAGGTGAGATGCCCTATGCTGATGCTGCAGCAAAGAGATATTTCTTATTAAAAATAAAAATAAAAATCAAAATGATAACATTTAACTGGAGTAACTGCCTCAGAGCTTGTCCAGCTGTGGGCTTGGCTGTACCAAACCCCACGCTGCTGCTCAGTCTCCCCAGGCACTTGTCTTTCCGTGGGGACTTTCCTCCAGCAACAAGCTGCTGGGAAGGCAACACTCAATAGAACATCTGAAAGTATTTTTTGAGGAAAAAGAGGTCCTTTCAGGGAAGGGATGAGAAGACACTTTGACCATCACTTCTCATTCTTTAGACTTGTCCCTGCCCGTTTCCCATGTCCCCTCGCAGCCTGACTGCCGTGTTTGCAGTGGACTTTCAGTCCCCACATCTGCTCCTTTGCAGGCACATTGTTTGGCATCAAGATGTTGGTGTGTTTGCCTGCTTAGCTAATATCTGTTGATCTTTCTGGCTCTCTGCCTGCCATGGTGGGGAAATATTGAGGCTTAATGGAAGCTTTGCAGCTGACGGCTAAATGGGCTTAATTTTGATACTTTTCTTAGCAGAAATAATGCATTTGGCTGGTTAATGCTATAGCATTTCTTGGTTTAACGTTATCAGCAATTTTTGGTGACAATTTCACAGCTCAAAAATGTCAATGTTACATTTCAACTCAGTATGGAGAAATATGTGTTAAATACCGAGTCCCCCTGTCATTCATTCATTCCTATTAACTGCCCAGTGTGGAGCCTTATGCCTGCTGACCACTCCCTGCATATTTAAAAGTATTTCTGGATGGTGTCAGAAAGCCAGAAGTGCTTGGAGTGACTTTCCTGGTCTCCTTGGGTCTGTGTGTGTGTCAGTGCATGGCTTACCAGTCTAAAATCCTCCTGTGAACCCCGTTTCCATCCCACTGATGGATGGCACTACACCAGCGTGTGTCTGGAAACAGCACAGTCAGGTGCTTGTGCACTTGACTTTGGAAAAAAATCAACTTTTAAACCCATCTTGGGGCATATGTGCAACTTTGAAGGAAAGTCCTCTCCAGGACAACATTCCTGGTGGCTGTCAGCCAAGTGGCTGAGAAATGCTGTGCACCTTGGTGCCCATCACACCCTCTTTCTGGCTGAATGGGGGGAAAAAAGCATATTTGAGCCAAAACTATTTCTATACTCCTCACTGGAGCTGGTCTGAGCTCTGTGGTTTATGGTAGTAGTTATAGAAGGGGCAGCATTTGACTTCAACCCACCAATAGCATTGGAAAATAAGCGTGGCTCTAAACAACCTGCTGAGGCTGAAGTGTTTCTTATATCCCCACATAATTTCCACCTGTTCTCTGGGTTGTCCTGGGAGGTTTCTCAGTGTGATCTGTGTTTGGCCAGGCTGCCAGCCCAACGTGCTGTCATACTCCCAATACAGGAGTAAAACGCTCGGGGATAGTTAAAATTAAGTAAGAACAAGTAATGTAATAGGGCTTGGTCAAAATATTGAGAAAGGTGCCCTGCACTTGGCAACAGCCCTTTAATAAACAAACTGAGATAGTAACAGAACGTGCTCGATTTATTTTCACAAGAAAATGAAATATTTTTGCAGAAGTTGGCTGGTTTGAGTGGAAGGCTCCATAATTGCGGGTTAACTGGGCTGGTAAACAGACCCTTGTGCAGCTGGGCTGTAATTGAGGGTGTGTGGGTCAGGGTATTTAATTGCTGTCTGCTTGCTTAGAATAGAAACCTCTCCAGGGCCACCCAATCACCCTGCATCTCATTAAGTAAACAAATCGCCGAGGACGTTCTGCAGGAGGATCTGCTCACCCAGGACCTGCAGGACCACAAGAGCATCCTTGGCCCCTCTCTACTCACCCAGTGAGAAGGGACCTAATTAAACTCCCAAACAAAATGCCCTATAAGGCAATTGCTGAAAGATTAAATTATAAAGTAGAGAAGATTGAGGCAGCTGAGACACTCTTGTGGGGGTCTATGGTCCATGCTGAGTTTCTCCTCCATCGCTTGGCACACCTGAGCATCTTCTGTGGCTGCTGGTGCTCCTCAGGGCAAGCAGCACTTACACAGTGTGCTATGTGTTTCTGAAATACGAATGCTATTGTGCTCTGGAAGTCCAATTAAAATTAATATTTTCCTACTGAGATTCCAAGTAGGAATTTAAAGAGAAAACAAAGCCATTGGTCTGCTTGTGATGCTGGACTGCACAACTGGACTGCAGTGAGGGCTCTTGGAGGCTCCTGATCTCAGATTTGGTGTCATTTGGAAAGATGGTGTCGTTTATTCCCACTCTGTAAATTAAAACAAATAGGATGCCAGGAGGTATCTATGCTTCCTTCTTCTCTCTGCCAGACTGATTTTAATTCTCTTCATTATTCTTCTTACCTCCTTCTCCATCAGGACTTTGTACTACGCTTCTCCATGTAATTTGGAACCTCTGCTGAATTTCAGTGTTCATTCAGAGTCCCCTCAAACCATGCTTCTCTGGGGGGTGTAAGAAAATCAAATCAAAAGGATCTGGGATAATGAATTCATTGAGCCACTGTGGTGCACAGAGGGCATCACAGCATAACCATCATCTCCTAATACCGTAACCCACACGTACTCCCCACTTTCATTGCTCTTGCTCCCACTGCATTACAGGCAGATCCACCAGTGTGGTCTGGCTGCTCTGGATATTTGGGAGGCAAAGCAATTACAAGGCTGGCTGGTTTTACAGCTCCAGTGTGTCTCTGGGACAGGCGGCTTGGCTGGAGCAGGCTGGTGAATCTGCTTTTTAGGCTTCAGGATCTTTGGAGGGGAGACTTAGAGTTTGTTCTGTGTGCACACACTTTTCTAATGATGGGGATAGATGAGCTTACAGAGCGTGTGTGGCTGGTTTTCAAGATTCCTTCTAGCCCATGAGATGAGAATTCCTGTTTAGAGATGCTATCCAGCAACTGGGGGAAAAAAAAAACCCCAACAACCCAACATTTGCAGTAGAAAATATTGCAAACACTGATGAGGTCTGAGGTTTAGCACTGTTCATCCACCTTTGACTTTGATTTTGCTGCCCTGTGCAATGTGTTGCTTTTCAAGAAAGTGCTGTTTATCACATCCTGGGGTCATTTGAATAAAGCCAGGATGCAGATTCCAAGCTATTTCCTTATTTAATGTACACACCGAAACTGCAAAATTACTCCAGGGCTCAAACTTGTAGACTTGAAAAACTATCCAGCAGAGAAAGAAAATTTTCCAGCTGAGGAATAGTGGCTGTTTGGTTTGGTTTTTTCCTCCTCCCTTGATGGGTTTATGTCTGGGCATGATTTCAGACCTTCCTTCCTATTTAGTGGACCAAACGTTCAAGTGGGTGTGAAACCTGCAAGGAAGAAAAGCAAGCAGAGAGCGAAATAAGAATGGTGTTGCTTGTGTGACACTGTGTGGTAATGTCTCAGCATAGCTACCTCCAGGAAAGGCTCCTGGTGGCAGCAGTAGGACACAGAGGAGGAGGAGTGTTTTCAAAGGCACTTAAGTAGGTTGGAGGTCTCTATGAAGATGTTCCTTCAGTCCAAAGTAGAAAAAAAAATGTGAGTAGAACAAATCCACTTGAGGCTTTCATGGGATATGGAAGGGGCTGGATATTCTCTGCCCCAAAATTGTTCTCTTTTGGCTTTTTTTGGCCAGAACATTGCCAGGGCTTCTGCAGACCATGTCTCATGGATGGGCTAGGGATTGTGCTGCTCTTCAGCTAATGTGGCATCTTCAAGACAGACACAAAGTGCATATGTGGTAAGGTTGGATGTCCTAACATATGGGAAGAAGTAAATATTTTTTTTGTATGTTTTTTCCTTGGGCAAATATTAGATGAGTGGCTTATAGATGATCCTTCAAATGCCAGTGCCCAGCAGAATAAGAGAAGCAAGCCTGGTAGCCTCAAGGTTTCCTCCTCTGCTGTTGAGACTCCTACAAATTCACATTGAAGAGCAAACAGGAGGAGAACAAGTCTGTGTGCAGCGTTGTCAGGGACTGTGGTGTCCCTGACTTTTGGGAATGAGGAACATCAAGGCCCATCCTTTGCCTCCCTGGCTACAGGTGTCAAGTCTTGCCAAAGGAGAAAGTGCTACACACCAAGGAGGGGTCTTCTGCAGTCCTAGGGTTTAATGCCCTACTTGTAGGTTAGTAATTTTCATACTACAGTTAATTTTGGTGGGTTTTTTAACTTGATAAAGGAATTATTTTTACCTAATTTAATGGTCTAAGAATTGGGCACCTGTTCAAACCTCCCAGAAGCAGGAGCTGCTGGAGGGTGAATCAGCCCATCTGTCCTAGACACCTATCTCAGATGGGAGAGGATCCTTCTCCATTTCACCACCAACTGTGCACGGAAGAGACAACTGGTTGTGACCTTTGATTTTGAGGTAGCTGAAGTCAGGCAAATCTACCCCAAACAGAAAACACTGTCTGCTGTCCTCCATATCAGTGCAGCAAACAGAATTAGATGTCCTGATGGTATAGACCAAAGAAAAAAAATACTAGATATTAATGAACATCAGATTTGCCATGTGATTGAACAGGATTTTTGTTCCTTGCTCTGAAGTGGAAATCACCATGATCTTTCTCAGACAGAACCCAAACTTTAACAATGAGGAAAGGAAAAAAGAAAGCCATGTGAAGTGCTCAGCTCTTGGGAAACAGTCAGAAAAATCTGAGCCACTGGATTTTTCTAGGTTTGGTGGTTGTTTTGTTTGCTTGTTTGTTTTTGTTTTTTTCCCTCTGCTTGTTCTGATTTTGATCCTGGTTGTGCAGTCTCCTGTTTATTACAGGGTGGGTGGGTGGCTGCATTTTGTACCTGTGCTGGGCTCCAGACCCCACATGCTCGTTCTGCAAACTGGAGTCCTGGGTATGTGCTGGCAGGAAGGGCTCAGCTTTGTTATATTAAAGGCAACCTGAGGCCAGGACAGAGTAATTAATGATATTTACCACTTCTGCTTTTTGGTGTGTGAGATGTTGTCTGTGTTCTGGATTTTCTTTTCTTTTCTTTTCTTTTCTTTTCTTTTCTTTTCTTTTCTTTTCTTTTCTTTTCTTTTCTTTTCTTTTCTTTTCTTTTCTTTTCTTTTCTTTTCTTTTCTTTTCTTTTCTTTTCTTTTCTTTTCTTTTCTTTTCTTTTCTTTTCTTTTCTTTTCTTTTCTTTTCTTTTCTTTTCTTTTCTTTTCTTTTCTTTTCTTTTCTTTTCTTTTCTTTTCTTTTCTTTTCTTTTCTTTTCTTTTCTTTTCTTTTCTTTTCTTTTCTTTTTCCCTCTCCCTTTCCCTTTCCCTCTCCCTTTCCCTTTCCCTTTCCCTTTCCCTTTCCCTTTCCCTTTCCCTTTCCCTTTCCCTTTCTCTTTCCCTTTCCCTTTCCCTTTCCCTTTCCCTTTCCCTTTCCCTTTCCCTTTTCTATTTTTATATAATTTCATAGTTTTAAGTTGGCATAAGCACATTATGATCATTTTTCTGTTTGTATTTCTGGTTAGAGCTGCTGAAAGTCGCTTGGCTGAAGTTTTGGGGCTGTCCCCAGGAGCGGGGTTGCTCTAGCAGAGTCTCTGATGTCTTTTTGCTTTGTTCTGAAATCAGATCAAAGTGTAACTTGGACTCATGAATCTGAAACAAGATGTGGGTCAAGGAACCCATCCTGATGTTTGACAAGTCAGGGCTAAGCTTGTGTGATGGACTTGGGCTGCTGGAAGGTGGAGATGTCTGGGTGTCCACTGGCAGAACTGACCGTTTTCCTCCCCGTGTGGCTCTGTGAGGTCCATGCCAGGCACAGGACGGTTGGGCCAACGTCCCCTCGCCTGCTGAATTCATCTCTTCCTCGCAGCCCTGCCACCCTGCCTGCCCTCACTGCTGAAATTCAAACCCTTCTCTTTGATTACAGAAACGCTTTGAAATTTTGCCCTCTTTGAGAGATGCTGAGGTGTCTGCAGAGGAAAGGGGAGGGGGTGGATTATGGATTTGTCTGGAAAAGGCTTTTGCTTTTGGCTTATTTATCTTCCCAAGTAAATAAATACCTCACTAGTCTTACTAGCTGGGGATTGCAGAGCAGAAGACTAAATAAAAGCCCAGAAAAAAATATATATTCTCCTAAGCATTTTGTTATGCCACAACCATTTACAGAATACCTACACTGTCCATGCAGGATGTATCCCTAAAGAGCCGTTAAAATAGATTCTGCATCGTAATTAAGCTGCCACTTTGTTTTCTTCTTGATTAAAGACATTTTGTACTGTACTTTGCAAGCATCTTGTGGGGGGCAGAGTGTAAAACAATGACTCTTTCTAGATACAGTGCAGGACGTGGACGCTGCTGTCTAGTGATGCTCCAAGACCACGCTCAGCACCACCACCTTCTTGCTTGGGTTGTGCAACACTTGCCTGACCCTGACTTGAGTTTCCATCCTGGTTGTGCCTGACCCTGACTTGAGTTTCCATCCTGGTCATCTCTTGGATCTTTGCCACTCACTTTTTGCACCTGGTAGCAGTTTCCACGTGCTTGTTACTCCCATTTCTATTTCCATTGAGAGGAGCAGGCCCTAGGGAGCTCTGGGCTCTCCTTTGAAGTGTTTGACATTGCAGAGGTTTGTGTTCAGAAGCAGACACTTTACAGGACCTTTAGAGAGGAATTTTGGGATTATTGTTCAATTCTAGAGTCTATTCTTGTTCCCCTTGAAGTTAACAACAGCCTTTCTTGCCACTGTCACCAGGCTGGACTGGGTCTATAAAGAGCTGGTGGTAACATGGAAAACAACTCTGGGTGTTGTTTGTTCTGCTTAAAATATTGTTTCTTTAGTCTAAATTTCTTCTATTTCTCTCCACATTCATTTATCACTAGGAAGCTATTAAATTAAAATGAGATTTTTATTTCTTAGGAATTCACCATCTCTGCCTGTTTCCCACCTGAAAAAAACTTTTGCTCAGGGTACAATGATTGGTGTGAATCAGAAACAGCCCAAAGGAGTAGTAGGTTAAATTTCAACCTGATCTAACTCCCTTTGTTTTACATCCTGCAAAGTTAAATCAAGGCTAAACTGGGATTAGTATTTTGTGTTTGTGAGACTCGCTGTTTTATCTTTGAAGATGATGTTTTAGCAAATCCTGAGTGCTCAGGATGGGAAACACTTTCATAGTCACTTCTTGAAAATTCTACATCATTTTTCCTTCAATCTCCATGTCCATATTATGGGTGGTTTGCTGCTACATCACAATATATACAGTTTGTGTCACAACTCCATCAGATACCTTCTCTCATACAGCTCATTAGTCCTGTGGGAAGGCAGGAGATGTAAACTCCAGTAAACTGTTCAATACCTAAATTAGGTGTAACCATATAATTTCCTGTCTGTTGATACTTCCAGGCTCCCCACCAGATAGTTCTCTTTTATTTATTTATTTATTTATTTATTTATTTATTTATTTTGGGTCTAAGTAGAACCTAAATAGGTATTTTTTTAGGAACTGTTAATTGACTGCATCTTTAATTAAAGGAGTAAACTGAATGGACTAAATTCTACCACAATATTCATTTTATCCTCTACCAAGAAATCTGCTGCTCTTCACCCATTTTCCAGACACACACATGTTGCTGATTCATCGATGACAATATTTGTTGTTAAATTAATGATTATTTTCTGGAGTTTTTGACATTCATCTGTGTAGGTGGTCCAGAAATTCCTTCTAGTCATCAGATAGGCAGTAACTTTGCAGACCTCCTTTAATGTGTGTGCCACAGAAACAAAAGAGCTTCATGTTAGGTTCAGTGACATATCTCCCACCCCTTGGGCCAATCTGGTGCACACATGCTCTTGAAGGATAGGTCTGAGTCTTCCTGGAGTAGCTGTGGCAAGAGGAGCCCTTCCTTCCTCAAACCCCCATGAGAAGAGCTGCTGAGTGAGAGGTGGTTCTGGGCAGGTCCTTCGAGCACCAATGAAGAGGAGAAGATTTGCTGAGAATCAGGCTTAGGTGAATTCCACAGCAGAAATATCTCATGGGACGTAGAAAATGAATGTAATGAAGACCATAATTACTGCTATTGCTTCAGGCTCTCTGCAACCTCAGACAGATCTTCCAATACATTGGTTTGTGCAGGAGGTGAATCCACTGTCATGGTATCAATGGACTGGGTTTGCCTGACCTGGGCTGTATCATCAGAGCTCTGGAGATCTCAATCTCAGGGTGTCTCTCGCTTGTGTCAATGCACTTGGTCACATCTCTCTCTTCCCAACCATTGTATCTCCTCTTAGCTGGCAAACTTCTGCCTTTTTGGGGAACATGAGGACATGAGAGCTGTCCTGCCTGGAATCTCTGATGTTTTGATAACGGGAGTGTTAATTAATCCTACAAACACTGTCATTAGCTTTTTGTCTGGCTGTTCCAGTCAGTCCCTAGCAGAGAGGCTGCTCTTTTTTCTCCTACCCCTTCATTTCCATCCCTGAGGGCCGGGTGGGGTTATGACTGACCTGAGCAGCATTTCTTCAGATGGGAATTTTCAATAAACCCTTGCCTTGAGTCTTCCTCTCCTTTCATCCTATAATCCTCACAATATATCAGTGCAGCTTTAGAGGGCTTGGAGGTGTGTTCTGGGATGGTAGAGCACAGATGGCCTCCTTCTCAGTGCAGATCTCCCAAGGCCTGTTGTGTGTTGTTGCTGCCCATCTGCTCCTCCTTGGCGAGGACAAGGTAGCCCTTTGTCCTTCTTTAAATGGCACTTGACAGATGCCAGAAAAAGCCCACTGGCCCTCCAGCTTCTCAAGGACTGACATCCTCAAACCCAATATGGAACTTGCCCCTCCTGGTCTGCCTTGAGGTGTTCCCAAGAACCCTGTTACCGCAGTGGCACCATCACCACTAATGCTGATGCTCAGTGCAGAGCTCACCTGTGTTCACAGTGGGATAATAATGAACCTCCTCTCCAAAATGGTTTATGGTGTTGGTTTTGCTCCTTCCTCATCTTTATGGGGTCAAGGTTTGTTGCTGCTCAACTCCATTGCCACGAGCTCTGTGCCTGATAAACATTTCTAGTAATTTCTGTGAGGCTCCAGTCCCTCGGGTGGCTGAGCAAGGTCCTCTGATGCCTCCTTTGATATCCCCTGTTTATCTTATGGAAATGAGTTCTCCTGAAACCAACTGGTTCTTTCTCTTGCCGTGTTTCCCAGCTGTCTTTCTGGATGATTTTTATTTCCTATTGCCCCTGGGGCTGTTCAAAGGCTTCTTTGGAGTCTGAAATCCCTGCCTGTGTCTCTGAGAAGAGAAAGGCAGAAGATTGTACCTGATGGGTCATTGGGATTTACTCTGAATTTTGATGCCTGGTGTGTGTTCTCCCATGCTGACCTTGTGTGTAACACAAGCCAGAGTGTTCTGGGCCAGCACTGTGTTTTTCTTTTTTTTTTTAATTTCTTCTTTTCTTTTCTTTTCTTTTCTTTTCTTTTCTTTTCTTTTCTTTTCTTTTCTTTTCTTTTCTTTTCTTTTCTTTTCTTTTCTTTTCTTTTCTTTTCTTTTCTTTTCTTTTCTTTTCTTTTCTTTTCTTTTCTTTTCTTTTCTTTTCTTTTCTTTTCTTTTCTTTTCTTTTCTTTTCTTTTCTTTTCTTTTCTTTTCTCTTTTCTTTTCCTTTTCCTTTTCCCTTTCCCTTTCCCTTTCCCTTTCCCTTTCCCTTTCCCTTTCCCTTTCCCTTTCCCTTTCCTTTTCCCTTTTCCCTTTTCCCTTTTCCCTTTTCCCTTTTCCCTTTTCCCTTTTCCCTTTTCCCTTTTCCCTTTTCCCTTTTCCCTTTTCCCTTTTCCCTTTTCCTTTCTTTTCTTTTCTTTTTGTTATGCTTGAGTTGATATTTAGACCTCACTCAATCCTCTTCGACTGCTCCTTCTGAATAAGAAAAAATGGATTTAAGCAGGTTGTGACTCTGGGTTTTTCAGGTGAATACGTTGCTTTCCTCATTTGGAAAATGTGATTTGAACTTTAAAAATATAAATAAAGGAGATTTCTGTTTGCTAAGTGGTGGCAATGGAAAGGCAATGGTAGTCACATGAATAGTTCAGCTGGTCTTCTTAAAATTATATATTCAATAAAGATAAATTTTGTGGCTTTTTGAATGTGCAGTATTTTTATAGGAATATATGTTGGTTTTAAGAGTTAAAACCATAAAAAATTAAAATAGATACAGCTAAAGGATGGTGGCTTCTAGATATTAGAGGTAGCTCAGTAGAGAATAATATTTTTCAGGTTAAGGATTCATAATTTTTTCCTACTGATGGGGAGTGGATTGTCCCTGCTAAAACTGACATCGGCCCTGTTTTGGGGTGCAGATTCCCACTTGTGTCTGATGGCATCACCTCATCCACCTCCCTGGGATTGATTCTGATGTTCAGTCACAGCCCCTGTTTGGTTTTTAAGGTGGATTTGCCAGAGAAATGCTTTTCTCCAGCTTCCAAGACACCAACTTTGTTTTGTTAATTGGCTTTGTTTTAAGTAAAACCCATTTAGGTGTTGTGCATCCATGCAGGGAGTAGAAAAGGCAAGTGCTGCCATCAGGAACAGGACATTTCTGTTTTCTCAGAGAATGGGCAGCATGAGATCCTAGATAACCTGGTTTAAAAAACCTTTAAATATTAATAACACATTCACAACATTTTTCTTTAGAAATAATATTTGAGTCCAATTGGAATTTTAATTTCTGTGTGTCTCAGTGCATTGAGTTTATGTCAGCTGTGCTTTGCAGTGTCATCAAAGTTAATCAAGCTAACAGGACACTGTTTGGATGTGCATGGGTCAATGTGCTGGGATGGAGATGTCCAGGAAGGAGGTGGTGGAGAAGTGGTTGGATGAGGAGGTGGAAGGGTTGGCATTATCATGGAGGTTTGGTTGTTTCTTGTAGTCTGTTGGCTTGTGGAAGCTCTGGTCACAGTAAAATACGTGCTTGGAAGTGGTGGAAGCAGAAGGGCAGTTGCCATACCTTGTCCTTCCCCTTAAGAGTTTATGTAAAGAATGTTTTGAACAACCTGCACCTTCGGAGCAGAACTTTCTCATGCTTTCATTTCCTGGCTTGTTTCAATGATCCCAGTAGGAGGAAGAACTTGGTGAGCAGGACAAAAGGTAAATGTGATAAGGTCAACTGCTGATGGAGAACACTTCATCTGTCAGCTGCTGTTCTTGAACTTCAATATACAACTGGTGGGGCACAATCTCTCTTTGTTATAGGATAAAATTGGTTCAGGAAAAGGGAGTTTCCACACAGAGCAAATGTTGAGTCTTGCTGTGTCGTGCTAAGCTAAGTACAAGCTGATGTGGATGCTCCTTGCTTCCTTGCTCCTTCTGGCCTCAGTGTTTTGATCAAAGCTCAACCCAAAGCAATGGCTGGCTTCCAGTTAAGCATCAACCAGGTTGTTCTCCATTCTACCAGCAATATTGGGCAAAAACATAAGGGTTAAAAATTATTTCCATTTTAGTCATTCAAAAGAAGTATTTCCTAACCCTTAAAGAAAGAAAAAAACCTCAAAACAACCCAACAAACAAACACAAAAGAAAAGTGG
This sequence comes from Caprimulgus europaeus, assembly GCA_907165065.1. The sequence continues at coordinate 6,314,587 of OU015547.1, forward strand.
GCAGCTCCTCCCCAAACCAGACTCACCCTACCTGTTCCAGGTGGCCAGTCAGGAATCCAGCCCTCTGCACCCCAACGGCAACTGGGAGTGCAAATTGGGTGAGAGGAAAAGTTCTTCAGCTGACTTCAGAGGCTTCTAATTAAAAAGCTTTAATAGGAAGCAAATAAAAGGAAAAAGAAAATTAGAAGAGTGTTAAAGCAAGGCCTGGGTGAAATGTCAACTGGATGGCCTTTCCCCCCAGATTTTGTAGGAAAAAGATTTTATGTTCTGGTTTGAAGCTCATTTTTCATTGCAGGCAGAGCTGGATTTTCCATTGAGCATCATCCTAACAGGGCTGAAGGTACCAATCCCAGCACCTACTGAGTTTTCAGGGCCTAGCAGATCTTCCCAGACATTTAGATCTGAGGTGTATGAGCAGAAAGGGTTTTTTTGGGGTTTTCTTGGGTCATTTTCTCTTTTCTTTTCTTTTCTTTTCTTTTCTTTTCTTTTCTTTTCTTTTCTTTTCTTTTCTTTTCTTTTCTTTTCTTTTCTTTTCTTTTCTTTTCTTTTCTTTTCTTTTCTTTTCTTTTCTTTCCTTTCCTTTCCTTTCCTTTCCTTTCCTTTCCTTTCCTTTCCTTTCCTTTCCTTTCCTTTCCTTTCCTTTCCTTTCCTTTCCTTTCCTTTCCTTTCCTTTCCTTTCCTTTCCTTTCCTTTCCTTTCCTTTCCTTTCTTTTCTTTTCTTTTCTTTCTTTTTTCTTTCTTTTTTCTTCTTTCAAACCAGCAGGCAAACAGACATCTGCATTCCATCCAGAATATTGTCTGTTTGTTTGGAGAATTTGGTATGGCTTAAAATCCAAGTTTTCTTTGGATCAAGCCTTTAGGATTTGGTTTGATTTATTTCCAGTGACACTACTGAAATGTAGCTTCCTTATTATTTTTTTTTCCCATCTCTGCTGACCTGCTAAGTTAAAATAAACGTTGTGTTTTGATGTATTTCTTTATTTCAGTTACCACAGAGGCAAGAATGTGGAGTGAGAAACTTGGATTAAATTTCAAGCATAGTCTAATTAGCTAGGGCAGGTGCCAGGCAGCTTGGGTGCCCTTGTTGCTTGGGATGTTGGACTTGTGTTTTTAGGCTGGTTCTTCATGTTCCTCTTGGAGCCCTGAGCAAAGTGAGTTTTGTTATGGCCATGTCTCCATCTGCAGGTTTGACAGGACCATGATGGTGGTGAAATGAACCTTTGGCACTGCAGGGAAGCAACTGTACTCTTGAAAAACCAAAGCAAGACAGTGATGGTCTTGCTGGGCATGGATCTGGTTTTTGTATTAAGTGTGTTGCTAAATGGGAAGGAATATGGTTATATGACATTGCAGGAATTCCATCCATTCTCAGTAGTTACTTGTTTCTTGCTGGGGTGTTTTGGGATTTCTAAGCTTGGATGACCAGTTTACTCATGTGGTATGGAGAAGCAAGGTGTCCTGGATGCTGCAGATTTAAGGAACTTGACCAAATTCCTGCACAGAATTTAGTTCCTATGCTGGGAACGTCACCCATCCTCCATGCCCAGCCTTTGAGGTCGCTCTGCACGCAGTGAAGGTGAACAATGGTGAGTCTATAAATTGCAGTGAACAAAGATGACCCATTTTGTCCCCCAGCTGCTTTGCTCTAGATATTAAAAAAAATAAAGCCACAGCCCTTGGATGCTCCTGAGCTGCAGTGTGTGACCTGCTGGAAGGCAGCCCTGCAGAGAGGGACCTGGGGGTACTGGTGGATGACCAGTTGACCGTGAACCAATAATGTGCCCTTGTGGCCAAGAAGGCAAATGGTCTCCTGGGGTGCAATAAAAAGAGTGTGACCAGTAGGTCAAGGGAGGTTCTCCTCCCCCTCTACTATGCCCTGGTATCCAATTCGGGGTCACCCAATCCAAGAGAGACAGGGAACTTCTGGAGAGAGTCCAGTGGAGGCTACAAAGATGATGAAGGAGCTGGAGCATCTTTCTTACAAGGAAAGACTGAGAGAGCTGGGACTGTTCAGCCTGGAGAAGAGCAGACTGAGAGGGGACCTTATCAATGTTTATCAATATCTAAAGGGTGGGTGTCAAGAGGATGGGGCCAGACTCTTCTCAGTGGTGCCCAGCAATAGGACAAGGGGCAATGGGCACAAATTGGAACACCAGAAGTTCCAGACAAACTGAAGGAAAAACTTCTTTCCTGTGAGGGTGCCAGAGCCCTGGGCCAGGCTGCCCAGAGAGGGTGTGGAGTCTCCATCTCTGGAGATGTTCAAACCCACCTGGACACTTTCCTGTGCACCCTGCTGTAGGGAACCTGCCCTGGCAGGGGGGTTGGGCTGGATGATCTCCTGAGGTCCCTTCCAACCCCACCAGTCTGTGATCCTCAGCCAGGCACCTGGTTGCTCTACTGCCTACAAGTCCCTGGTTATGGGGCACGCTGGCACCACAGGTGTCCCTGCTCCCTGGTGCTGCTGGCCAGAGTGTGCTGTGCCTTCAGTCTGGGGCTGATTTTGGAGGTGTCCTCAGGACAGCCCAGCTCGGATGTCCAGGAGAGCTCCCAGGAGAGGCGGGGTTGTTGCAGGGTAAATGCCCATGGGTGTTGCCTTTAACCTGAGCACCGAGGCTCACTGGTTTTGGCAGCTGGAGATGAAACTGGTTTGGAGCTGCCAGCGGCGGCCAGTGCTGGTGCAGAGCTCCTGCCTCTCTGCTCCTCACTCGGAGCCTCCAGGTTCTGCTCCAGGCAAGAGCTTCTCCTTTTGCTTTGCTTCTGCCCACATATTACAGTGCAGAGTGTGCAGCAAGCTTGGAGGACTAGTGAGGAGGGATAAAATACACTGGTTTAAGCACTGAAATCTTCAAGTTTGGATTTAAGTACTGAAATTTGTAAGTTTTAATTTAAATACTGAAATCTTTACGTTTTGGTTTAAGTACCAAAATGTTTTTGATATTTGGCTTGTGGTCCTGAAGTGAGCAGGGAGTCTCTGGTATTCTTTTAATTGAACTAAATTTTGAATAACATTGTGCCAATATGAGGTGTGGTTTTTTGGGGAGGATATACTGTGAATAATATTTTGTCCTCATTTAACCTCTTTAATCTATGGATAAAAAACCCCCCAATTTTACATGTTAATGAATTCACACAGCAACTAGGAAAGGAACAAGCAACTAGGTTTGGTGAACAAAGATACACAGAAAACAATTGCATAATGTAGATTGAGGTGGGCATAATGTAATTTATCCAGGTTAGGAATTACAGCAATTTTGCACGTGTGAATAGAGATTGGAAAAGGTTCATTGACTTACTGAAAGCCTCAAAATTCAGAAGGGAGTTTGGGGATGTGGCCTCTGAACTTTTTGTTTAAATTTCTGAAACATGTCCTGTTGGATTGTCACCAAGCTGAAGGATCTCTGGATATCTGCTTATTTCCTACATTTCAAATTCAGATCTATGTAAAGGGGTTAGTGGGGAAAAAAAGAAAATAAATTCAATATACTTTTTTAAGAAAACACCAAAAAACAAAACAAACAACTTTTCATGGAGGACTCCCTCTTTTCAGTCCCTCCACAAACATCCATGAGCAAGAGGACTTGCACACTTTAAGAGGTGACTGTTTGCAGCTACACTTTGTGTGCTTCCTTTTTTCAGTGTATTTCCCAAGGAAAAGGCTGGCCTGTCCATTGGAGGAGCTGAGAGGACAGTGCAGTTCACATCTCCATGATGTGCTTCTCAGAGGTACCATTTTAGGGCCACCAGAAGTGGATAGGGAAGGCTTTATGAGTGGGGGCAGGGGAGAGTCCAAGCTTTTCCTCATTTTTCATGGATCAGTAGCTCTTTCAGTGTAAGATTTTCCCAAAGTCTTTCCCATCCCATCCAGGGTGCAGTTGTCTGTGGACATCTCTGCAGAGGCTGGAGAAGTATTTATCTGTATTTATCACCTGGCCCTTCCCTGAGACCTGGGCTGACCCCGGGCAGCTGGCAGAGGCAGGAGCCGCCTGTGTGAACTCATCGGGTTTGGGGTGATTCTTCTGTCCTGATTTGCAATGTTCACGTGGCACCAAGCCCATGGGATCCCTGGAGATCAGTGTTTGGGGAATCAGTCTGGATTCCCTCCACCCCATCTGTCTTTGCCAGGAGAGCAGAGCCCAAGGCTTGGATGGCAGCAGAAGGAGCACGAGGATGATGTAGGTAATTCCCAATGGCAACAATATTCAATATTTTTCCATTTGGAAGGTGCTGAAACCTTTCCCTGGAGGAGCAGCTCTCTGACACTCCAATCCATGGGCAGTCATGGGTTTGCTTCCCTTCACTACTTTTCAGAGCCATCCCCACAGTAAGTCAATGTATATCACGGATTTACAGACTATTAAGTGAAAAAAACAGTTTTAAGAGCAACACAGGACATGTGCAGGTCATAAATATTTTGATTATTAGTTCTAAATTACCCTGTGAAACTTTATGGGGAAAGTAGGTTTTGATAAGGAATTTGAAGAAAAAGTGGGGATTGCCTGACAGCATTTATCTTGCTTTAAAAAAATCATATGTAAGTACTGTTTCTGCCTGTGATTATTTCTGTTTATCATTTTTTTTCTGATAAGAATTATTTTAATTATCACTAAAGGTAGCACATTGCTGGACAGGACAGGGGTGAGTCTGTAATTTGCCCTGGCAGTACTTTATTAAGGTATTTGGAAAGAGAAGCTGTCGTTCCAACTTGAGAGAAATATTCTCTGTAGTTTTTCAGCAGACAACTAATGGATTTTTTCAGGGTAATACTTGGTGAACCCTGGCATGGTGATAAACACAGTGTGAATCTTGCTCAGAGACTTGGATGTTTTACAGACACATGGATTATTTGTTCAAGTCCTCTCTTGAATAATGCATTTTTTCTTCCCAAGATCTGTTCACAAAAGTTGTTAGTTACAAAAAAGTCTGACTTTGCTCTAGGAAAGGTTTGAGAACAGGGTTTGCTGAACCCCCACAGGGCTGTGACTTCTCTGGAAAGCCCTCGGTTAAAGAGGAAACCAGAGTCATGGTGGTCACTGGTTTGTTCATTGTGATCCTGTTCTGGGGACCGAGATATGACACATCCTGGGGGAAAATTGGGGTGTTCTGACAAGGGAAATTTTTTTCCAGAGTTTTTTTTTAGGAGGTTTATATATCTGTAGACTGTCCTGAAACATCTTGGAATACTTGGAGGCAATCAGTTGGTTACTAAGATGAAAATCCTTTAAAATACTCTTTTTTTTTTTAATTTTTCTGGTCCACTCTCATGGTTCCTCATTTGCTATCTCACACACATGTTGTTCATGTCCTCAGAGCCTCAGGCAGGGCTCCAGGTCTGTCCAGCCCCCCGCTGTCTTTGGGAGACTCGAGCTTTTCTTTGCCCGTCTCGCGCTCCCTGCGTGGCTCTGGCATCCGCCGCGGCTCCGCGAGCCCATATGCCAGGCTCAGCTGGGTGGCGGAGCTGAGCTCCTCCGTGTCCTCTACATGGGCTCTCCAGGCTGTGTGTGATGCATCATGCAATCCTGGTGGCTCTGAAAAGCCTTTTACATTTTTTATTCTTTATATTTTATAACATAGTGAGGGTGAAGACTGATCTGCAACCAAAGAGCTGTGTTCCTTTGTCACTGGCGTGTCGTTGGTACCACTGTGAACCCAAACTCATCCAAGATGTTTCCTTTTGGAGACAGATTCACCATCTAATTCACTTTGAGAATAAATTTATGTCCTGTTCCTATAGAAAGCAATAAAAATTTTACTCTTTATAACTACTCTACTATTTATTACTACTCTATTCTTGGTTTATTATTTCTCTACTCTTTCTTTATTACTACTCTACTGCTTTATTATTACTCTACTCTTTCTTTATTACTACTCTACTCCTGCTTTATTATTACTCTACTCTTTCTTTATTACTATTCTACTCCTGCTTTATTATTACTCTACTCTTTCTTTATTACTACTCTACTGCTTTATTATTACTCTACTCTTTCTTTATTACTACTCTACTCCTGCTTTATTATTACTCTACTCTTTCTTTATTACTATTCTACTCCTGCTTTATTATTATTCTACTCTTTCTTTATTACTACTCTACTCCTGCTTTATTATTACTCTACTCTTTCTTTATTGCTATTCTACTCCTGCTTTATTATTACTCTACTCTTTCTTTATTACTACTCTACTCCTGCTTTATTATTACTCTACTCTTTCTTTATTACTACTCTACTCCTGCTTTTATAGGAGCAAGGCCAGGGACAAAGTTGATGAGGTAGAGTGCTGGAGCCTGGGCAATTTAAATGCAAATTAATTATTTATTATTTTTTTTCCTCATTGACACTTTATTTTATTATAAGCAACCTTTGAAGAAGGAGTAGGCTTTGCTCATAGCTGAGGTGAGTAGCTCCAAGAGGAGTTGCTATCCTGGGAGGGCACATCAGCCCAAGGCTCTGGTCCACTGCAGGCGGTGGTCCATTCCTCTCTGACCTCATCAGCACTTGTGGCTGCCATATGAGGGGTGTAAGGGGTTGATGGGGGACATCCCTGTCTGTTGACTTTGCCAATTACTTCTGGCCCATAAATTGAGTCTAATCCTGTTTTGAACCTCCTGCTCTCACCTGCCACACCAGTCTCTTGTGGCAGCAGGCTCTGGAGACTCATTTCCCACTGTGCCAACAAACACTTTATTTTTTCTATCTTAAAAAAGTCTCCTACTGGTCTGGAGTGCCCTCTGGTTCTGTGGGGCAGGCGTTGCTCACAGCTCTGTGCTGACCTCAGCTGCTGCCTTCATGGAGCACTATTGTGGCTTCAGGTGCCCATGGATATTTTTTCTAGAAATCTCAACCCCCTTAAATCATAGCAGATAGGTGAATTTTGTATTGTTTTCCTGAATTTCACCCTAAACCCCTCCTACGCTGCACTTAAGGTAATTATGTGCTATTTTGGATCTCATCTTAATTCCTTGATGGGATCTAACTCTTAGCTGCTTCACACTAATCACTCTTAGTCAACAGATACCTGGGTGAGAGAAAACGGTTGCTCAGGTAGGATAACAGCCCTGTGTGGGACACTGCAGCACTCCAGGCTTCAAACCAATATAAACCATTTTTCCTATGGTGAGAATAAACCTTGCAGCCACCTGAACCCTGCAGACACTGCCCCAGCAGCTGTCACCTTTGCTGGGCATCACTGGGAGCGCTCAAGTCCCCAGTTTGGCAAAGCAGCAGCTTTTCTGTTGTCCTGAATTTAAAAGACCAAACTATAATTCAGGGGGAAGGAAGAGATGGAAGAGTGCAGAGCTGTAAAGGAGAGATGATGGTGCTTTGTACCCCGATTAAAATAAAACCAAGCATGACTGCTTTTCATCTGGACACTACTCTGTAACAACACCAGTTGGGATCATGGAGCTGCAGAATGGTTGAGGTTGGAAGGGACCTCTGGAGATCATCTGGTCCAACACTTCTACTCAGGCAGGACCATGCAGAGCCAGTTGCCAAGGAGAATGTCTAGACAGTTTTTTTAATATCTCTAAGGGAGGAGATGCTGCAGCCTGTGCCAGTGCTCAGTCACCCTCACAGGCAAAAAGTGTTTCCTGATACTGAGGGGGAATCTTCTGTGTTTGTGTGTGCCTGTGACCTCTGGTTCTGTCACTGGGCACCACTGCACAGAGCCTGGCTCCATCCCCTTTGAACCCTCCCTTCAGGTTTTATAGACATTGATGAGATCCCCCTGAGCCTTCTCTTCTCCAGGCTGAACAGTCCCAGCTCTCCCAGACTTTCCTCATATGAGAGGTGCTCCAGTCTCTTAATCATCTTTATGGCCCTTTGTTGGACTCTCTCCAGTATGTCCATATCCCTCTTGTACCAGGGAGCCCAGAACCAGACACAGCACTCCAGGGGTGGCCTCACCAGTGCTAAGTAGAGGGCAATGATCCCCTTTCTTGACCTGCTGGCTATACTTTGTCTAATGCAGCCCAGGACACCATTCACCTTCTTTGCAGCAAGGGCACGTTGCTGCCTCATGTTCAACTTGGTGTCTATCAGGACCTCCAGGTCATTTTCTGCAGAGCTACTTTCCAGATGGGAGATCCCCACCATATTTTGGTACCTGGGGTTGTTCTTCACCAGAACTTTTTTACAGGGGTCTGGAGCAAGCTCTTAACATGGTACAGACTTTTTATTTCTACCTTTGTAATTATAAATCTGGGAAACTGGTGCTCTGAGAACTGAAGAGAACATCATCTCTGGATGAAGGTCCATTCCCCTGAATTTAGGCATAAGGTGAAGTTGCTGTCACAGCACCTTGACCTCATCTTTTGTTGCCAGCAGTGGGATGGTGGCACCTCTGGAGGACAGTTTATTACGAGCACATCTCTCTTGTTCCTTGGGGTGCTGTGTCTCTCTACAGACTATCAAGGGAGCCTAAATAATTGGGCTGGACTAGGCCACTAACTCTGAAGGGACTGCAGTGAGCTGAAACAAGTGTATTCAGTGGGTGCATTGTCATCAGAACAATTAAAGACCTTTAGGAGCTTGTTTGAACTTTTAATGAGTTTGTTTTGTGCTGCTTCACAAAACACTTTGTGTTGTTTTCTGTTTCCTCATGTGGACAGGTCAGTTATAAAATATTGCAGCCATATTTAAAGTTACTTCAAAATTTAAAGAATTTTCCAATGGGATTAAAATAATATTTGCATTTTTCAAAATGGAAATTTAAATTGAGTTTTCTTTTAGTAACATTCATGAGTGTCCAAAACTCATGTCATGTTCCTGGCTCTTCTAGGACCATTGGTTTCTTGTGCTCTTCAACCTCATTCAGAATCTCCTAAATACCAGGGTTAATTCAGTTGATTATGGGCAATGTAAGAAAATAGTTGCTTCAGATCCCCATGTCGTGCTCAATGTTCTAAACCTCTAGAACTGGATGTGCTGGCTTGTTAAGTTCATAAATAAATAGGGGGGAAAAAAAATGATGAAGGTGCAGACTAGCTCTTTGCTGGTTGTTACAGTCAGATATGAGATATAGAAAAATGAGAGTCTAAACCCAAAATGTGCATGGGAATGCCTTTTAAAAAACAATTTTGGAAGAAATCAAAGATGACTTGCAATGTCAACCAGACTGTGGTTGTTAGACCCCCAAAAGAGGACATAACAGGGGGAGAGACAGGCCTGAGGGGCTGTGTTATCCCTTGAAGTCTAAATTCACATCCTAAAATATCTTTTATAGCCACCAAAGAATCCCCTGGAGGATGTAAACTGGTTATTTCATTCAGAGAAAATATTATAAATAGAAAAGGGAATAAGTAAATGCACTGTATTGGCACAAGGGCATCTTTGTGGAGGATTTTCCGTGCCGACTGGCACAGTGCCCACGTCATGCCAATCCACAGTCGTCCCGACAGCGAGCAAGTCAAGCAGCAGCAGCCTGGGTCAACTCAGGAGATAAAAAGGCCAGTGCAGTACCTGCTCTGGGCTTTGTTGCCACTTTTCAGCAGTGTAGCATGAGAACCAGCAGGCTTGTTGGCACAGGTTTCACAGAATCACAGAATCCCAGAGTGGTTGGAAAAGATCTTTAAGATCACCAAGTCCAACCATCAACCCAACACTGCCAATTCCACCTCTAACCCATGTCCCTCAGCACCTCATCTACCCGTCTTTTAAATACCACCAGGGATGGTGACTCCACCACCTCCCTGGGCAGCCTGTGCCAATGCCTGATAACCCTTTCAGTGAAGAAGTTTTTCCTCATATCTAATGGTTTGGGGCATTTTAAGCCTATGCAAGGGGAGTCCATGCCTTGTACTTGCCTCTCCACTTGCTGGGACTTGCTGAGAGAGCAAGGACTTGTGAAGAAAAGTGGAAAAAAAAATCCATTGTGCAAAAATGAGGGAGCTGGGCCTCTTTAGCTTGGAGAAGAGGAGACTGAGGAGGGACCTCATTAATGTTTATAAATATCTGAAGGGTGAGTGTCAGGAGGATGGGGCCAGGCTCTTCACAGTAACGACCGATGATAGGACAAGGGGTAATGGGTGTGAGCTGGAACACAGGAGGTTCTGCTTAAATTTGAGAAGGAACTTCTTTACAGTAAGGGTGACAGAGCCCTGGGACAGGCTGCCCAGAGAGGGTGTGGAGTCTCCTTCTCTGGAGACATTCAAGACCCACCTGGACACCTTCCTGTGTGATCTCATCTGGGTGTTCCTGCTCCAGCAGGGGGTTGGACTGGATGAGCTTTCGAGGTCCCTTCCAATCCCTGACACTCTGGGATTCTGTGTGAAAATCTCAAGGTCATAAAGAGGCTCGTGCGTGTCAGCTGATGCCTTTCTACATGGAGGGCCTAATTTCTCTGGTAAAATGAATGAAATGATTCAATAACACAATATTTTCATACTCAATGTGGATGTCAGAGGCTGGACCTGGCCATAACTTAAGATCTTTCCCCATCTTGTCAATTAGGTATTTTCAATGAGAATTTTCTTTCAGTGTTGTACTTGGTCTGTGGGTTTGTGTTACATTCTGCTTAATACAGAGATTAGTAAATTTATAATTCATCTCCATGGTGTTTCTCCTGCTAGATGAACACCAAGAGAGTATTTCCACTGACTTATTTTCTTCAAAACAGTGACTTCCCATAATTTTTAAAGCACCACCTCCCCATGAATTTTCCAACAGATGTGTGGACCCTCTAGAGTGAATATGTCCTTGTCAGAAATCTGCTTTTCTTTCACAACCCATGATCCCTCACTGCTCCTTGACCTACAGGTCAAAAAGCTTTGAAAGCCATGACAAAATTCTACAAAAAAAGCTAAAACCACCTGAAGAAGCCTAAATAGATGCTTAAAGTTTTTTGGGAGGCTGTTGGGTTGCAGAGCACCTCAGCTCCTTTCCACTTAAGAGAGCAACAGATAGACCAAAGCAATTTTTGAGTTGCTTTCTGTGCATGTTTTTCTGCCACCAAAGAATGGTGTCTTTTTCCATGATGTGTTTCGTGTAGATTTTGCCAGATGTGTGAATTGTGTTCTACCTGTTTTGACTTTTAAATCTGTTTTTTTCTGTGTAGATACTGTTACATTTTATTTATAGCACTAAGTACTTCATACGAGCACAGACATTGCCTAAGCTCTACAAGACAATGGTTGAGTTCAAAAAGAGTTCTCCCACATTTTCACCCATCCTTAGTTTTTCTCTCCATGTTATCCTGTGCATGATAGATATGCTTGGAAAGGAGCTGGATCTTGTCTGCTTAACAGTTAAATTGATTTTAAAGGGTGACTTTGTGGAAATGGCACATTGATATTCATCAGGTAGTAGGACTCTCCAATAGATTTTGATTTGCCAACTTCAACTGAAGTAATTTTTATTGATAAATTGAGTAAATACTCCCACCAGCTCCACAGACCCCATAAGGCCCCAGGAGATGATGTACTGGGTGGTTCATCAGCATCATTTTGTCCCTAATGCTTAGATCTACTGAACACCTTCAGATCCTGGTGCAGGTGCTCACTGGCTTCTGACAATCAGGATATGTGTCCTTACTGCTGGGCAGGGTTTGTGGCTTGCTCACTACCTTTTGAAAGACTTTTGGGTGCCTGAAGGGTAGAATTCATCTCATGGAGTCTTTATTCCACTGTTACAAAAATCTAGTCAAGAAAGAGTAAAACTCTTCTCTCACCAACTTAGGGGTTAAATATGGTTTGGACTTGCTGAGAACCTTCATTTTCAGAGCTGCTACGAGTAACATCTTAACACAGAGATGGACTTACACATTCCCCTCACCCAGGGCATGGTCATACAATCATTTCTGCAGTTACCAATTCAGGTTTCAGATGAAGACACATTTGAAGGTTTTTATCTCATACAAATGATCTTATTAATACAAAAACATGCAAAACAAATAAAATCTGATTATTACTTGTTCCCTTGGAATGATATACTCCCAGCTTTGTGAAGCATCGGGGACTTCTGAAGATAAGACAGTGTAGTTGATTAAATCACTGCATCTTAGAATCACAGGATGTTGTGAGTTGGAAGGACCCACCAGGATGATGGAGCCCAACTCCTGTCCCTGCACAGGACAATCCCAACATTCACACCATGTCCCTGAGGGCCTTGGCCAAATGCTGCTGGAATCTTGTCAGGCTTGGGGCCATGAGCACCTCCCTGGGGAGCCTGTGCCAGTGCTCCACCACCCTCTGCCTCAAGAACCTTTTCCTCATGGCCAACCTCACCCTCCCCTGCCACATCTTCCTGCCATGTCCTCTGCTCCTGGCGTTGGTGGCCAGAGAGAAGAGCTCAGCGCCTGCCCCTCCTCTGCCCCTTGGCAGGAAGTTCCAGACCGCCAGGAGATCTCCTCTCAGTCTCCTCTTCTCCAGGCTGAACAAACCAAGTGACTTCAGCCTCTCCTCATACAGCTTCACCAATTTTGTGGCCCCCATGCTCTTGCACTGAGCATGAGTGTTGTCCATCTACAAGGATGTTCTAGACCATCCAGTGATGTGCAGTCATGTAGCAAGGGGTGTGTGAGTTAAACTGTCCCTCACCTCCCTTTCTGCTTTGCTTCTCCCTCTTGGCTGGGGTGTCAGGAAGCAGAGACATGCTGACCTGCTCTATTTCATAGCTGTGGCACACTTGCCAATTCTGGTCCTGGAGGAGAGTGATTTAAGGAAGAATGAGGGTCCATCTTTGTTCCTCTTTCCTGGCTGGGAACTGTAACAGGTCATCCCTCCCCTGACTGCTCCCTCATCTTTCTTCTGCCTCCCATCTTGTCTTCTTGAAGGTGGCTTAAGCATGAGAAGGTTATTAACTTCTCCACACAGGATTTTGCTATGCAGCATAGATTCTGTCAAATTTACAGGCTTGTAGTAAGAGAGTCAGCTTTTATTTTAAAAAAAAATGAATAATGAGGGTAAATCACAGCTGTATTGAAAGCTCTAGAAGTTTTTGCAATTATTTGTCTTTGCTCAGGTTTTGACTCAGCATGTCCAGTTGATCTCCCACGGAGAGGAATCTCAGTTCTGAAGGAAGAGGTTTTTGGTGGAAAATGGATGCATTAGAACCAAAAAGGATAAAACATTTTTTATTGCGAAAAGTGGACATAAATTCCTTAAAGTTCACCAAAGGGTCCTTTTGCCCTTAAATCTCATCAGGCTTGCAATAAAGGGAACAAGACTTCCCCGAACCCTTTGCTGTCCAAAACCACTTCTTCTGCACAGCCTGCAAAGCAGCCTTGTTTTGTTGGTCCTGGGCAGGTTCATTCCCTGGTACAAAATGGTCTTCAACAAATGCAAACAACTGATTGCAATGTGGAGTAGGTGCACATTAAGCTTGTACTGCAGTACTTCTGGTGTAATTTAACTTATCCTAAACAATCCTAAAATGGCTTTCCATCGATGGATTGCATCAAAGATGTGCTAGACCATTAAGAATTAACGTAGAAAAAATTAATATACTTACTTAGCCCAATTCAAGCCCTAACCAAGGCATAAAGCTAACTCAGCAAAACTAGGAAACTATTTTTAATGGTATTTTTCATTTTAAAATCTAGCATGTTGCTAGAATTTTTGCATTAAGTCTGAATTTTGGGAATATAATATTCTCACCCACAGATGGAAGGAGCTCAGATGACTTTTATAGCTGAGTGCAAATCACTTATCTGATTGAGCAGTCCCATCTTCATGTGAAATTTGCAGATTTTCTGACTTCTGGATTTAAAAAGAAAAAAGAAAAGTCTTTATATTTTAGAATGGCAGCACACTTACCCGGTGGGGATGTGCCCCTGATGTAACTTCCTCTATTGCATTATCCAGGTTGGATCAGACAAAGGTGAATTCCCCGTCCCACTGACAAGCAATATGCTTTTATTACATTGCATTAGCATAAAATAAGAATAAATGAAATAATAACATAAAATGCTCCATTATTTGTTTAGAAGACAGAGCTTTTCAAGCCTTCACAGCACCTTCCTTCTTGGAACTGTGACTGTACAATTTCATACAGCAGGAGAATGGAGAGAAGACTGGATTAGGCAAGACTTGATGCTTATCTATGAAATAGGTGCTCTAATGAGAGTCTGGAAATCTTTCTTTCCACCTGTGTGCTGGTTTCTTTGGTGTGACAAAAGCAATATAGCCTCAGAGCTTTTTGTTGGCTGAGTGGAAAGCACCGTGTCTGTCGACTTTTGACGTGTGCCAAAAATTAAACCAGTGTACCAAGATGATAGCGTTGCTAGCCCAACTTTTGGGAAGGTGCTTTGATTTGTCTCTATTTCTGCCCCTCCCAGCATTCATCACAACTCATCAGCAAATATTTCTGCATCTTTATTACTTGTTTTTCCAGGTAGCTTGAGGTGAAGCTTGGTAAAGTGGTAATAATTAAAATGCGAAGGTCCTGGCTTCTTCCAGATAAATGGTAAAACCCACAAATGACTTCATGCAATCCACCTATCACTGACTAGCATCTCACTTGGCTTCAAAATCCTGGTATGGGATTATTTAGCTTCATGCAACATTTCCTCCAAGCCCAATAAGATGGTGATGAGCTTTGGATGGGAAGAGGGAGGCTTAGATGCCCCCATCTCTGCAAAGAGTGGGCAAGTACAGAATGGCAGCTTCTTGAAGACTAGAAACATCTCAATGGGAGAACAAAAAAACCCATCCCAACCATGGAGTGAGAGGAACTGGCTAATCAAGAATAATGTGGTTTGGTTTTGGGGGTTTTTTTTGGTACTACCTGACACATGTTCCTGCTTTGAACCCCTGGCTACAGGGGAGCTGATCTGGTTTGTGATGCAGCCGTTCCCCTGCACAGCTCTGGGCTGTGCAACGCTTGCCAGACTGCTCCCCAGGGCCAGTTCTGCATCTGCATCTGAATGATGTGAATCCTTCTGTCCCAGAGACACCTTCACTTACAAGACCACATTCACTGCAAAATCATGGATCTGGGTCAGGCCTTCTCCCAGAGGGAGAACTTTTGAGGTCCAGAGGTGAAGCCTACATTTGAAAGCCTTGTTTTCTAGCTGGAGACCTGTCTGAGCCCCAACATCCCCTGGGTGCAGAACATTACTCTTCTTTCATGTCAGTTTGGACTGTCAGGAAATTCTGCAGGTTTCCCATTTTTGGGGTGTTTGGTGTCCTTGCTGAGAAGACCATGCTTGTTGATCCAGCTGTGTGGATCTGTGTGAGGGGAGAGAAAGAACAACAGGTCTTCCTCAGCAGAGACTAGCATTGTTCATTGGTTTTGGGGTTGTGTGTGTAGAGGTATTTGCTCCATTCTGTGTTCTTGGTTCTTTCTTTGTTTGGTTGGTTTTTTGGGGTGTGTTTGTTTGTTTGTTTAGTTGGGTACTTAAATGATTCATGTTGGAACAGTCCCAGGGCAAAGCTCTGGTCGGTTCAGAAACACTCCCAGTATCTCTTACAGCAAAGTTGGGATGGAGGGAGAGTGCTGCCCTTCCAGAGTGAGAATTCACACCCATCGAAAAGCAGTTGACAAGGTTAAACAACCCTGGACACCAGTGCTGGTAGAGGAATATCAGTCAAAATGAGGATTCCTGATGCCAAAAAATTTCTTTTCATTTTCAGCATAGAGGCTCTATACTAAGAGTAAACTGAAGATGTGTCCTGTGTGTGACCTTATAATCCAGCAAACATTTTGAGCAGCTGTGGAAATATTTGTGTGGCTCTGGCTTTCATCGGGACATCACGGGTAAAAGCTATAGCTCTGGCAAAGAGCAGAATGTGGGGGTTTTAGCTATGAGGGAAATTTAAAGAAAGATCTCTTGAACCAGGCTGTGGCTCAGCCTTTGGTTTCCTCTTGAAGAAGGCAATTTAGGGTTAGAGAGGCTGGTGTTTCTTTGTAGTTAAACACAGAACTTTCCACTCTAAGTTTGACGTTGCTCTCCATAGCCTCCACCTCTAAATCTCTCCAGAAAGTGGTGGGTACTGAGTATTTCCTACGTAGGATCTTGATCAATAGATCATGTTTTGGAAGTCTACCTATACATAACAGACACTGTAGCATGCCTGTGCTATCTTTTTCTCCCTTGTGTTTTTAAGTCATGTTTCACAGATGGCCCAGCCTGAACTCCATCATTGTTTTCCCTTTGAAGGAGCAGATAACAGAAAGCAGAAGGAGATATATGTGTGTGTGTATATATATATATATATATATATATATATATATATATATTTGGTAACACCAATAAGTACCAGCAGAGATTTCCTCAGATCAATCCATGAAAAAGAATTTGACTTTGCACCAGCAAATGCAGGAGTGACAAGTTGGGTTGGGGAGTGCTGGGAAGGGCCTTGAAAATAGAGAAAATCAGTTCTTGTTTGATGCTATAAAGAGGGAGGAGGTGGAAGGTGAGATGCACAAAGTGATGGGCCAGCAGTAAAATATTGTATGATGAGATGGCATTTGTCAAGGACAAAAGCACACTGTGATTGTGAGAATCAAGCTGGTGAGACTTTACACTGCGTGGATGTGGAGAAAGGTTGTGCCTTTGGTGTGCTACACAGAGAAAATGAGCAAGGTTTCATGGTAGTTGGATGTAAGTTTTTGGAGGACTCTGAGTCAATGTTGAGGTGACAGTTGTAGGTCACAGTATGGGTCTTGGTGGTGTTTATGGGATGACACTGAGTGGAGATGTGAGACCACACAACAGCATGAGGTAGAGAGGACTAGTGATGCTGCAAGAAGGTTTTTGTATCCAGGATTGTCATTCTGGCATTGTAGACACCAGGTTGGAGAGACTGATGTCTGTAATCTGCCTTCCTCCCTGGTATCCTGAGAGGTTTGCATGCAGAACTGATTTTATTTGTTTTAATCAAATTGTGAATGAAGCTAAGGGGCTGTAAATTCCAGCACTTTTTCATTTTTATTTGTTCATCTGAGGCTATACAATTATTTTCTCTTGGTGGTTGAGTATTGGCCATAGGTCTTCCAAGTTAAATTGTTCTTCCTCTGTGTATACTGGGACAGAAAGTTGGGGTGAGATGAATGATTCCATTGCAAATATATAAAAGTTAAATGTTTAAGTCAAGATTAAAATTTTAAGTTCCCTCAATAACCAGTTGGGAGTTCTTAGAGGTGTTTCAGCTCCTCCTGAAATAGTCACTGAACACAGATGGGTGACTGGGTCAAACTAGCCTGTAGACACCCAGTTCAAAGGGAAAGGGTCTTACCCATGGTACATGGAGCACCTCAGCATTGCAGCACCCAAGATAGACACCTCCAAGCTTGATCTGGACAAGACAACCTCTCCCTGGCAGTGGATGGCATCAGTGCTAGCGCTGCAGCCAATCCCACAGCCCTCTTCCACATGGCATGATGGGTGTTGCATCTTCACTGAAGGCTACAGAGATGGTTGCAGAGGTTGTGTTGGTGAAAGGGAAGCTCTGCAGTGCACAAGCCCTCCTTAGTGATGGCTGCACTCATGGAATCACTTCAGCTAGTTTTTGGGGGGGCTTTAGGGAACTTATGGGTGCTGCTTGGGGGGCTGCAGGTCAGCAGCTTCAGTGATCTCTTCATTCTTGTTCAGAAAATGGAGAGGATGTTTCTGGAAAGTGTTGACATTTATTCTAGAAATAAGTGATGTGAACAAGTAATTTTATAGTTTATTTTAATTACTGCTTTCTCCACCGAGCTTTTAGTTCCACCTGACTTGTTAATCCCTGCTCCAACCATTCAGGGATTATGTATGATACTCTTCCCTTTGGAGTCACTGCTCTATCTGAAGAGTCCTGAAACTTGGGAATTGGCCAGAGCTCTCCTCTCTCCCAGCTCCCAGAACTCCTCTGTCATTGCTACATATTTTGTACATCAGTGAGATGACTGTGGGGTCCCACGTGAACCTTTTTTCTCCACCAGAAGACCTCAGAAAATTGTTTCTCAGGTTCAGCTCCTACTTGGCACCACTCTAAGTTCATGTTGTGCAATGGGACAAGCAGAGGAACAAGCCTTGGTGGCTGTGTGTGCCTGCACGGGTTCAGAGGCACGTGGTTCAGGTGATGGTGCTGGGAACCACTAACACCACAAAACATGGAAATCAGCTGGAGGCCAGAGGGTCAATGAAAGAAGGAGAAGAAAGAGAAAATGGGGGAAAAGATGAAGTGAGAGGTGTCCCCTTTCCCATCCAGACCAGTGATCCTGTTGCCCCCAGAGCTCTTGGGTGCATTAGTACAGGCAGCTCTTCCAATACCGCCCCTTGCATCAGTATCAGCCAAGACTTTAATGGTGTTTCCTGGCCTGACTGTGGCCATGGGTAAAGGGAAATGCTGTGCAGAGCTTATGGATTGGTGGCTCTGGGGGTCACCTTATTTCTGCAGAGGAGAGTGATGGGTGGACCTGGCTGGATCAAGTGAGACAGGCCAGTCCAGCAGCATCGTGCCGTGGTGGGCACCTGCATGCAGCACCCTGGCAGGTCCTCCCTGCTGAGACACCAGCATGAGGACTGTGCTCCAGTACAGAAGGGCTTAATTGCTGAGGGAACATCACAGCTGCCCCAAAGCTACCATTGTGCTATTGATACAGCTTTTTTTTTTCTTAAGAATGCTTTTCTTTTATTCCTTTTTCTCTCTTAAAAAAAAAAAAATAGTAACTTGCACATTAAAAAAAAAAAAAAGCATCTGAGTTTCAGATGTGCCTCAAAATGATGTCAGTTAGAGATCACATCTTGTGAACTTCCCTTCTCGCTTACCACATCCTGGCGGGGTTTTCTGTGTCCCATCTCAAGTGAAACATTGCTTACAGGAGGTAAATATAGCCGAGCACCTACTCGTGATGAAATGCGTGGGCCCGGGCAGCGTCTCTGGGGGCGTCAGCACTTTCTAATTATAGCACCTCCAGCTTCCTTTTTTCTCCCCTTCACACGTCATTATGTCAAACTCATTCTTCTGGGCTGTCTTTCCTGAAAGCAGACCTCAGTGGATGTGTGTACACAGACTGGAAGGGAGTGTCCAAACTGTGTTCTGGCCCCATCTCCCTTTTGCCCGGTGGGAATGGGACCAGCATCAATCAGGTGACAACGGCAGCCTTTGTTTCGCTTTGTCACGGGCAGCCCCGGGGTGGGAAAGGTGAACACTGGAGCTATTCTCTGCAAAAATTTCAAGTAGGCTCTTTGGAAATTGGCTAAATACAGGCAATTTGGCTCCTGTAGGCTGCAGGTCGAGAATACAAAGAGAATAAATTGCGCTGTGAGAAGCTGAAGATTAATCACTAAACTTCCATCTCTTGTTTAATTTGTTATTATAACTACGTGACAGTTTTAGTTCAGTCACTCTCAGGTGTTTTTGTTGCATTTATTTTTAAAAAGGGAGGTGAGAGGGTTCCAAATAAGGGTCCTGTTACATTATTTCTGTGTTGCAGAGAGTCAGCAAAGCTGGTTTGACTCCTGAAGTGGAGGGGAACAGGGTCAAGGTGAGGTGGGAAGCTGAGCTTGATCCACTGTATGTGATACACCAACCTGGATTTTTCTGCTGAAGACCTGAGCAAAATCAGATGTGTAGGGCCAGGCTTGCTGCATACTTAGGACTGAAGTTTCCATTAAGAGAGTGCTAAAAAGGACAATTTTAGTGGAAGCACCACTTCTACCATCCTTCCCAACATGTGCACAGTGGTCAGAGGCTAACTGTGGTCCTCTGTCCATTCTAGTGGTGGGAGCACATGCTGGGACTGGAGTCAGGGACCTCTTTACCTCTTCTTTTAGGGCTACAAAGATGATGAAGGGGCTGGAGCATCTTTCTTATGAGGAAAGACCCAGAGAGCTGGGGCTGTTCAGCCTGGAGAAGAGCAGCCTGAGAAGGGATCTGATCAATGTTTATCAATATCTAAAGGGTGGGTGTCAAGAGGATGGGGCCAGACTCTTCTCAGTGGTGCCCAGCGATAGGACCAGGGGCAATGGGCACAAACTGGGACACAGGAGGTTCTGCTTAAACATGAGGAAAAACTTCTTTCCTGTGAGGGTGCTGGAGCCCTGGGCCAGGCTGCCCAGAGAGGGTGTGGAGTCTCCATCTCTGGAGATGTTCAAACCCACCTGGATGCCGTCCTGTGTGACCTGCTCTGGGTGACCCTGCTCTGGCAGGGGGGTTGGACTGGATGATCTCCTGAGGTCCCTTCCAACCCCACCACTCTGTGATTCTATGCTTCCCCTTAACAGTTTGAAGTGCAGCGTCACTTTGCCGGTGCCTTTGCCAGCAGTCCAGGCGGGCGCTGCAGTGGGACCCACGCCGGGAGAAGCTGTAGGTTTGTGGGGTGCAAAAGGAAGAGGGACTGGGTGTTTCAAAACAAACAGACATGTAAATTGCCCATAGCCAGGGCAGACCACTGCTCCCATGCCGCTGTCACAGCAGGTACAAGATGATACGGTGATGTACTGAGCCACCTGCGAGATAATTCCTCCTGTGACGGTGCCTTGTAAGCAGAGTGAAAGGTTCTGGCTGAGCAAATACCGAGGGTGCTGTGCAGCCCTGAGCTGTTCTCCGAGATAACACGCCTGGGTGCAGGTCCATTGATTTATTCCTTTGTTTTTCTGGACTAATGTTTGTGGCAGACAGACGCTGGGACGCTGATATTGCAGGCGGTGGTGATGTATCGCTCGCAGAACCTTTAGCTCGGGTTTTGTTTGGGGTTTTTTTTTCAGTGTTTAAAATGCTTTTTATTGCAGCTCCGCCTTTTTATTCTATTTATCTGCCCAATGTTGTCAGTAGAGAGCAGACACTGGAGGTTGTAAGTGTCATATACCACGGGAGTGAGAGGAAGGAAGGGTGACAGCAAGGACAGAGATGTCCTCTGTGGCCAAAGTGGCCATCAGGAATGAGTCTGCAATAACTTTGGGCCTTTCTGTGGGAACCTTTTACTGGAAAAGAGGTGAGGTAATGGAGACCCTCCAGAGGGACAGACAGAGGGACATTGGTCAGGGCTTGGGATGGTTTCTCAAGATCTGTTTATGGCTCCATCCTCCTCAGAGCAGGAGTCTCCATTTGTCCATGTTTTCCTCCTACCCATGGGTCATGTGAAGTCATAATCCTGTGATTTGTATTTTGTTTTTTTTTTTTACATGACTTTACTACCATTGGGTGAAGGTGATTCACAAAAGACATCACTGGTGGGGAAAAACCACCAAAAATCCAGCCTGGTGAGGTTGGTTGGAGCCCAGCCTCCAGAAAACACGCAGCAGAAATCAGCCCTATGCTTTCAGTGCAAGGTAGGAGAAAATAGGCAGGTAAAGACCTTCCTACCCAATAATGTTCCTTTCTGTGGTTAAGTTTTCTCCTCAGTCCTTCACTGTCAACCAACCCAGTGTGTGGATTTACAGATGAGTGGAGAGTTTATCATGGAAATGCTGAGCAAGTCCCTCCTTAGGTTGGTCATGGGAAAATCCAAACAACCAAGGTGTTCAGCACATCCAGAATTAACTTTACATGTTTAGTTGAGCCACCTTTCTCTGCTGCTACAATAAGGAATCAGAGCTCTGCTATAGGTATGAATATTGTGCCTTTATTCTTTCCACTCTCCACAGGTCCACTCAAAAGGGTTTCAGAAAGTGCTTGGAATCGTTGTAATTCATAAAAAACCATCCGAAAACAGTATTTTTGATTAGGTCCTGACCTGAGTTCTGCCTATAGCATTATTTTGGGTGCTGCTTTCCTGCTGTTATGGAAAAGTGATCCTCTAGAAACAGGCAGATCTTTAAAAGCTGGAGCCATGTGGAAGAAGGTCCTGAGGGGCAATTACTGAAGCAGCCAGAGGTCCCTAGGTCCCCAAAGGGGATTTTTTGGAGTCCTGGTACTCATGGAATGTGCTTGCAGCAAGGGCTGTGGGAGAAAACAAGGAAGCAGTTAAATTCCTGAAGTGGTTTTGTTTCTTGAAAGAACATCTTCATCACAGCAGAAACCCTGTTCTCCCAGGAGACAGAGGCAGGAGGCTTTGGTTTGTTCTTGGTTGATTAAGTCAATGTGGAACTGCAAGGCACAGCCACCTATTTTCTCTGGTGGGATGATGGGTGTGGAGGGCTCCTGTGGATGCTGTTGCCAACAGAGTCTTGACTGCTTTGGTATGTTATTCAACAACAGCAATGAGGCATTTTGCAAAAATATGGGTACCTTCCCCTTCCTGATATCAGGAAGAATTTCTTTGCTGAAAGGGTTCTGAGGCATTGGAAGGGGTTGCCCAGGGCAGTGGTGGAGTCCCCATCCCTGGAGGGATTGAAGAGTCGTGTAGACACAGTGCTGAGGGACATGGGTTAGTGGGGACTGGTCAGTGTTGGGTTCATGGTTGGACTCGATGAGCTCAGAGGGCTTTTCCAGTTGAGGCGACTCTGGGATTCTGTGATTTGGGTGGGCCCTGTAAACCCAGAAAAATGAGTAGTATTACTCTTTATGATTTTGCTTTACAGGCTTTGCAGTTGAAAGCCTCCCCTTCAACCAGAGGTGGGTAAGCAAGATTGCTCGATGTAGTAGTTACTCATGTTTTCTGTCTGAAAGCAAGGGATACTCCTTTGCAGAACGAATTGTGAAAGATTTCTCTTGCCCCCTCCAAATCTGATGTAATAAAGTCAGAGCTAGAATGATCTCTTCTTTTTCTTTTTCCCTAGTGTAGCATGATATATTTTCTGGGAACAAATGTCTCATGTGCCTCTGCAATGGAAATGACCTCATTTTCAGAAAATGTCTGTGGATTTTGTGATTATGGCACTGTACAATGCTGCCACTCTCCTCCTGAGGTGCAAAACCTTTGTTTCTTTGGGAGGTAGCCCTTTGGCAAAATTATCCTGACTGAATATTCATGCTTATCCTGTGTGTGCCTAAGGTTTGGCAGTCTGTGCTCGGCATCGCCGAGGCGCGCTGGTAAGGAGGTGGCACTGCACGGCTTGGAGCAGTTGTGTGCTTTGTGATGCACACTGCAAGCAGTCCAAGATGAAGTCATCCAGGCCTTCCTCTGTTGTTGTCTGAATCAGCTTATTCTCATAAATTACTTTCAGGTTCCTCTGTGAAATGTCCAGGATGTGTATTAGTGAAAGAAGCAGAGATCTTTCTCACACACATATACTGGAGTGATTGCAGAGCTCTGTAAATAAACCAGTTTATAGCTGGGAGCTAAGTTTGCTGCAGACACATTGGTCATTTCTGATGGTAATGATAGAAGAATTATTCCTTATTACCTGGCATTGAGGTGTATCAACAATATCACTCTTTTGAAGCATTGTGAGGGAACCAACCCACCAGGAAATTCTTGATTTGAGAGCTGTAGAATAACTTCACGTTGTTTGCTCTTCGGCTATTTAATGAATCACCTGAGCCAGACACTGCTAGGAAATGTCAGAGGTCATAAGAAATGTACACTGAATCACAAGATTTGTGGGGAAAACCCCTCTGAATTTCATCAATGCTAGGTTTTATTCAGCCCTACAGAGGCATGCCTACTCCTCCAGGTTTCTCTTTGTCAGTAGTAAAGAGGAGGCACTGTCAGTCAGTGAACTGTCTAAGAGGAAGTGTTTGTGAAAAATGCTAACTTTGATAGCAATTAGTCAGTGGGACAGAGCAGTAATCACTCAAGACTCTTGAAGGCACTTAAAGTGGGTGCTAGGCTGCTAACAAAAGTACACAACCCTGTTGAAATCTGCTTGTCCCCAGGAGAAGTGGAACATGGCACATAACCGTAATTGTCTGCGGGAGTTGCAAGGTGATGATAGAGAATTATAGATTAGCACAAGGGTAACATGCAGAAACCTGGATGAAAGAGCTGCAAAAAGACCAAAAGCCTTCCACTGCAAGGCTCATGCTGGTTTTCTGCCTTTTTTAATTTTTTAAAGCAATCAATAGAGTGTGCAGTCAAGAGAGCCAGAATTTCTATCAGCTTCGAAAAAATCTTTGATGAGAACTCTCCCAATGATGCTCTGAGAGAAATTTAGTTATGGACAGAGATGATTTCTAAAGTTATACCATTAGAGGAGATGAAGTAGAAGCTGAAATTCTCTTTGGGCAGTGTAAGAGTGCAGACTGCATTAGTGCTGTAGGCAGGTAGGCTTCATGATGGCTCAAGCCTTTGGGGGGAGTCTTGGACAACTCAGCATTTGAAGAAAGCAAGCAAAGTAGTCTTGTGCAAGAATCAGGATGGAGAATAATAATTGGATTCATTAAATTAAAAGTTAAAAATAATTATAATCAAAGCATTTCAGAAATATGGCTATGTTCTCCCTGAGCTTCCTGAACAACATCTTGAAGCGTGTCTGCTAACAGCAGATTTTGAGGCAATGCTAAAAAAAGACTCAGATTTACCTCTGAAGAAAGATTAAAAGTGTTTCAGCAAAAGGGGAAATGAGAAAGGTGATTTTGTAGGGTATATTAAGCACAACAAGTGGAAAAGAAAAGCCCAACCCAATTTTCCTATTGAGGTTTTCCTGCAGTACAGGAACAAAGACAAAGCCTTTAAGACTCAAAAAGCAATTTTAAACCAGGTAACAGGCACCACACTGGTTTGTTGGACATCTACTCAGGGACACAGGCATGAGATGTTAGTGGACTGTGTTCATAACACTTCATCTAAGATTAGCTAATTGTCAGCTAACATTAAAGTGTTGTAGAAGTGTCGACATTTGTGCTTATGAAGATAACCTGAACACCAAATGCTTGGAAGTAGCTTCCTCCAGACATAGCGTTGGAGAATGGGTCATTCCCTCCTCTGAAGGAACCTATTTTATCTACTGTCAGAGATAGACACTTACATACCTTTTTTTCCCAGTATTTATGATTTTATGAACCTCACAGTTTAGGATCTATTTCTCAGTAGTGACTTCTCTTGCTCCATAAGTATTTGATTTAATTTGTTTCTCCAAGATTTGAGGCAGAAACCATGAGCTGCAAAGTAGGAGAATGGGAGTGTTTCTGGGTTTGTCATTTCTTCAAACAAAAGAAAATCTTTTTTCATTAGGAAATGGTATTCTTACAAAAGATAAGCATAAATGTTTGTTTATAAAGCAAATCTGCAGATGGTGTTTATGAACAATATCAAAACTGTGGTTTGGGACAGGCTAGATTTCATAAAATCACTGATTGTATTTCGTGCTTGCATTGCAATTACCTAATCTCTTTTTCCTTGTGGCTCTCAGAGAGAAACAAATGAACAGCATCTAGTAATGCTTGCACTGAGACAATACTTTTGAACAGTAATCTAAATGGAATATGAATTAATAATATGCCTGATCCCTGCTGTAATTCCATTTAAGTTATGCATTTGCACCACAGCAATAGATTTGCCCTAGTGCATTAAGTATCCTAGGCTGAAAATTCCCTTCTCTTTGGGTTTTCTACAAGTTTTCTATTCTCTAGGGGTAACTTGGCCAGTCCAGTGCAGCAATGGTGTCGTTTCATCAAAATGGGAGATATTTCCTGTACCTCCTGCTTCTCCCTCTTCCCCTTTCCTGGGTGCCCATGCTCCATGGCTCAGAGGGTGGAAGGGCTCAGCCCTGCACCGACTGCGTGGCATTGCTGTTGCTTCTGGCTCTCATGTCATCACTGCAGATGGTGGGATGTACCCTGTGGAGCGTTTCCATCTTCACTTTCTCTCAGTGGGAGGGATGGAAAAGAATTTACTGGGAGCAATTAATAGCAGGAGTCAAAGGAAGGTGTGTTTCTGTCCAGTTCCCAGACCTAAGCCGTGTACACGAGGCTGTTACTGCTGAAGGAGCTCCTTAGGGAAGTAATTTGAATAAAAGACTGGAGAAAAGTTTGGAAAAGAGGCTTTAAAGTGCAGCCCTGCCCAGGGAAGTGACTGTATTAGCATTCCTTGTTTATGCAGCAAACCTGCTTCTTGCACCTATCCAAAATCTCACATGCACAGCCAAGCACCAGCAAGAACTGCATCCTTACGTGCTTTAGCTTGGCTTCCTAAGGAATCCTTCCTTCCCTTCTTTTGCTTTCTCTTAGGCTCTGATTCCTCAGTCAGTGAATAAAACCTGGTTAATACAGGTGCATGTTTACAGGCTCCAAGCTAATGAGACTTTTACTGGACATAAGAGTAGTGTTAACTTCAAAGGAGCCTAACATGGAGCTCTGTCAGGTCCATCCTGTGGGTGAGTGGCTGAGGGAACTGGGGGTGTTGAGCCTGGAGAAAAGGAGGCTGAGGGGAGACCTTCTGGCTCTGTCCAAGTCCCTGCAAGGAGGGTGTAGAGAGGTGGGGGTGGGTCTGTCCAACCAAGGACCAAGGGGCAGGACAAGAGGAAATGGGCTCCAGTTGTGGCCAGGGCAGTTGAGATGGGATGTGAGGAAGAATTTCTTTGCTGAAAGGGTTCTGAGGCATTGGAAGGGGTTGCCCAGGGCAGTGGTGGAGTCCCCATCCCTGGAGGGATTGAAGAGTCGTGTAGACACAGTGCTGAGGGACATGGGTTAGTGGGGACTGGTCAGTGTTGGGTTCATGGTTGGACTCCATGAGCTCAAAGGGCTTTTCCAATCCAGGCAATTCTGGGATTCCGTGACTGCACTGGAGAAGGAGCCCTGATTATTCCAGCCATTCAGCGCACTCTGACCTGTGTCTGCACTGCTCTGGGTGGGCTGGCTGTATCCACTCTGCAAAGGTTTTCATCTTCTCCAGGCCTTCACAGCCCTTCTGTGGCCCTGAGACATTGTTTTTGTTTATTGTTGGGGTTTTGGGGCTTGAAAGTGAAGAACATTGCAACCCCTGTGCATTGCTTCTGAGCTGAACCTGATGTATGGAGCTAGCAGTTGGGAGCTGAAAAACTTTACATGCCTTGACCATGCCCCAGAATGAGTTGTAGAGAGGTCTTTGTCCCTGTGGTTTACCAAAGGGACTGACCAACCTGCTTGGTAGTTTGTAGTTGTGCAGGCTCTGACCCCTGCACCTCCCTGCTGTTGCTTTCCACCTTCACTCGGTTCTTCATCACCTTTCTGTTTTGTTCCTCCACTTTTATCCCTCTCCTCCTGGCAGTTCTCCACCCCTGCCCACAGGCAGGTTTTGGCAGCAGCCCTGCACCTCCTGAGGTTTGGCCGCTGAGCTCTGCCCAGGTGCAGCACGTTCCCCCCTGTGCCCTCCCATCCATTAGACCTGCTGCAGCAAGAGCTTTCCACCAGCTGGAAAAGCCAGGGAGCTATTTCCTTTACAGTCCCACTGGCTTTAGGAGACAGAGTAGGTCTTGTCCCCAGTTTGACAACCCTCTTTTTTCACAGCCTGGTGGTTCCTCTATTCCCCTCCCCACCGCTCTGCTCAAACAGCGGAGTTACAGAGGCTCTCCTCTTCTCCCTGCCACCACCCCGGCCATCTCCAGTGCTGCTTCTCTTTCTTCAGCTGCTCCTCCCAGCAGAAAAACTTTTCTAGACTAGTTATTTTTAAGATGTTCTGACTGATTTATCTTCAAAAATTCACCCCGCTCCCCTTCCAGAAATTCGAGGTGCAGTGATTGCACACAGCACACACTGCTGAGGAGCAGCAACTTCTTGTAGAAAAACTTTGTCCCAGCAATTCCCATCTCCTTCAGTGTCCTGCAAATCAGAGGTTCTTTTGGTACCATCAGAGCTGGTTCTGTCATTTGCTTTTTTGAAGGAAATGCACATAAGAAGGAGATGTCTACTGCTCTGGAAAGCAGCAGGCACTGAGTAATTATGAAACAGACCCTGGGAAATGAACCCAAAACTTCCACGGATAAACATGTGAGTGCTGGCTAAAAATATAATTTATGTGGCTGATATTTTCAATATTTCATATGGGCTGAAGAGAGATTTTATAAAGTGTGCTGAGATAACATATGTGTGTGTATATAAGGGACCTTAAAGATCCCCCTATAAGCAGGGGGGGTTGGAACTAGATGATCTTTAAGGTCCCTTCCAACCCAAACCATTCTATGATTATATATATCACTGTATCTCAGTAATATATGTATTTATATTTAATTTTCTATTGATTAAAAAACAGGTTTGGGTTTGGGTTTGGTGATAACCATCTTTATGTAGTTTGGCTTTAATCGAGTTGCTCGTCTGCTTTGTACTTCCATTCTCCTGCCTGGAAAATGGGCACAGTGACATTACCCTTATCAGGAATGGATGGGACATGTCAGGAATATTTTGAAGGCCACAGAGGGGACTGGATGGGAGGTGGCAGACACACGTGGTGGGTGCTGTTGTCACTGGATGCCCTGACCCAGCAGTGCAGATCGTGACAGCTGCTCTTAGCAGAAAGAATTTCACTATTTGCTTATACTCTGAGACAAACATATGTAAGTGTGTTCAAGCTTGTAATCTTCTCATTGCTGCAGTGGCTGAAGGCCTTTCTGTTGTTGCTGAGTTCAAACAGATCCTTCTGAGCAGGGATCTGGAGATACCAGTACACAGATGATAAAGCAGAGGGCTCAGCAACAGCCCCACCACCTCTGTCCTATTGACGTGGAGAGCAGAGTGCTGGGCCAGTGTTTATTATAAATACAGGATACAGCAAATAAGAGCAGCTGTGTGACAGAAGGAAACACATAGGCATCACTTAACTCTGCTATCCTTTAATTAATAATTAGCCCTTCTGACTGTAGATGAGAATGTCTCAAAAGTGCCAACAGAGAGCTTCAGTCCTTGGTGAAGCACTAAGATGCACCAAGTCTTTAGGAGCTAATTAAGGGCATTCTTCATCAGACCTAGACTCATCTACGTGTTCCTCTGGCTTGAAACCTGTGCAGGTGACATGTCACCAAAGTCCTAGATTGACTTTCCATCTGCAGAAGGTACAGGGGGTTACCCAAGGGTGTGAGACTTGTATAGAACCACTTGGCTAGAAAGGGAGATAGCTGTAACCCAAGGCAAAAGTGGCCAGATTGCAGCCAGCCAAGGCTCAAAGGGAGGGTGAATCCTATCACTGGAGTTGTCCACAAAGCTAACTGGAGTATTCTGTCAATATCTGTCCAATGGGTCATGCAGGCAAAGCATCCCTTTTATTGCATCTCAAGGGTCAGCTTCAGCACTGGGAAGGGGCTCAGCTATTCCTCTTGCTAATCCCTTGCTGCCTCTTTCAGGCATGTGGTACTGGGCCACCGTAGGCTTGTTCAAGTATCCTCAAGCAAGGTCTTGGTCTCACTAGGTCCATGACAATAAGGCTGAAGTGGGGAAACACCAAAGGGACCTTCTCAGAAGTTGCCACAGAAGTCTTATTTTATCCAGAGCAGAGTTTTCACTCTTAAAATCCAGAACTTGTTTGCCTCAGTTCCTTGAGGTGTTTTTCAGGTCATGTGTCAATGATACCAGTCTTAAAACTCCTTTTGCCAGTGCAAGTATTAAATGTTAACACAGCCATGTGGATAGTGCCAGAAATTGTCTGATTTTATGTGTGTATCATCAAATTATCAAATGCTGTGAGGTGGAAGGACCCACAAGGATCAAGGAGTCCCTGCACAGGACAATCCCAACATTCACACCATGTCCCTGAGGGCCTTGGCCAAATGCTGCTGGAATCTTGTCAGGCTTGGGGCCATCAGCACCTCCCTGGGGAGCCTGTGCCAGTGCTCCACCACCCTCTGCCTCAAGAACCTTTTCCTCATGGCCAACCTCACCCTCCCCTGCCACATCTTCCTGCCATGTCCTCTGGTCAGCAGTAGAAAAACATATAGAGTACATTTAGGATCTCATTGCTCCCACTGATGAACCCTCACTTGTGTGATGGGACTCAAAGCATACAGAGTGCAAGGTGAAGAACTAGACAGATTATTTTTGCACATATTTGTGTGTATGTATCCATAGTCCACTTTACAGAGATGACAGCTGGAGGAGCATTCTACAAGTTATCCTTCAGAATATAAACAACGAGGTATGGTGAGTGCCTAAACAAAAAAAATCCTGCAAAAATATGTCTCAAAGGCATTTTCACTGCTGATAACATCCCCCCTCCCAATGCCTACAGGCTAAACTTAAGGTCAAGAAAATTTAGCCACAAGAATATATATTTTCTGAGCAAAGTTAATGGCACCAGCATCTGAGCTGCAACCAGACGGAGGCACTGGGTGAGTTGCACAAGCGTGTGGTGCTGGGGCTATGCCTGCAGGCATATGAGAACTTGATTTCCTTGATCTGAAGGAGTGACACTTCTCTCACAGTTAAAGTTACACAAGATATTTTATTCTGATAGGGTTTGGGGTTTTTTTTGGTTGTTTAAAGGGTGCTTGCAAAAAGCAAAATGTGGAAAGAGCTTTTCTTACTGGTTTGGCATAGATTTGGGCTGATTCACGTTGAGTAATGCAAATGATAATGGTTACTTTTGAGGAAAAGGTAGTAGAGATGTCTCAGCTGCTCTGTCATTTTTAATATTGCTCACAAAGGAAATAAATAAGTAATTGAGATCTGGATTTTGCCTTGTACCACTGCTAAGCAATATGGCACAGCATCGAATTAGGTATTAATTGTGTTTTTTTCCCTTTTTCTTTATTTGCACGAGCTGCAGGGTTGTTGGTCAGTTTTTCCATTAGCTTCTCGTTCTCAAGGTGTTGCAGTTTTGGAAGTGCGACCACATGCAGCCGTAGCTGTCGTGGCTCTGGCTGAGAATGATAATAATGGCAATATTTGATCCTTGTGAAACTTGGGTCATTATCTATTCCCATAGTGTTTCCTCTGGCACGTACGCTCAGGAAAATACTTTCTGGCACTGATTTCTATTAGATGGTGGAATAATCTTCCAAAGGAAGTGGCAGAGGGCCAATTGTTGATCCAATTAAAACAATGGTTAGAGATTAACCCCTTAATGGTTGCAAATCACATATGCAGTTCATTCAGCACAGAAAAGCAAAGGATCTGAAGATACAAAGGTTAAAAAAACCTCAAACTATGGGTATCCTTTCTTCACAATTTGTAAGGAATTATTATTTTTTTTTCCCCTCTATGCTCAGCTGATTTGTTATTAGCAGCAAAGAGTCTGGTAAATGAAGGAAATACTCCTGTCCCCTGCCTGTTACATAAGCCACCATCTAACTTTGCGTGGAAGGGGCGCTCAGTAGAGATCTATCGCTATATATACATGGGTTTTTAAGAAAGGAGCTGTCTTTGTGACAATGGGGCTAAGTCTAAGGCCTGATTAGATGGGTTTTGTCTATTTTGATTTTTTTTTTTCTCCCTTCTTCCCCCCTGTATAGGCAGGCTCTGATTACTGGGAGCGATATCTCACCGTGAATGAATGGCATCGAGGGAGCTGCAAAGACAAAGAGCTGGCTTTGTCTGCTGATGAATTAAGATAGCATGTGGGTGGCTGGGTGGCTGGTGAATAGCACAGACTTCCTTCATCCTCCTGTCACTGAGCTTTTCTTGTATTTTCATTAAAAAAAAAAAAGGAAAAAAAGGGCTTAATCCCATGAACAATGAATTGAGAGCAAATTAGGGGGCTTAGAGAGAAAATAATGCTACATCGATATCTTAATGGTGACTGAGGCGTTGTCAAAACTCTTGAAGGAAGCAGAATCTTGGCCTGATTTTGCTTTAATAAATGTATAGAGAAAGCTGCTGCTGTTATGATCATCCTATACTTCCCTTTGGTTTTGGTCTCTGTTATATCCATGAACATTGAAAAAATCCTGTACTTGTGGGCATACTCCAGGAAATGATAAAATTTGTGTTGGATCAGTGCTTCACACCAATCCTCTCCTGTCTTGCTGTGCCTGAGCTCTCTCCCTGGGCTTTTCCAGGTGGTCCCTGCCAGATGCCAAGTTTTTACTGCATACAGGGTGGCATTTCCCCACCTCTCTGCTCTTACACTGCTAGCAGGGTCACAGCCTCCTGGGGCAGCTGGGGATGGATTCAGCACAAGTGAGCAGAGCTGGGTCCCACCAGGAACCTGGGACAGGGAGAGTGGTTCTCAACTCAAACAAGATTCACTCGTTTTTCAAAGGTGCAAAGTATTGACAACATGGTGCAAGCAAAACAAAGAGGTTAACCCTTCTGTAGTCCTCTCTTGGCTTGCAGACATCCCACCTCCACCGTCTCCCTGCCTTTCTTGCCTGCTAGGCTGGGTGTCCTTTTTCTAGAAGGGATGTCCTGTCCACCTCTGCTTTGCTTTCCACATTTCTTTTGGGGAGAGCCTGGAGGGAAGCTACCCCTTGTGATCTCAGCTCCTTTGAAGCTGGATACCTTCTGCTTTCTCTGTGTTGCTTTTTATCTTCACTGTTTGATGTTCTAACAGCCCCATCACTGTGTCCTTTGTCACGTGGGGACGCATTCAGACCAGCACAGACCCCACATGATGGGATGATGTGGGCAGTACAAGTATTTTCCCACATTATTACATCTCTGTTCAGGGATGTTATTCCTTGCTATTAGTCCAGGAAAGGAACTTCTTATTCCATGAGGAGACCTGTGAGACGTGATGTCACAACTTGGCCCGAAACGAGGCTCACCATTGCATACTCATGTTTTCTGTTTTTCTCAAGTTTCCCCAACAGCTGCTTTTATTTGGCCTCAGGTTCTCCACATCAAATCCCAAGTCTGGATTTTTAGCCTCTCAATCTTTCAGTTACTTCTAGAGTCAAGGGCTTGGTTGGTCATGTGAGTCCTCGGGCCATGGTGTTCACGCCTGGCTTTGGGCTCGATGCTGGCTGTGTCATTGCTGAAAATCACAGTGTTCAAGTGCAAAGGGAGGTAGGAGAGCACGTTTAGCCAAGGGGTGGATAAAAGGGAGTTTGTAATCTGCAAGTCTCAGCCATGCTGGCAATTTACTTCTTTTTCTTTTTTCTTGGGGCACATCTAGTCCTGGCTACTGCAGCCTGCGTGAGAAAAGCTGGAGTGGCTTGGAAATTTCTGAGGTTCTAAGAAAAGGGCAAAGTTAGTCAATATAGTTCATCAGTTATGTATGCATGTATTTATTTACTAATGTGTTTACTTAGCTACTAGACATTTAATAACATGTGCTTTGAGAAGCTTCCACACCTTCCCTCCTGAGAAGGGAATTAAATAGTCTGAGCAGGTAAATCCCTCCTT
The DNA here is from genome assembly GCA_907165065.1 of Caprimulgus europaeus. The sequence goes on from OU015547.1 coordinate 6,347,513, forward strand.
ATACCTCATACGTGGGTCATCCAAACATGCATAGAAACATGTCCCTCTCTCCCTTGTGCCAGCAGACACAATGTATAGGTGCACAGTGACTGGCAGGACAGAGGTGCTCAGCCTTGTTTCCAACCCTGGATGCTACATTTCCAAAGCAGATGCAATTGCAGATGACAGAAGAGCCCCTCAGAGGTGTTGCTCGTGCTCCAAGTTGTGCTCAGGTTTTGTAGGGGAGAATGTGGAAAAGTTTATATCTGGCTTAAAACCCAATAAAACTTAAAATTTCTTCTCTGTCTTGTCTGAGTCCTTTGAGCTAGAGCTTGCCACCACCCAGCCTGAGTACTGTAGAAGAGCTCTAAGCCCAGTCTCCCATGGCCATACTTGGCTTTACTCTTGTCCTTCCTGCAGCAGCTCCTGGCATTTCTTCTCCCTTAGCTGCCACCAGTGCTGTTTTCAGCAGAATAAAAGGCAGCACTGTATTGAATCCATCACCTTCTTTACCATGGAAATAGCTCATGGCCTTCTGCTGCAGATCAAGGGAGGATCAAAAGAGAGAGAAGAGAAAAGAAAAACACTTTGCTCCGTTGGGATGTCATCTTCTGACCCGGTCTTTGCTCTAAAAGAAAGGCAGGGAATTTAGCCAAAAATAACAAACTTGAAACTGAGAAATCAACCTGAATGCTTACTTTATGTTTCCTTCTTTTGACTTCACTTTTTCTAGCAAGATAATTTATGCTTAAAGCATATATAAACCTCTCTGTGGGTCCTCTTTTGCGTACTGTAACTTATCAGACAAAGAACCAAAAAACACTGGTGTGGATATTGTGTGTCCAGTCAGAGTGCAATGGGTAATATGCTGTAGTAGACAGATGTTATCTCAGATATTTGTTTGATAGAGGAGATAATGTGTTCAGAAAATCAAGCTGGAGCTCAGAAGAGTTAAGTATAATACGGGAAATTCATTAGCCTGACTCTTACTTGAGCTTTGATACTGGAAAATAAACCCACCAAACCCCTGGATTTCCACCATGATCCATGGGGCACCAGGAAAACTTGACCCAGCATTGTTGAGGCAGCTTTCTGCCCGCTGTGATGGGATCACAGAATCACAGAATCACAGAATCACAGAATCACAGGATGTCAGGGATTGGAAGGGACCTCGAAAGCTCATCCAGTCCAACCCCCCTGCCAGAGCAGGAACACCCAGATGAGATCACACAGGAAGGCATCCAGGTGGGTCTTGAATGTCTCCAGAGAAGGAGACTCCACACCCTCCCTGGGCAGCCTGTTCCAGGGCTCTGTCACCCTCACAGGAAAGAAGTTCCTTCTCAAGTTTAAGTGGAACCTCCTGTGTTCCAGCTCACACCCATTGCCCCTTGTCCTGTCATTGGTCATCACTGCAAAGAGCCTGGCCCCATCCTCCTGACACTCACCCTTCAGATATTTATAAACATTAATGAGGTCCCCCCTCAGGCTCCTCTTCTCCAAGCTAAAGAGCCCCAGCTCCCTCAGCCTCTCCTCATCAGGGAGATGCTCCACTCCCTTCATCACCTTGGTGGCTCTTCGCTGGACTCTCTCAAGCAGCTCCCTGTCCTTCTTGAACTGTGGGGATGAGGTGTTTCATGGTCTGTAAAATCCCTTGGGATCTCAGTTCCCTAAGCTCGTTCATGGTATCACAGCTCGTGCCAAAGGTCCATCAATGGCAACGACCTCCCCAGTGCCTGGAGCTGAAGGGATGGAGTTGAAATCAAGTAAGAAAGAGTTTGGGCTATGGTCATGGAAGGAACATCTTTTTATGGGTTGAAACATTGGTTATATGACTTGGGCAACAGCAAAGGAGGACGCAGCAGTGTTGGGGCCGCGCTCGCTGTTTGACGGCGGCAGGCTCGGCCTCGCGGCGCGCCCGGTTCTCGTAGTGTGCATTTTTCTGGGGGAATTACAGGAATTATTCACCCTGTTTCCCCCTGTCAGGTTCTCTAGAGGACAGGAAAGGGAAAAATGAATAAAATAAGAAAACAAAACTTTTACTCCATCTGCCTAAGTCTGAATACAGTTTGTTTGTATTTTGTTAATAACATTTTCACTGGAAAGTTCGTAAGAGTTTAACAGAAAAGTCATCTTTGGTGTTGAGCATGGACCTGCCCTTTGGATTGAAAAGTCCAGACCTCAGCAGCTCCACACACATCCCTCACAAAAGCAACTTCTGGTTATTTGACATCCTTTATATTTATAAAGTGAAATGGAAGTAAAGCAAACTGCATTTTTGACAACCCTTTCTGATCTTTCTTAACTGAACCTGGACTTCATTTTATTTTTCATTGTGCTCTAAAATGAAAATCAGTTTTCTTCTCTGGCCCAGTTGAAACCACAAGCTGAACTAAAGATTTAGAAATGGTCTTTAAGAGGAATTTTATTAAGATGCAAGAAGGAAAAAAAAAAAGTCAGTTTAATTTTCGTATCTCAGAAGAAATATGCAGTTAGAATGTATTTTTTTCCCTTGCAAAATTTGCTCTGCACTCCTCAGCAAAGGGATTTTATTCCCATAGCATGGAGCACTTATTATTTTATCTGTCAGAAGAAGCATCTCATCTGCATGTCACTCCGGCTGAGCAGCCGCGTCAGTCCCTGCCGTTGGAGCTGGCAGACACGATGCTGAGTTGAAGCGTTCTCCTGAGCTGGTGCAAGCTTCAGAAGCAGAGCTGGGGTGTTTCACTCTTCCCACCGCTGCCGAGCAGGCCATGGCATTTTCCTGCCCCGCACAACCGCGTCCCGTAACGCAACGGGACTCAGCCCCGCGTGTGTATTTGAAGGAGGGGTGGGAATGAGAAGTATTTCATGGGATCGCACTGAATTAATCCTGCCATGAAGTCTAGGGCTTCTTGCCAAGGAATTTTGGGGTGGTTTGAATTTATTCCCACTGTGCCACAGAGAAGGCTTGGCCTTGCTTACGAAGCTTGATTCTTGGCTGCAACGAAGCTCCACAAATGGGTAAAGCAGGGTGAGCTGCAACCGCTTTAATGTGCTTCCAGGTGGATCAGCCCTGAAAGCTCTGCAAGGTTGCTGGTTTCTTGGACTTCCTCATCTGGTAAAGTCATGTCCTGTTTCTCTCTGGGGTGAAACAGAGTTTGAACCTGCACTGCAAGTGTAAGGAAAAACATTTGTGGGGGCAGTGAGGATGAATTCGCCGACATGCTGCTGCTCTTGCATGATGAGAAGAATATCAAGCGATGAACTAGCACATGGGAGCTGCTGCACTGTTGGCCAGACAACTGGTGCTGATTCATTAGACTCTAATTACAAGTTATTTTTACCCATCCTCCCATCTTTACAAAGGGCTGCTTGGAAGGCTGTGTTGAAAGTCTTCCTTCATCCAGGCTTTGATAAAAGTCAGATGGAAGCCTGTCTGTCCTTCTCTGTGTTTATTTTGTTGGAAGAAATACAAACCCCTTTGCAGATGGAAGGGGCACGGCTGCGTTACTGAGAGCAGCTTGTTTGACTTTTCACTCAGACTGGGATGAACTGGAGGGCAGGAAGTGTGTGCTGGTGGTGTTTGCTCAACGAGTGTTTCCAAGGGAAAGTCCAATTTCACTTCTGATTAGTGAGGGGTTGATCAGTACAAATGGTCTATGGGACACAGGATCTCCTCTCTCTGTTTTCCCTTTCGGTACTCGTCATGTGTGGCTCCTGTAATGATCATTTATTAGCTGCCTCTCCACCCTTTTGACTTGATTACCTCTATCATGCAGCAGGTATAATTAAGAGAGGGTCTGTGCCCAAAGTGACACTTTACTGTCTTGTTTATAGCAGCATAAAGTATGCTCAAGTGGAAGCATTTAAATCCTGTATTAGTGCCCTTCCTCTCAAGGGCCAGGCTGCTTTCTAAAGAAGACTTGTTGTATTTCTCCTCTGTACATAGCTTCATCCTCTGTCACTAAGAACTCTCTCTTGTGATAAATTGCCCACTTAAAAAATCTTGACATGCTTGGATAAAGCCACATGTCTGAGGATGATACAGTATCTTGGTAACCCTGAGATTTCCACTGTATGGGTGGAAATGACCTGCTTCCCTTCCTTACCTTGGGGTAGAGCTTCCTGACGTCCTCTCACACCTGACACACCCATGATAACGTGTGTTAGATGTGGTGAACCCACATGTAGGTGGGACAAATATTAATAAGGAAGATGCCTGAATATCAGAATTCCACAAACACCAACAAGCATGATCATTCCTTTCAGCTCACTCTTTCCCTTCCGCTGGAGGTCTGAGGACTCTGGGGTGAGTCAGTCCAGGTCCTGAGAAATGTTGGTGCAGGGAGCACGTCCAACACAGTCCCGTGGAGCTGCAGGGGAGTGATGCTGATGGGATAATGTTTCTGACAGATAACCCTTATGATTGCTGGCTCTTGTCAGGAGCTCTGTGGTTTAGGCAGGGGTAAAAGGTGTAAATCATGGAAAGAGCTTGTTTTCCTACAGGAGAAGGATAGGTAGGTTAAGAAACCTGTCTCGGTGAGTTGACTTGGAGAGAGGTCTGCAAAGCAGTTGTGACCAGTTCAAGTCCAACCAGAGCAGCAAGGGTTGTCCTGCTGCACAGTGTCTCTGCCTTTCCTGACTTACGTGTCTCTAGAGGTCAGAAAACCATCACGAAGCAGGAAAGAGCTGGCTGACCTGGAGCGTGACTCACTGAACTGTCTCTGGAGGGCCTCAGATCAGGTGGATGAGTGTGAGCACGACAACTTCACATGACTTGGGGAAGCCTCCCAGTCTGGGACGGTTCTTCATCCACAGATCATAACTTCTAGGTGATGATACCTGGGCTCTGCCAAGTTTCCTCAAGCTTTTGTCGAAGACAGGAGAGATGTGGATCCTTTATGACATCTGTGAACCCCATCTGGAAAGGACCTTTTTTTTCCCCCTCCCTGTCTTTCTGAGGGACTGGAGTGGAAGTGATGGAGAGCATGTGTGTGAGGGCAGTGGAGTGATGAGCCAGACAGGTTGTGCTGGTGTGATGGAGAGGTCCAGCTGGGGCACTTTGGCCAAGTTGGCTGGGTGGGAGGCAGAGCTTCAGGAGAGAGGAGGGAGCTGGGGAGGAGGACAACCCAAAGTGCAACTGATCACAGGTGGTGCAGGAGACACTAGGGAAGAGCTGGGTCTGCTGGTGAAGGGCAGAGTGGGGCTTGGTGGCTTGGACAAAGAGGAAAGCACAGCAAATACTGAGAATATCCTTCTTACTTGGAGCTCATATGAAATTGAGAACAAACCTCTTAACCCCATTAAGTAGTTCTGCAGAGAAAACATGGTGCAGGCTCTTTATTACCTTCTGGAAGAGCACACAGCCAGACATTTGGCAAGAGGTTCCAGAAAATCACTAGGTAAATGCAAACTGCAGGTACTGTGTTAAAACCCCTCAGCTCTCTGGTTCTCCCAAACTCCAGAAAAAAAAATCAGAAATGAGTCTTCTCTCTTCTGTGCAAGTAATGGGGCTCCCTAATGGGACTTTCTGCAAGGTTTTGGTGCAGGAAATGTTTCCTTTCATGCTCATTTGATGCAGTCTATAACTTTTGGTGTGCTGAAGCTTATAAAGGAGGAGAAGACCAAGAGCAGTGTCCTGGCACACACTGAAGGGACAGCTGGACAAGTAGCGCAGGCTGATGGGCTTGGATGGGCAGGTGAAAGGAAGGCATGAACACTGAGCTGGGACTGAATGGCAAACCACACACTTGATGTACAACCCATCCATAAATAAATCAGACATCAATCTGGAGGGTGTATTCTGGGTAGGCCCGTGTTGCAGGGGTGCAGCATGGAAGGTGGGTTGGTGTTGTGGCTTCCCTCCAGGCTGCCCTTGCCCAAGCCAGCATGTGCAGAGCAAGGGGGATGAGGGAACGCTGTTTTGCACTGGTGGTGGTAGACTGGCATGCTGTCAGGCCAACTTGCAAGAATTTGTGTGAACAGCTCAGCAAAGTACATTTTGAAAGGCGTTTTTGGAAGGTAGATCCAGAGGCACCTTTATGGTTTCACTGGACTTCCTTCCAAATGTGAGCAGCAGCTCTGGGGTAAGCATATGTTCTTCTTTCCAGACCACAGTCCCCACAGAGACCTGCAAACCAAGCCCAGTTGTTGAGCTCATTCTCATCTCATGGACATCAATACTGAGCAAATAACAGGCTGCAGTGATGTGAGCTCTGCTCTTCTGCTGAACTTCTTTTTTAGTGTTTTCCCATGGGCTCAGGATATCTCACAGGCTGTAGTTTCAAAGCACGGTGACAAGCTTAGGGGCTATGCTGGCAGGTGGGTCTGAGCTCTGGGAGCATTTCTTAGAGTGCTTTTTACCAGGCTGAGTAACATTTCAGTGCTGGATCTGGGATCCTGCATCTTCCATGACAATGATTTTCAAGCCAAGCTCCTTTCAATCCATGCACATGTCACTTGTGGTCTGGAAGCCCCTGGTTACTTTGACATGTCTGTGGTCTGGTCCCACGCCAGGTTGTCCCAAGGACATTACATTGTTCTGATGCTTTGACCAAGCCATTGGGAAAGTGTGGGTCACTGGAGAATATTCCTGATCTGGCCAGTAGTAAATCCTATGTTCTACAAACAACACCTGAGGTTGAGATCATTGAATAATTGCTGTGATTCAAGTCTTGTCCACACTTATGTCTCACCCATAGATCCAATACACTCACATGTGTGTAAACCCTGGGTTTGGGTTTGATTGATGTAGTTTGAGCTCTAATCTTCCGTGCAGCCTGTGTTCTAACTCTCCCTTAAAAGCCAAAATATGCATGAAGGTGTTCATGAATTAAATCTTCCTGTTTAGAAAACACCCATAGGCTTTAGCTGTCTCAGGACTGGGAAGATCCTCAGCCTGCCTAACACTTCCAGCATGTTGTGCATGTGAAGAACCTTGGACAGGAGCTACCAAAAGCCTTGTTCACCTCAAAGATGGAAGCACAGCCAGGAAGTCATTGCTCCTGGGGTTTGCAGGAGTGTGGGCGGGCAGAGGGTCTCAGTCCTCCTCCAAAACGCACATCCTCTCCTACCATGCTGAGAAGGAGAGGTGCATGTATCATCTGTGCAGAGGTGATGGCCTCAGTTACCTTCCAAAGAAATAAAACCTGCCCCTCATGTCATAGAATCACAGCATGGTAGGGTTGGAAGGAACCTCAGGAGATCATCCAGTCCAAACCCCCCCGCTAAAGCAGGTTCCCTACACCAGGTTGCACAGGAAAGTGTCCAGGTGGGTTTGAACATCTCCAGAGATGGAGACTCCACACCCTCTCTGGGCAGCCTGGCCCAGGGCTCTGGCACCCTCACAGGAAAGAAGTTTTTCCTCATGTTTCAGTGGAACCTCCTGTGCTCCAGTTTGTGCCCATTGCCCCTTGTCCTATCAGTGGCCACCACTGAGAAGAGTCTGCCCTCATCCTCTTGACACCCTCCCTTTAGATATTGAGAAACATTGATCAGATCCCTTCTCAGTCTGCTCTTCTCCAGGCTGAACAGCCCCAGCTCTCTCAGTCTTTCATAACAAAGATGCTCCAGCCCCTTCATCATCTTTGTAGCCTCCACCAGGTTCTCTTCAGAAGTCCTCTGTCTCTCTTGAACTGAGGAGCCCAGAACTGGGCACAACACTCCAGATGTGGCCTCACCAGGGCAGAGTAGAGGGGGAGGAGAACCTCCCTCGACCTGCTGGTCACACTCTTCTGAATGCCCCCCAGGAGACCATTGGCCTTCTTGGCCACACGGGTACACTGCTGGCTCATGGTCAACTGGTCATTTACCAGTACCACCAGGTCCTTCTCTGCAGAGCTGCTTTCCAGCAGGTCAAACTCCACCTGTACTGGTGCCTGGGGTTACGTCCTCCTCACTGCCAGCATCCCCACCCTGCTCCTCCTTCTCCAGCACACTCGTGTGCTCCCAGAACAGGAGTTTGCAGTTGCAAGAGGTCCTGGAAAATGTGAGGTAGTGTGAAAGAAATTAATGTGTTATCAAACAAACAAGGGGGGACACTCCTGCTGGCCCAGGAGGGCTGGGATTGGGCCAGAGCTGCACCATCAAACATCTCAGCCACATAGCTTTGGTCTGACGTGTGGTGTGGGCTATGGCTCCATGCTGGCACACAGAGCGGGCGCTGCCAGGGTTGGGTCACAAATTGTCATCCAATTTTGGTGAAATCCATGGAGATCACAGCCGTCTGCCTTCCATTGTTATCCCTCCAGATCCTATAGACGTTCTTCAGTGCTCCTTTGGGGCATCAGCTGTGCTGCTAGTTCCCATAACAACTTGTGAATTCATCATTCCAAAGCTGTTTTTTTTTTAAAAAAAAAAATAAAAAATAAAAATCAGCCCAAATTCTCTTGTCTTTTGTCAGCTACTGAAGCATTTGGATCCCTGGCAGTCTGCTGCTTCTTTTCTCCTCCTCTTTTTCTTGTTTTTTTTTCTTGAAAAGAAATCCAGGCATAAACTTAGAAAGGGTCATTACAATTATTTGTGAAGAAAAAGCACATTATCTCTGCAGCCCTGTAGATCCTGGGCCTTGGTAAACATTTAAAATTGCAAAAAACCTGGTAGATTAAAAGATTTTTATGTGTGGGGAGCTGATTTAGTTGATGCATTAGACTCTTTAGCATCTCTCTGACAGGTCTATTTAGAGCTTCCTTGTCGTCTGGCCTTCCTCAGGCAATGACACTCATTACTCTCTGCCTGTCAGTCAAGAGGAGTTATAATAGAGCTTAAATGGGTCTCCTGCCACCATGCCCTTGTAGCAGTAAAGGAGTGATAAATACCAACCATAACACTCCTACCTGGAGGTGCCTTGGGACCTGCATCCCCTGGGTGCAGGGAACACCTCTCACTCCTGCTCTGGGGTGCTCAGTTTGCAAGAAAATGTTTTTGGTTTTCTTTGTTCCTGGGATTTAAGGGGTGATGGGAAGGAACTGGAAGCTTTTGAGGGATATGGAAAGCTGGATCTTCTAAACACCAAGGGAAATCATGATCTTTGTGAACTAAAATGGATATGTTGAGACTGTGGAGCTAAAGCACAGTAACTGAGCACAGGAAGATGAGATTCCACGTGGAGCAGGACAGATGGGGAGGGTGTTTTACTGTAAGTGTGTAAAACTTATTGTAATGTGTAAAACACATTCCAGTGTCCTCAGGGAGGAAACCACTTTTTAATGTGAACATTTTATAAATGAACATTTCTGAATCACAGTGAATGTTATCATGGAACAAAACTTATTTAACTGCTCAGAGATGCTCTTGTAGTCCTCCACCCTCGTTAAGTTTTCCTTGCCCAGGCATTTATCACATTATTTTTAATTCACCATCTTGTTCCACCTTAGTACTTAAGGATGGTCCTCTTTGGGTGCACAACCCTAGATGCCACTACTTTTCTCCTTCTTTCAAGAAACTGCACAAAAATGCAGGGAAAACTGCCATTAGTGTATACACACAGATGCTTAGGAACATCAGGCACAACTTTGAAGTTATAGATAAATAAATTCTGCAGATGTTGGCACCCAAGTAATTGGACTTAGGTCATGCACTTCATTGCATCACAGCTTCTGTGCTCGTGCAAGACAGGCTGCTTCAAAATACAGAGGCTATGGACAGAACCTGGGCTCTGGGCAGTTATGACTGTGCTAAATTAGTAGCCAAACTAGATTTTAATGCAATGGTCAGTCTGTGCAGTTAAAGAGTTAACAGCCAGGGAGGAAAAATCCTGAGTTTGTCTGAGAACCATTTATCCACCCCTTTGTCAGTCACTGGCACTGCTCTCTGCTGAGCAGACCCCGGGTTTGGTGCTTTTAAGGACAACAAACTATTTGCTTAGGAGGAGAAATATTCCCATTTGAATTAGATTATCTGACAGTTTAAGTGCAACTGCATGAAAACACCATGAAGAAAATGTTAAGATATTCTAGATAATAGGTCAGCCTTGTCTGGTGTCACACAGCACTGGCCTTGGTTTCTTGGCTTGCTTCAGTGGCCATCCAGGAACAGAACAAGGCAGAAGTTCTATAAAACCTACAGGAACTTTGGAAGAAGTTTTTCATGTTCGTAAATCCCAGTTCATGCACCCAATGGAATAAGTTAAACTTGTGTAATTTTGGCATTAAGCTTGGAATTGGGGCATTTCTCAACTTTGCAAGGAAACATTCTTTGATTGAAGCTCGTCTCTCACTTCTGATGGTTTCTAGAGAAAGCAGACAGAGGCAGCGCTGTGGTGGCCGCAGGACTGGGATCCTTCCTGTTTCTGCTTGTGGAGCACGCTGCCTTCATGCTGCTGTGTGAGGTGAAGAGCTGGTGGCACCAGCGAGTTGTCCCCTCTACATGAGGTGGTCTTTCTGGGAACAGTTTGCGGGGGTGCACAGCTTAAGTTTGTTAATTAGTTTAAACAGAATCCCAGAATTGCCTGGATTGGAAAAGCCCTTTAAGCTCATGGAGTCCAACCATGAACCCAACACTGACCAGTCCCCACTGACCCATGTCCCTCAGCACTGTGTCTACACGACTCTTCAATCCCTCCAGGGATGGGGACTCCACCACTGCCCTGGGCAACCCCTTCCAATGTCTCAGAACCCTTTCAGCAAAGAAATTCTTCCTCACATCCCATCTCAACTGCCCTGGCCACAACTGGAGCCCATTTCCTCTTGTCCTGTCCCTTGGTCCTTGGTTGAACAGACCCACCCCCACCTCTCTGCACCCTCCTTGCAGGGACTTGGACAGAGCCAGAAGGTCTCCCCTCAGCCTCCTTTTCTCCAGGCTCAACACCCCCAGTTCCCTCAGCCAGGAACTCAGCACACTTGTGCTCCAGACCCTTCCCCAGCTCCGTTCCCTTCTCTGGACACGCTCCAGCACCTCCAGGTCCTTCTTGGAGTCAGGGGCCCAACACTGAACCCAGCACTCGAGCTGTGGCCTCACCAGTGCCCAGTGCAGGGCTAAGAGAAGTGCCCTGGTCCTGCTGGCCACACCTCCTGGTAAACCTCTCTTTACCAGGTAGCACAACCTTGGTAAAAAACAGGACTCCCAGTGGGGAGGTGGTCCAGCAGCAGGAGACAGCACAAACAAACCTGGCTGCTGTGATAAGCAGGAGGTATCTGACTGGGTAAGATTTGCCAAATTTAATCAGTCCTGGAGTCTGTTCCCAGAACCGATCTTATGTAACTCATCTCCTACCTTATTTGTATGAGTTCTGAGTTATATTTGCCTGGCTCTTAAGATCAGTAGGAGACATTGCTCAATATTATAGCCACCAGAAACCATGGCACTGTCATGGGTTGCTAGAAGAGCTGGGACTCTAGCACATGAAATCCTGCTCCCACAGTCCAGTGCCTGATGGGCTCGTGCATGTTTTGCAAGCTGGGTATGATCACTGTGCCCCCTCACATGTGGGCACATGGGCTGCAGCCCCAAGTTCAGATGCTGGAGACAAGGAGGGACTGGAGCCTTTAGCCCCAAGTAAGTGCAGATGACGATTTTCAGGTGTGTGTAATTTGGCAAAATTGAGTGAATTTTCAGGGGAGCTGTAAAGATCTCTTTCCTGAATCCAGGACTTCTGCCATGACAAATTTCCAGTTGGAGGGGGGAGCTGAGAGGGCTTTTTTAGAGAAGTAGTTGGACAGCACAATTATTTTTACTTGGGGTAAGGCATTTTATTTTTCATTTGCTTTTTGACTCTGCTGCTAAAATTATTATTCCAGTAGGACTGAGTTGATCCTTACTAATTTAAGTGTCTAAAAGAAAGTTATAAATGAGCTGTGTTTCCATGAGTAAGATTCCCATTCATCCTTGCAAGGTTTATTTCATGGCAATGAAATCATTACCAGTCGGCAAGTAGCGTGCTTGGAAAACACTGAAATCATTTAGCAATGATAATTAAGTCCAAGGAGTTGCTCTAACAGCTAGTATAGATTAGTTCAGCACACTGAAAGTTGTGCATTTATTTACACATGGCAAGGGGAATTTATTATGAGATCAGCCTTTAAAGAGTCTCTCCCCTCTCATTCGTTTGATTCATGCAGCCAGCTCAGTGGTGGGATCAGCTCTGATGGGTGACACCTCTGCAAACCTGCTGCAGTCAACTGGGATGTCTTCATGAATCTTTTTTTTTTTGTTGTTTAAATCAACAGCTTTAACCCTAGTTTTACCCCCTGGGCTCTAATTTATCTTGAGTATTGCCCCTGGAAAATTCCAATTTTAGCTTTTGAAAGGTTACCCAAAGTACCGAGGTATTGGGTTATATTCTGCGAGTAGATTTGTGAGGAGAGGGGAAGCAGCGTGATCAGCCTCGTTGTCCTCTGGAGTGTTATGAAGAATTCCTCCTCAGGAATAATTTAGCCTCTGATTCTGCAAAGCACTTGGCACAGCTCAGCGTTAGCTGGGAGCGCTCAGCATCCCACCGACGGCGGAGCTGGGTGTGAACTTGGCTCTTCCCATGCTGCAGCGAAAGAGTTAACAGAACTGGGCTTAGCCAGTGTGTGTGACCTGGGGTAGGGCTGTTCCCAGTCCCAGCAGACATCCCAGCCAGGATTACATTCACATGCTTTGTTTTTCCTGAAGAACTCCTCATCTCTTCCTTCTTCTCCCATTACTAACTGGCTTAATGCAAAGAGACTCCTCATGGCTCCCCAAGGTTGACTTCGAGTTGTCGTTAGTTTGAGACGTTGTTGGCAGCAGGTTGGAGGAGTTACCGCCAAGAAACTTGTTTAAGCATTTTGATTACTCTTGTAAATTTTAATTAATCACTTTGCTGCTGTATAAGGCAGCACCGTAACACACACTTACTGCTCAAGTGTTCAGTCTCTCACAGCACCGTTGCTGCAAGAAATTGTTGAAAAATAAAGCTGTGGGGTAACAAATATCTCACATTCATGATGGTTTTATTTGTAAAGAGTCTTTTGAAGTGCTCTTTGTGCCTGGAGGAGCTCAGGTGTACACGGCAATGCACCTTAGTGGGGTTATCTCTGCAGTGTCCAGTTAGCAGAGTGGTGACTGGTGCTCTGCCCCAGCTCCTGCAGACGTCTCTCCAGACGGTCCATCAGAAATGTTGTCATCTCCTGGCACTCTCCAGATAGCTAAAATTACCCACTCAGCTGTGTGCAATAGTAGTCTGGCTCCTAACGAGAAGCAGTCAGGGGTTTCTGTTTTACAGGAGACAAGGTCCAGACTTCTCAGGGGCTACCTGATGTGTTGAGTCTTTGCTTTAACAGAAGGGCAAACATGAGCCTCTAAAACAGCAAGTGTTGGACAAAAATAAGAGCTGATGTTGTTTTGCTTCTCTGGTCAATGCTGCAAACTGCCACCTGCAAGCTGGTGGTGAGAGCTGTGTGGAGAACCTCTCATCCCTCCCAGCAAAGAGGAAAAAAAGATAAAAATGAGAATACTCATCTCCCATCCCATATTGAATCTCATCTTCCTGTGCTCAGTTGCTGTGTTTTAGCTCCACAGTTTCAACATATCAATTTTAGTTCACTGTGATCATGATTTTTTCCCTTGGTGTTTAGAAGATCCAGCTTTTCACATTTCTCAAAAGCCTCCAGTTCCTTCCCATCACCCCTTAAATCCCAAGGAAAAAAAACCATTCTCCTCCAAAGTGAGCACCCCAGGGCAGGACTGAGCAGCCTGTTTGTGGAGCACGGTTGTCTGTCCACATGGTCTGCCCCAAAGCTGCCATCAGCCACGGCTGGTGTGTGCAATGGTCTCTCCAGAGAAACCCTCAAGCACCTACAGGGATGCTTCAGATGAGGGGATCAGGGGTTCAGGGTGCATGGTGGGGTGCCCAGACATTCCTTATAGACACAAACATTGGAACATTGGCCTTTTTTTGCCAAGAGGTCCCTGCAAAGTCTACGGTGCCTTTTGAACGGTGCTGGAGCATTGCTACAGCTTGAGGATTTGATAAGAGGATTATTTGGGTGGTGCAGGGGATTTCTGGTGCTTTTGCTTTACATGAAGATGAATTTTATAATAAAAAGGCTTTCAGTTTCCAAGTGTGTTAATGCAGCACTTTGTATGAACAATGAGTGTGTGGAGTAAGAGAATTCAAACAGCCTGTATTGACTTTAACTGAACCACAGCTGTGTGCAGCAGTCTCTGGACTTGAACTCTAGCAGGAAAGTTCCTGCATGCTGATCACAGAGTCACAGACTGGTTTGGCTTGGAAAGGACCTTCAAGATCTTCCAGTTTCACACCCTGGCCTTGAACGCTTCCAGGGATGGGGCATCCACAGCTTCTCTGGGCAACCTGGGCCACTGTCTCACCACCCTCTGGGTGAAAAATTTCCTCCTAATATGCAACCCAAATCTCCTTCTCTTAGTTTAAAGCCATTTCCCCTTGTCCTATCACTGTCCTATCAAAAGTCTCTCTCTCTCCTGTTTCTAAGCTCCCTTCAAGTACTGGAAGGCTGCAATGAAGTGTCCCTGGAGCCTTCTCTTCTCCAAGCTAAACAAGCCCAGCTCCCTCAACCTTTCTTCCTAAGATTGGTGCTCCAGCCCTCTGATCATCTTTGTGGCCCCCTCTGGACCTGCTCCAACAGCTCCACATCTTTCTTGTGTTGGGGGCTCCAGCCCTGGACGCAACACTCCAGATGGAGCCTCACCAGGCCAAAGTAGAGGGAGACAATCCCCTCCCTCACCCTGCTGTCCACCCCTCTTTTGGTGCAGCCCAGGACACAGCTGGCCTTCCAGGCTGCAGTCACACACTGCTGGCTCATGTCAAGCTTCTTGTTCACCAGGACCCCCAAGTCCTTCTCCTCAGGGCTGCTGTCCAGGAGTTCTCCCAGTCTGTGCACAGACCTGGGGTTGCCCCAACCCAAGTGCACAACCTTGCACTTGCCCTTGTTGAACCTCATTAGGTTCTCATGGGCCCACTTCTGAAGCCTGCCCAGATCCCTCTGGATGGCATCCCTTCCATCTGGTGTACCAACTGCACCACTCAGCTTGGTGTCATCTAATAGGTGTGAGATACACCTCCAATACTGTTAGGAAAAGGGAGACAATTCCAGATGGCAGGATGAGGGACAGGAATGTACTGTCTTCAGGTTGTGTTTGCTGTCCTAGATGATGCAGATGAGGTTCTTGCTAGAACAAGGATGTGTGAACTGTGTCTTGTGTCCTGCTAAGGGGTGACCAGGATACATGGAGCAGCTGCTGCTGAGTCTTGTCTGTGTGCAGCCAGGAGCTGCTGCTGTTGGTGCTGCTGCTGTGCCCAAAGAAACCAAGTTTGGAAAGTTCTGCTGTAGAGTGAGCGTGGATGAAAACATCAGCCTTACCTTTAAGGAATATGCTGGGGAAAGAAGCTGCTGGAAATCCAGAAATCAGTGGGGGAAAGCCAGGTTAGATCAGATTTCCTCCTTTCCCCAGGAGCTGGTGCTCGGCAGAGCCTTGCAGAGCATTTTCCAGGGCTTTGCCCAGCCTGGTGCTAAAAGTGTTAATGGACCCACTGCCACTTTCCTTAGGAGATGTTCCAGTCCCAGAGGTGTCTCTTCTCTCTGGTAGCTTCTTTTTGCAGTACTCAGACTAAATTATCTTTTTCATAACGTATCTCATTAGGAAAATACACTCCCTAGAAAATTTCCTTTCAATCCCATTAATTATTTGCAGACTCTTACTTTCTCCCACCTTTTTCTTTTTTTGTTGGCTGAAGTGAAACACCCAGATTTAGCTCCTGTAGCTTCTCTGGAGGAATCAGTTATCCAGACTCCAGACACTGTATTGTTGATGCCTGGACACGTGGTAGTTGGAGCACTTTTCATAAGGGCAGTTAATGACAGGACAAGGGGAAATGGCTTTAAGCTGAAAGAGGGAAGGTTTAGACTGGATATTAGAAAGAAATTCTTTGGTGTGAGGGTGGTGAGACCCTGGCCCAGGTTGGCCAGAGAAGCTGTGGCTGCTCCTCCCTGGAAGTGTTCTCGGCCAGGTTGGATGAGGCTCTGAGCAACCTGGTCTAGTGGAAGGTGTCCCTGCTGCTGGCAAGGACTGGATTAGCTTTAAGGTCCCTTCCAGCCCAAACCATTTGATGATTCCATGATTCTATGATTTTTTAGCATGAATCCCTCACCCTAAATGGACTAATAGACCAGATCAGAGTTTTTGTGTTAAAACCCTGTGCAGAGGATGTTGTGGAGTAGAATCACCCTGAGACATTTGGCCAAAAACCTGTGTGAAGGGATGAAGGAGATAATTTTGCTGCTGCCTTTTTTGGATGTTCTGCTCCGAGGTACCAGTGCAGCCTGAGGGTAGCCCAACATCCAAGAAAATATATTGAACCTTTTTTTTTTTACCCAAAAATCTCATTACAGAACTTGCCACCAGGGGCTTTACAACTATCATGATTTCCCATGATTTTGCCCTATTCTTATTTCTCCAATGGCTGTGTGGTTTTTCTTTCACTTACTTTTTTTTTTTGCATGCTTCTGCTTGAGAGTTTGATGAGGGGATTGACAGAGGCTCAGCACATCCTTCCAGGGGTGGATGATGTGAGGGCTGATGCTCTCAGCAAGACAAGGCTGCAAGTTCTGAATTTTTGGGGGTTTTAAATTTTTTTTTTATTTTTTTTTTAAGTAAAAACCAGACTTTGTAGCCAGCCCTACTACTCAAATACCTGTCCTTCTGGGGTGGTGCACCTTTGCCTGCTCAGTGCTGCTGTAGCTGCCTGCTCCATAGCACATCCCAGAGCCTGGCACTCCAGCCTATTGATTGACATCTCCGCCTCCAGCTCTGATCTCATGTCTTGACCATCTGCTTCTTCTGGTGGTCTCCAGAGGGTCTGCCAATCAGCAAAGCAAGCTCAAAACTCGCAGGCAAATGGGTTAGATTATTTTTGGACCTTCCTTGCAGCCATCTGTTTGGGAGGGAGCCATGAGCTTGTCTTACCCAGCTGGGTTAAGGTGCTGTGGCAGCCTGCAAGGGAGGAGGAAGCAAACAGGATAAAGAAAATTACCCTCTTCTTAAGGAGCTGAATCAGCTGCGAGACGGCGCTGAGCTCTCAGCCAGCAACTGGCACCAGCAGTGAGATATCAGGATATTTCCCAGTCCCTGTCAGAGCTGGCTGTTGCTTTCAGATGACACCAGGCAAGACAGCAAGGTTGGTGTGACTTCAAAGCTGAACTTGTGTTGCCCATGACAACCTGGGTTTGAGTTGATTTTCCATGCACACACATACACACGTGCATGTGTTGCTATAACAACCACCCAGGACTTTCAGAAAATGTTAGACTCTCTTCTCCAGGTTGCAAAGCACCAAAGTTTTGCTGCAACCCAGGAGGCAAACAGCTGCCTTCAGTCTTTTTTTTTTTCCCCCCCCTTAAAAAAAAAAAAGCAGTAAATCAAGTATGCTGGGCAAAACGTCTGGGTTAATTATGTAAAAAGAGTCTGTAATGCCTTAGTAGGAAAAGAGAGACACACAGGGCTCTGTCTGCTGGTCTGGTGTTTGAAACAGCCCAGCCAGTTCATGGCTGGAGAGGCTGAAATGTTAAATCCTGGTTTTGATGTTCCCAAAAGCACCAAAACACCCCAGATAAATAAAGCCACTGGTGTCACTAGGCAGCAGCAAATCACAAATCACAGATGAAGACTGTGACCTGCTGCCTCTGACCCAAGGTGATCCAAACCAATGTCCTAACCTACAACAACAGCAACTGGGCAAGGGCAGGGGATGTGAACAGCACAGAGCTCGTGTTTGCTGTAGGAAACTCCTCCCTAGAGCTGCACACTCTGGTTATGGCACTTAAGACATCCAGGCAATGGCATTTGTCTCCTGTAGCAACTCAATACCCTTAATCTATATTTTCCCCTTATTTTCTTGGTGGTGGGGAGGCTCTGAACAGTGTTTTCTTCATAAAAAAGGGTTTTCTGGCAGGGAAAGGGGAAAGCAGGAGAGGCACAGCTAGCAGGCAACATGTGTTTCACAGGATGTCCATGTGTGTGACAGCCCTCGTGTGCTGCTCTTCATCTTGCGTGTGTTTGAGAGTGAGCCCTGCCCATAAAACCCGCCCTGACGGCGGGGAGGGAGCTCTGGTCTCCCTGTGACCCAGTCTGCTGCCGGGGCCACATCCTGCCATGCAGGGGTGGATGTCACTCTTCTCCCTCACACCCCAAATGAGGTGACACAGAGGTTGCAGAAGGTCACTTAGGGTAGAGCACAGAATAGAGCCCAGGACCTAATAGAGGAGGTTTTGGTGTCCCCTTGCTCACAGCTCCACAGAATCACAGAATCACAGAATCACAGAATGTTGGGGATTGGAAGGGACCTCGAAAAATCACCCAGTCCAACCCCCCTGCCGGAGCAGGAACCCAGATGAGTTGGCACAGGAAGGCATCCAGGTGGTCTTGAATGTCTCCAGAGAAGGAAACTCCACACCCTCCCTGGGCAGCCTGTCCCAGGGCTCTGGCACCCTCACAGGAAAGAAGTTCCTTCTCAAGTTTAAGCAGAACCTCCTGTGTTCCAGCTCACACCCACTGCCCCTTGTCCTACCACTGGACACCACTGAGAAGAGCCTGGCCCCATCCTCCTGACACTCACCCTTCAGATATTGATCAACATTAATCAGGTCCCCCCTCAGCCTCCTCTTCTCCAAGCTCAAGAGCCCCAGCTCCCTCAGCCTTTCCTCATCAGGGAGATGCTCCACTCCCTTCATCATTTTGGTGGCTCTGTGCTGGACTCTCTCCAGCAGCTCCCTCGGTGCAACCTCGGTGCAACCATCAGCCACTGCTCTGCGCTGGGTCCCTGGGGTCTTGGGCAATCAGATATGAGGAGTGCAATGCTGCTTCATCAAAAACTGTTAAACTTGCTGGCAAAACACATGTCCTGTCACTCCTACAGGTCACAGACAATTCTTCATGTGTTGATTTAATGGACAAAGTTTGTGCTGGATCATCACATTCCTAGTCCAAGCTCATTATATAAGGGAAGAAAATACCTTGTGATCCTGTGATTACCTCGGTGCAAACACTGGGGGCTAGGACACCCTATTTTCATTTATTTATTTATCTATTTATTTATTTATTTATTTATGCCCAGAAGCTGTGTTGAGAGAATGGAGGAAAAAAATACTTTGCATAGTTGTTTAGATATTTCTAGAGATGTGATAGTCCAAAATCAGCTGCTGCAACTGGATTGTTGGCAGTCCAGAAATCCCAGAGGAGTAAACGTGTGGGCAGCAGGGATCTGTGCAGTCTGAGAGCATGGGTTAAACTGGAGCCATCTAATTGATTCGTGATCCCCTTGTGGAGGTCCTGCAAGATAAATATCGAATCACAGCCTGGTTTGGGTTGGAAAGGACCTTGAAGATCGTCCAGTTCCACCCCCCCTGCTGTGGACAGGGGTTGCCAACCACTGGATCAGGCTGCCCAGGGCCCCATCCAACCTGGCCTTGAACGCATCCAGGGATGGGGCATCCACAGCTTCTCTGTGCAACCTGGGCCAGTGTCTCACCACCCTCTGGGTGAAAAATTTCCTCCTAATATCCAACCTAAATCTCCCCCCTCTCAGTTTAAAACCATTTCCCCTTGTCCTATCACTGCCCACGTCAAAAGTCTCTCTCCCTCCTGTCTCTAAGCTCCCTTCAGGTACTCTCAGTCCACAATGAAGTGTCCCTGGAGCCTCCTCTCCTCCAAGCTGAACAAGCCCAGCTCCCTCAACCTTTCTTCCTGAGAGAGGTGCTCCAGCCCTCTGATCATCTTTGTGGCCTCCTCTGGACCTGCTCCCACAGCTCCACATCTACATATGCCTGTGGTGCTGTGTTCAGCTTTTCGGACGAGGTGGGGGAATGTGACGCACGTGCTCAAACCAAGAGGTTGGTTTCCACCTCTTGGTGTCAACCATGCTTTTTAATTTGTATGAGGGCTCTTCAATGCTTTCAGCACTTCCAGTGGGTTTATGTTGCTAAATGCTGTCTGCAGACATGGTCTGTGATGCTAGTAGGTGTTTCATGGTCATGTTTTGTAGGTGATGGTGGTCTCCTCTTAGCATTGGAGACTTAATGCTTGATTACAGACTGTGCTGAACAGTGTCTGAACAACCGTGGGGGATGCTTTGCTGGGTTCAGTGATGGGGCTCACAAAAGGTCAGAATTTGATGTAAGCATGCATCGTTCCAGAAATTGGTTTGATTTTTCCAACACATGCCCTTACCCTTCATGGCTGACTGGAGACCTCAGATCCTACCTGAGAAAATAAAGAGCTTTTCATCCAGAGATCACCAGCCCAAATCCAACTCAAAGTACAAATTATACTTATTTTGTGGATTGGGAACAGCCTGTATCACCAGAAACCATCCTATTTTGCTCCAAGTGGTGGCTTCCAGAGAAAAGCTTTGAACCATGTTGGTTCTGCAGACTGACCTCCCTTTGAGGCAGGAGGTGTGATGTACTGGCACAGCGGCGCTCGTGGGAGGTTTGTCCTCAGAGACAGCTCCTTTTACCAGGCCAAAACTAAACTCAGCTTTGACATACAACTTCTTCTCCAACATACCAATTAGCTCATTAAACACTTTGCATAAGATACACAGGAGCTGGCAGCGAGGGAGAGGAAATCAAACCTCCTCACGCTTTGTTCACCTGCCTTCAAAGTCAGGAAACCTTCCTGTAATGATTCATCCCAAGCCGCAGGCTCCAGAGCCCTGGTTTTGCCTTCTCCAGAGCTGCTCCAAGGACAGGGACAGGCTGCTGAGTTGAAAGGAAGCTTTTGAGCTGCAGAATTGTGCAAGGCAGCGTGTGCTATTTCTGGAGCGCGCTGTAATGTATGCGTCTAGCCTGGCTCTCTCCAGCAACGGCCAAATGTTTTTCAAGCAGTAAAGAAGGTAAAATAGAGCAACACTGTACTGGAGCCAGATTTTCCATGCCTTCCCCGAGCAGAGCCTGCAGGAGCCCGCACGTGCACTCATGGACACATAATTAAATGCATTGGTCACCAGAAGGATGGAGCAGGGGGGACTGGGGACCTCAGTTTGGCAGCTGCGGATGGGTGCGTTGCACTGTGGCCGTGCTGGCAGCACGTGTGCTCTCAAATTGGGGCCAGCAAAACCCAGATTGGGGTGAGGGCACTGCTGAGCAAGCAGGGGAGTTATACCAGGGGGAAAGGAGTGGCAGGGAGAAGGAAGCACTGGGCAGAAGGAAACAGCAAAGCGTAGTGTCACATAGCCCCAAGGGCAGGGCTTGCAACCCCCCAAACTCAGTTGGGCCCCCCAGTTCAAGAGAGACAGGGAACTTCTGGAGACAGTCCAGTGGAGGCTACAAAGATGATGAAGGGGCTGGAGCATCTGCCTGACAATGAGAGGCTGAGAGAGCTGGGGCTGTTCAGCCTGGAGAAGAGCAGACTGAGAGGGGATCTGATCAATGTTTATCAATATCTAAAGGACGGGTGTCAAGAGGATGGGGCCAGACTCTTCTCAGTGGTGCCCAGTGACAGGACAAGGGGCAATGGGCACAAACTGGAGCACAGGAGGTTCTGCTTAAACATGAGGAAAAACTTCTTTCCTGTGAGGGTGCCAGAGCCCTGGGCCAGGCTGCCCAGAGAGGGTGTGGAGTCTCCATCTCTGGAGATGTTCAAACCCACCTGGATGCCGTCCTGTGTGACCTGCTCTGGGTGACCCTGCTCTGGCAGGGGGGTTGGACTGGATGATCTCCTGAGGTCCCTTCCAACCCTCACCACGCTGTGATTCAGCTCACCTTTGGGAGGAGAACTGGGACTGTCATCTCACTGCAAAACTGTCACGCAAAGAGCAGGGCTGTGTGGCGCAGCACGGTGTCACGGAGCAAAGGCTGAGCCAGCTCGTTAGGGGACTGGAAGCAATTATGGGGATGTTAGCTTCTTTGCCTGGTCTATACATGGTTGCTTCTGGGGAGGGAGGATTTGCCAGGATGGTGCTCCGTGACCTTGACTTTTGGCTCTGGATTGAGCCAGTTTGGGGCTGAATGGTGCCTCTTGGCTTGGGCTGCTGAGCCCTGCAGCCATGCTTCATGACAACTGCTGTCAGGCAAATGTCATGGTATCACTGTGTACATCAGGAGGCCTTTGGGACAAAGGGACAGCTGCAAGGGGCTTAGTTTGGGGAGCAGCACCCTTTTTCCCATTTGACTGGTCTCCAGCACCCTGCTCAGGCTGATCCTGCTGAGCAGGAGGACACGTCCCTGTAGGGTCGCAACTCCCAACTGAAGATACACTAGAGGATGGGACCCCCTTCCCAATACAGCCCCTTCCTCACTTTCTCCCATCCCAGGGAGCTCTCAATCCTCACTTACTCCACCAATTTGGCAGCTCTCTATATAATTCCTGCTCTTTTGGGAGGTGTGAGGAAGGGGTGATGCCAACCAAGGGGGAGAAGAGACAGAGAGGTGGATGTGTCTGCCTTCCCCTGGGTGATAATCAGGGTCACCCACTGTCCACCTTGCTGGATGCTGTTACTCAGAAGAAAGAAAAAGAAAAGAAGGAAAGAAAACAGCAGAAACACGGGCTGAGGACAGTGTAGAAATAACACAGGGTGAGATCTTTCTGGATCAGCCAGAGCTTGGCAGATTTTCTCAGGCATCCATGGCAGCAGTGCCCAACCACAGCAGGGAGAGGGGCAGAGATGTCTCCTTGTTTTCCTTCTGGAAGCTGGCAGGTATGCAGGGCTCCCTAATGTCACTAGACAACCTGCAAGCCATCTTTGTATTTACTGGCGTGGAGTTTGATGTGTGTGGAATGAGAGAGCAATGAGTGTTTTCTGGTGGTTTATGATGGGCTGTTGGCTCTCAGGGAGCAGCGTGGGGGCAAGTGCAGAGACCTGAGCTGGGACTTTATAGATCTCTACAAAACCTTAGGTAAATTCATGTTTGAGAAAGGGACAACAAAGTCCCTTCACAGAATTTAGCAGAAAATAAAATGGTTGTTGATCACGTGTGCTTTGGGAGTTAATTGAGCCACGTCCATGGTGCTGTGTTCTGATGCTAAAACCAACATTTACTCACAACCTCTATGAGTTGTTAAACTGATTTTGTAGCACTTTTTGGTCTTAAAAATTAAATTAAACAACATTTAAATTAAACATGTTAATTAACAACATTTAAATTAAACATGTTAAATTAAACAACATTTTCTTGCAAGACAGTTGCAAGATTAACATATAACTGTTTTTTTTCTTTATCCAGGATTTTTGAGTGTTTTATCTTCACCAGTACCTTTAGCTTTTTGGTTTAGCACAATGATTTATTCTCAGTGTTCACAGTCAGCCCTGTCCTGCTCTTGCATTTATTTGTACTTATGTTCTTGTGCAAAAACCATTGCATGGAGTTTTCTGTAGCTTCATACCAGCTCTGCATCTGCCTGCGTGTGCCAACGTGCTGTCAGGAGAAGCTGCTAATAAGGATACAGATTTTAAAATGACCTAATCTAATTGCTGGCAGCAGAAGGCATGGTGGGGAAGATGTTATGAGGAATTGTTGGATGAACTAACAGCCTTAGTTCCATTAAATCCTCGGTCTGACCTGTCTGTAGTTATTTCCTCCTGCCTAATGAGCAAAATGAATTTAAAGAGACAATAGGAGTAATAAGAGTGGATGGGGGTATCTGAAGGACCTGGAAAAAGTGTGGTGCTGAGGGCAGATCATGGGAGCCATGTGGGCTCTGCAGTGGTGTCAGTGCAACCCTCCCTGCCTCAGTTTCCACATCAGTGAAATGGGATTTTTCTGTGGTGCCTTTTTTTCCCCTGTATCCAGGATGCATTATGGATAACTTTGTTCTTTAACTCTGCTTTAAGCCTTTTGATTTTTTTTTTCCTGACCACCTTCCTGTAACCCTTTGTGATTTTTAGTTTTCTGTTAAAGCTTGACCCCACTGGTCCTGAGGTTGGAAGGGAATGATCAGACCCCAGTTGTGCTCAGAGCAGCTCACCCTGCTGCAGGCTGTGGCAGGGCCAGGGCTGGGTGTGCAGGCAGCCTGGGGCAGTGCTCATGTTTATTTTCCATCTCTGAAGTAGTCAGGATGGGGTCCAGTTTGCATTCAGGGTCTGGTTTTAGGAGAATGAGAAAGCCTGTCACTAGTCAGTCTCCTGTGCCTTGTCTTTGTACATCTGGAAATGAATGATTTCCCATACAAAGAAAAGTCACTGCAATTAGATTATTCAAAAATTATTTGCTCTTATGTCCAGGTCCCACGTGGGAAGAGGAGAGCATAGAGAAAAATGCCTAAAAGATCTGGCCAAAACAGTGGCAGAAGGGATTGCAGATAAAGAGTGAAAGGGCAAGTAAGGAAAAGCCCTGAGGTCTCGATGGGAGCAAGCAGAAAAATATCTGAGTTGCTCCTGCAGTTGGGAGAGGATGTGACTGTGTCTGTGGTATAAATGGAATAAATTTAAAACTGCCTCATTACATTCAAGTCTCCTATTTTCTCCCCCAGGCTCCATTTCCCAGCTCACCCTATGAACACCTGAATCTCCTCGAAGGATCAGAGAGATGAACCTGTAGCGGCTTTTCCACAGGTAAGAGGCTCAGCCATCGCTTCCGTGCCTGCTCTGGGGATTTGGGAAGCGTGGAGGGTCCCACAGCTTGTGGCCGTGGTGCTTTGGGGCTTGAGCCCGTGCCTGTGCTGCCTGACAGTGTGATGGGAGGTTCACTGTCTGCCAGGGGTCATAGAATCATTGAATCATCGAATGTTGTGAGCTGGAAGGGACCCACCAGGATGATGGAGTCCAACTCCTGTCCCTGCACAGGACAATCCCAACATTCTCACCATGTCCCTGAGGGCCTTGGCCAAATGCTGCTGGAATCTTGTCAGGCTTGGGGCCATCAGCACCTCCCTGGGGAGCCTGTGCCAGTGCTCCACCACCCTCTGCCTCAAGAACCTTTTCCTCATGGCCAACCTCACCCTCCCCTGCCACATCTTCCTGCCATGGCCTCTGCTCCTGGCACTGGTGGCCAGAGAGAAGAGCTCAGCGCCTGCCCCTCCTCTTCCCCTTGGGAGGAAGTTCCAGACCGCCAGGAGATCTCCTCTCAGTCTCCTCTTCTCCAGGCTGAACAATCCAAGTGACTTCAGCCTCTCCTCACACCCTTCCCCTCTAAACCCTTCCCCAATTTTGTGGCTCTGCAGGGTTTCTCCAGGTTTTATTCCCCTCTGAGTTGACGTGGTTGCAAGGGTTTGCAATTCCTAGAGCAGACATATGGTGACTGAGCATTTAAAAAGGCATTTTGAGGGGCAAGGACTGATCCAAGCTGCCCAACTTGGGTTTGTTTTTAGTTTATTTCTGCTTACAGGGTGCCTCTGGTTTTGTTCAGAGCTGCCCAGCCAGAGCAGCCCAAGCTCCTGTCCAGGGACTTGCTGTAATTTTCTGAACCCGGTGGATGTGGATTGCAGTGCGAGGGTGGAGTTCGCCTCTCACGCTGCCCTTGTGATTTTCTTTCTGGATCTTTATCCAGAAACTGCCTAATATAAATATTTAGAAGCAGAAGCTGCTGTTGGGCCTTTCCCTTTGTAGCTGAGCGACATGACCAGCAGGTACCAAATCCTCCCTTGCCTGCCCTCCCTGTCCCTTGCCACTGTGCCTTTTCCCCCTTGCAACCTTCACGAAGTCACTTCATTTTCTGGTGAAGTTTTGCCTTCCTTAGAGGTGCTGCTTGCCCAACTTTGGCAAATTTTGTGGAAAAAAAATACTGTTCTTGGAGCTCTTGGAGAACTCTCCAGAAGAAGGTGCTGTGCTGCTGGGTATTGACACTGGCCACCAGCATGTTGTAGAGGCTCAACCCAGGCTCTGGTGCCAGTGTTGGGTGGATTTGGAGGTCTGGGAGTCACTTGGCTGACATGAGAGAGATGAACATACACCTTGAGTGACAAATGGGTTTGTCTGTTCCCTCCTCTTGAGGGTACAGCTGTGTCTGTAGGGATGCACATCCCACAGTAGCTCATTGCTGTCTGCAGCCAGGTTCCCAAAGCCAGAGGCACATTGCAGGCCTGCTGCCATGAGTTGTGTTCACTTAGAACGTGGTGGTGTAGGATGGGCAGCACAGCAGCGTTCCTGGCATGAGCAAAGGAGCAGGAAAACCACCAAGGAGCGGGGACAGGCTGGGGTCTGTGGTTGTTCTGCCCCTGCAGAAGCCGCAGCCTTTTCTTGGGGTGAAGCTCTTGGCCTGGAAATAACGTGAGAGTGGCCAGGGAAGAGCACAGCTTCCCGGAGAGCAGCAGCCGCTGCCCCGCTGCGGTGTAGCCAGGCTTGTCTCATCAACGAGCATCAACTGCAGGGGACAGATTCTGCACCCTGGGAGCAGCAGGTAGACACACTCCAGTGAGAGCTCAGAGCTGGCTACATCAGCAAATGCTTATTGCTTGGCTACAGTTATAACTCATTATCTCACTGACCTTTAATTTCACAAGTGTTTCTTGCAGTGTGTTTCTTCAGCCTGGTCCAGCTTCTGACCTCCGTTCCCAGAGGCAGCGGGATAACATATCCATCTCCTGTGCTGTCTGGCCACTTTGCATCCCTCCCTCCCTCCCTCCACCCCTCCATCTCTGTCCTTTTTGGCAATCTGTCATTTTTCTTTTTGGTATGAGTCCAAGAACTGAGTAAAAAGTACTTGGGCAGCTGGAACGAGAAACAACGGGTTTTAAATTCGCTGTAAGGTGTTTGTAAACAACTGCACTGGTCCCTGCCCAGCACCCTGGCAACCAACAAAACTGATGAGACTCTTCTGAGATCAGAATTAATTACATTTCATGGAATGGTGTAAAAAAAAAAGAAAAGATGATGCAGTGGGAAATATCTTCTGTTCTGTGGTCCGTGTCCCTTCGTTTAAGCCGTGCTTGTCACTGTGGCCACCGAGCACCTGAGATTGTTTTTCTCGTAGCTGTGGCAGGGAAGAAGATGAGCAGAGAGAGCTAAAAATTCTGGGAGGGCTGTGTAGCTGTTGTACTTTGAGGATGCTCCGTGGAGTGTCCTGTGGGATGTGACACTTGTTGGAAATCATCTATCAAGGGCAAGTGTGGGATGTTGCACCTGGGCAGGAACAACCCCAGGTTCCAGTATAGGCTGGGAAATGATCTCCTAGAGACCAGTGTAGGGGAAAGGGATCTGGGAGTCCTGGTGGACAGCAGGATGGCCATGAGCCAGCACTGTGCCCCTGGGGCCAGGAAGGCCAATGGCATCCTGGGGGGCATTAGAAGGGCTGTGGTCAGTAGGTCAAGAGAGGTTCTTCTTCCCCTCTACTCTGCCCTGGTGAGGCCACATCTGGAATATTGTGTCCAGGTCTGGGCCCCACAGTTCAAGAAGGACAGGGAGCTGCTTGAGAGAGTCCAGCACAGAGCCACCAAGATGATGAAGGGAGTGGAGCATCTCCCTGATGAGGAAAGGCTGAGGGAGCTGGGGCTCTTGAGCTTGGAGAAGAGGAGGCTGAGGGGTGACCTCATTAATGTTGATCAATATTTGAAGGGTGAGTGTCAGGAGGATGGGGCCAGGCTCTTCTCAGTGGTGTCCAGTGATAGGACAAGGGGCAATGGGTGTGAGCTGGAACACAGGAGGTTCTGCTTAAACTTGAGGAGGAACTTATTTACTGTGAGGGTGACAGAGCCCTGGGCCAGGCTGCCCAGGGAGGGTGTGGAGTCTCCTTCTCTGGAGACATTCAAGACCCGCCTGGACGCCTTCCTGTGTGATCTCATCCGGGTGTTCCTGCTCTGGCAGGGGGTTGGACTAGAAGATCTTTCAAGGTCCCTTCTAATCCCTAATATTCTGTGATTCTGTGATTCTATCAGGAAAGATCTACAGAGGGAGTGATGCTGCTGTCCTGTCAAAATAACCCTGTTTTCCCGAAGACCTGCAATCTGTTCCTGGTGGGAAAAAGAAAAAAAAATAAAATTGTGGTTTATTTGTATCGAGGAATTAAAAAAAAAATCCTTTATTGAGGATGATTTGAAGAGGGAAGCAAGCTCAGAAGCAAAGGATGGGGGCAAAAGAGCTGCAGTTGGAGCACATGGGTTGGATGTTCCTGGGTAACCCATTAGTCCCAACTTGCCAGTTTTAAGGAATAAAGACTGAATTTGGAGGTGTGGGACTCCTGCTCTGTCACTCTCCTGCTCTGTCACTGGGGGCTGTGAGTGGAGTGGGGCTGACCTCACGATATGATTGTTCATACCTGCAGGAGGTTTTTTTAGTAGGAAAATACTGGAAGCCAAAAATCAAAGTGTTTTTAAATCAACCCCTTTGCTGTGTCGTGACTGGGCTCACAAACCTCTGGTTGATCTGTGGCTGCTGCTGCTCGGGGGGCGGATGCAGCCGGGCTCTGCCTCCTCTGTGAATAACAGGGTAATTGCAGAAACTGGCACCATAGCTGGGAATGAGAGCTAATTAATTAATTCAAGACATACTGGGATTAAATTTTATTAAACCTTGGAATCAGAGTAGACTAGATGAAATGTAAGCACAGGTTGGGAAGGGAAAGGAGGGGTCTGTGCCACGTGTGCTGCCTGCCCACGCTGCCGCTGTTGTGCCCTTTGCTGGCAGGATACCAAGGGCATGCTCAGGTTATATATAGATATATACATATGTACATATATATATACACATATATACATTTATATATATGTATAGACACACAGATACACAGTTTCCCTCTAGCCAGGGTGATCAGGGAGGTTCTGCTTTCCTTATCCACTTGTTCTGGATTTATAAGTGCAGGGTGACTGACCCATCCCTCTGTTCTGCAGCAGATCATAAACTGGACACCTCACACTCCCTAACATCAGCTGGAGTCAAAAAGTGATTTCTTTTCCTTTTCTCCTGATCTTGTGTGGGTAAATGTGTCTTGCTGCAGCCAGACCTGCCTATTATTTAATAATAAGGGATGTCAGCTCCATATTTACGGCCTTTAAAATGATTTGGGGTCTTCTGGAATGGAAATTCAAGGCAGTTGTCGCTCACATAGTTGCATCTTGATGCTTACTCTGCTCCCAGAAGCTTCCTGGTCAGCCATGGATGTGCTGGCACAACTTTACACTGCTGGATTTGGCAGGAATCACTGTTTTTAGACAGGTAGCTAAATGTGTATGTAGGGTGACTTCAAAACCATCAGCTCTTCAACAAGAGGTGCAGCACAGGTCCCAGCCTTTCCAGGGGTGTCGTTTTGCCTGCCAGAGCTCTAGCATCCCACACGAGCCATCTTTTCTTCTGACAGTTTCAGGAGTAGATTTAATTTCAGCTCTCCTTCTAAGGTGGATATCTTTGGGGTTTGGGCACAATGAATGCCTTATTCATAAAACTACAAACATTGTAAAAAGAAGAGAAGGTGGGGGGCTGGGGTGGGGGGGGTTGGGGGGGAAAGTGTCCCACCCTAAAATGTTTCTGATCTCCAAGCAGCTATAATTTTGGCTTGCTGGGAGAACAAGCTGAGGTAGTGTTCATTTTAACAGCCAGGAAAGGGCTGTCTGTTTATATTTAGGGCCTTGTAGATTTGCACAGTATATGCAGGTGGCACATTAAAATGTGTGGATGATTTCTTACCAGGATCAGGCTGTGTTTTTACTGGACCTCCTTGAATTCTGTGTGAAGGCTGAGTGAGTAAGTAAGCACTGAAAATTGTGTTGTAACAGTTTCTGGGGTTAAATTTTGTAGCCTTTGGAGTGTTGTTTTGAACTTATTCCTGGTGAATTCCTACCCATGCACCTTCCTACACAGTTTTTTAAGAGCAGGTTGGCACACTTGGAGTGTGTAGGGCATTGATATTAGCGATCACCATTGAGTTCTCAAAGGATTAGTGTTAGTAGACCACTGCAGTGAAAATAAGTAGGTGGGTAAAGATCATCCTCCAGCAGTGAGGTGGGTAGTGGTCCAGGTTCTCATTCCACTTGGAGTTGCAGCTCTGCCCTGCAACTCTGCATGGGCTCTGTCTGAAGAAGGCTTGTGCTTCCCATCCCCAACCTTGCTGATTATCCTGTTGGCTCCAGGAGATGCAAGAACTGATGCAATGCTCACCTGGAATCATCTTGACTTTGATGGCTTTTGCTTGACATGAACTGAAAAGTAGAGCATATCCAAAACAAGGCCATGTGCTTTTGGGCCATGACTTCTGGAGTTGGTTTGTTGGTGCTGCTTGTCCCCCAGTACTGCTAAGTCCTGGTGAAGATGCAAAAGAGGCAGCTCACCAACATAGCAGAGGCTGGTTCTTCAGAGAGAGCCAGTGTTCATCTCTGGAGAAGCAGAAACTGTTAAAAAATGTGTTTGCTGCTTGTTTTTGAGCTATAGCTGAGACAGCAAGCACAGATGCTGATATTTGACAGCTGATTGTCTGGTCCAGCCTCACATCACCCCTCAGAAATTGCTCACTGGCTACTGATCCTGCTCTGATAATTAGTAATGCCTTTTTCATGGGGGGATCCAGATATTTATTTGGTATTTGTGATGCCAAGATCCCAGGCTGAGGAGGTTTATAAATGTAGAGTGCCGCGGTTACCGCCGGTTGTCTCGGTCTCCTGGAGAGCGCCCAGGTTCCCAGGTTTGTTCACAGATCCAAAATTAGAAAGTTGCTGATTTTTTTTTTCATTCAGAGTTATGAAAAGGTCTGTTTGACTGAACTGAAACACCGGGTAGCTGCGAGCAAATGAAGTTCAAAGTGGGTGTAAGAGATGGATGGAGCCCAGAGCAGGGATGAGATATTGAATTTTCATTATATGTACCTGTATTGTACCATGGCAGGTTCTGGCCTTGGGAGATGGGGTAGAAAAAAGTGAAATCCAGGTTCTATTTGTGCTAAAATATTTCCATGCATGTTTGGGTACTTTGCTGTGGTAACCAAAGGGCTTATTTTTAGAATCTTTCCCAAGATACTCCTCTATGCTACACTGAGTTGCTTGGGAAGCTGGTATGCAAAGTTGTCCCAGAGGTTTTCAAGTTAAAATGAGTATTAATTCAGAAAGATTCCAAAGGATTATGTTCTTCAAAACTGATCAGATTTTGTGTGAGATCTTTCTGGCTATGTGTGCTGCCTGAGCTTCATGTTGGGCATCTCTGAGATCCCAAATTCTGATATTTAGGTATGGAAAGGGTCATCTTTTGTTTGGCCAGTGACTACAGGACTAAACCAATGATCCTGTAATGGTAACTTGTTTTAGCAGTTAATCAGAGTAATCCCAAAATACCTGTTAGCATTTTTAATCACAGTATTTTTGGCCCTCACCAGCAAAGCCTCTGAGTTTAATCTAGCAAAGATCAGCCCTCTGTTTTCCTGCAAAGATTCATGGAGGAAGAGAACAAGCCCACAGGTTTAGTTGTACATTTCTCTGTGACTCTATGGTGAAAATTTTACCCTGTCATCGTGTTCATCTGAAAGTCCTTCAGATGTTACTAGGCTCAGGCTGGGGTATTTATATGTTTCAGTTTCCAAATGAGTGGTATTTAGAAGATGCAGGTTGAAACATTTATTTCTTAGGAAAGTCTTGTTATGCTCCATAAGATATAGAACTAAAAAGAACAAAAGCAGGCTGATTCAAAGAGAAAAGGCAAGTTTCTTTTTCAAATGTCATTCTTCACATTTCCTTGTCTGTCATCCATAACCATTTAAATACACTCACATGTATTTGAAAAAAAAAATAACAACAGCCCAGCAATTGCACTTTTATCCCCAGCATGCTCTTCAATACATTGTCTTTGTGATATATTGTTTCTCTCTTGGATTTTTGTTTTTTTTTTTTTCAAAGATGTTGTCCAAAGTGTTTCCATGTGCATTTTAACAAGACAATTCTTTGGCCATACATGGATTTTTTGTCCCAGAATAATTCAAACTTACCCAAGGACTCCGTTATTCTTTGCAAATTTTAGAAATGCAGTAATTAAAAATATGCAGAGGGATGTGTATGAGCTGTCAGGGTCAGGGGAAAAGGGATCCTCACGGATATACACTGTGGGTTATCAAAGGGGACTGACAGGGAAACTGAGGCACTTCGGCCTAATTGAGGCCTGGGATTGACACAGATTTTTAATTCATTTCAATATTTGAGTTTTGAAGACGTGAAGCACCACAGCTTTGAAATTCATCTGTGAGTAGAGGGTCACCCTCAGTCAACGTGAGCCGTGGTGCTGTGCAGAGAAGCGCAGGGGCGCTGGATTGGCCTCGATGTGACGCGTGGAGCGCGTGCACTGAAACTGACACGGGTGGAAACCCTGGAGTGGGAAACGATAACGCCACGGTTAACGTTGGGAACACGGTGTGGTGCTTTGGGTGGATTCACCCTTTTTGCTTGCAGCTTGCAGCCAAACACAGCCTGCTCTGTCACCCTCCCCCCTGCCTCGCCCAGGGAGCAGGGGAGAGAATTGGAAAGAAAAGGGCAAGGAAACTCACAAGTTGAAATAAAAACTATTTACTAATTAACATAAAATGATAATGATAACAACAGTGATAACAGAATATGCAAATGAGTGATGCCCAGTGCAGTTGCTCAGCACCCGCTGACCGATGCCCAGCCTGTCCCAGACAGCGATCCCGGAGCCTGAAACCCAAACCCCAGCAGAGTGAGCCTGAGCAATCCCCAAGAGAATGCCCCATCTTCCAGTCAACAACCCTGGTTAATGTCCTGGCATGATGGGACATGATCTGGAATATCTCACTGGCACATCCAATGCCAGTTTGGGGTTTGCTATTCACTGTGCTTCTCCCTCCCAGTCCTGATGCAGCTGTGAACCAGCCAAACACGGTGGCCTTGAGCTCCAGCAGCAACTCACAACACCAGCGCTGTTATCAACGTTCTTCTCATGATAAGTCTGCACTGAAACACTGAGACTAAAATACTAAAATGAACTAAATTACTAAAAAGAAAATTAACTCTATCCTAGCCAAACCAGGACACACGGGAGCCGCCGTCTGTTGACGACTTTGACTTTTGACAGGATATGTCTCAAGTAGGTGTTGTTG
Source organism: Caprimulgus europaeus (assembly GCA_907165065.1). Next base: position 6,380,365 of record OU015547.1, read on the forward strand.
TTCAGATTTATGCTCTATTTTGTAGCCATAGGAACAATTACAATATTATTTGCTTAGTCTGAATTCTTATGTTGATATGAAAAAACCACATCTTCACACAGACAAGGAGGCAGTGAGCATTTTTTCATGTTTTGGATTGACTTTAATCCCATGTGACCATAGTTATGCATTTAATCCTGGAAGATTTATGTAACTTTTAAACTCAGATAGTTGAGTTTTAAGAGCAGTGCTTACCAGCTCAATTTCATGTTGACACAGATAAACAAAATGCCCTTATGTTTTTCTTGATTGCTTTCTTATTTATTCTCTTATTATTATTATAATACCACAGAAGCAAAATTAAGTAGCTGAGTAAATAACATCTTCTAACACTGAGGTGGGTAGGTTCATTTTCTTGTTTGTTCTGGGTACAGAAAAAAAAAAAAATACAGTCTCTAGGGTGTGAATATTAAAAACAGGAGGCTAATGTGGACCTGGGCATGTGCAGGTAGAGTCAACAAGTAGCATTTGAAAAAGCAAATCTGAGATGTCTGTACATAGTAAAGGCTTTAAACTGGAAGAGGGTGGGTTTAGATTGCATATTAGGAAGAAATTCTTTGGTGTGAGGGTGGTGAGACCCTGGCCCAGGTTGGCCAGAGAAGCTGTGGCTGCTCCTCCCTGGAAGTGTTCTGGGCCAGGTTGGATGAGGCTTTGAGCAACCTGGTCTAGTGGAAGGTGTCCCTGCTGCTGGCAGGGGGGTTGGGACTGGATGAGCTTTAAGGTCCCTCCCAACCCAACCCAATCCATGATTCCATGATTCTATATTTAATCATCAGTATTAGATCCCGTAGTCATATCACAGCGATGAGGCAGCTGATGAGAAAATTTGGGTGTTACAGGATTGGGTGGGGAGAGGGTGACAGGAAACCTCTCCCTGTGCACAACTGTCCTTTCACCAGGGTAAAACCAAGTGCAGGTGGATTCACCCAGCTCACGCTGTGGGGAAAACTTGTCTGGAAGCCGTTAGCCCCGGGCAGTGTGACGGCGTGGGTTGTGCTGTGGTGGTCTGGAAGCAATAGCCTTAGGTCTTCTGCTGGTTGTGGTAGCACGACAGCCAACGTGAAGTATTTGTTTGAAGAACCCATTTTTTTTCCCCAGATCATGGCAGGGGGGAGAGCATTACTGAGATGAGTGCAGAAAAGCAGCCGGTTTTGGTTTTGTAGGCATGAATTGAGATGGATTGGAAGGATTCCTGTAAATCAGTGCAACATTTAGAGAGGGTGACTCACTTTGAAGATGCATCACAGTGGCCACGTATCCAATGCACAGGACTTCCATCAATCCCATAAACACACTGGGAAGGGACACAGGATAACACCAGCCTTGGTATTTAACCTGAAAATGCCAGAGCACGTGGCCTCTAATGAGATTAAATATTACATTTAAAAACACTGAGCCTGTTAATGCAGTGCATAATTAAACCCTGGAACTCATTGCCAAGGAAAATCTTGGAGTGGATCTTAATAACATTTAAAAAAGAGACAGACATGTCTATTATTAATAAAACTAGGCGTAGATCCGTTCTGTGAGAGGTATAAAAAAGCCAAGGCTGCCTAAGAAATAGTCTCACATGTGCAAGCCAAACGCTGCCAAGCAAGAAAACTTATTTTTTTCCTTCTTTTCTGCTCACTGTTATGTTCTGATTTGCACCTGGCTTTGAAGTGCTGGCACCTCTGACCAGAGGGAGATGTCTACAGAGCTGCGAGGTCCACAGGCAGGTCCTGCAGCTTTGACCAGGAGATTAAGGAGCTTCTCAGATAAGCAGCAGGTCAGCTGAGGCACTTCTGAGAGTGCTGGTGCCACTTAAGGTCACCCAATCATTTAACATCCATTTTTTTTTCACTTGAGAGTGAAAAAAAAATAGAAAAAAAAAGAAAAAAAGAGAGAAGGTGTTGACTCTCCCAGCGACACGGGGTGGTTTTGTAGCAAAACATCTCGACCGTGGGGCTCGGCGCATCGCTGCGTAGCTGGGTTGCAGTTGTTTGGCTTTTGTGCTTTTTAAGAAAAGCTGGAGGAGTGAGCAAGGCCAACAAAACTGGCTGCCAGCAACCCCCCAGTGTTCCTGGGCTTTCACAACCCCCTCTTTGTGCTGGGGGTTAACCCAAGCACAATCCACGGAGGAGGAAAATGGGATGAACCTCATCTAACCAAACGGGTGTCCTGCACCTGCACTGTGTCCAGACAGAGCTTTACTCCTTGGTTCCTTTCTTCCTTAATCAGCTTTATGCCACTGCAAATCCATGAAGTGATGTGCAATGACCTGCTGATGGTTTCTGTCGTGCCAGTTCACGATCTGGTGGACATTAATGTTTCATGCTTGATGAGGTTGTGCGTGGCCAGGTCCTGTCCTGCACTGAGTAAGGAGAGGAGCTTTGTTTTGAGGGGAGGTAGAGGTATGATGTCGTGATGCTGCAGGCAGAGCCTGGTCACACTGCCTGCATCTCTGCCTGTGGGCACTTGCTGGGACCTAGAGTCACCGTAGGACCTTCTCATACAGTGGTGGTTTGTAGGGCAGTCTTGGGATATGGTGGACCCAACTGTGTTTCTTACCTCTGTTCTCAAGCTTTCTTTGGTCTGACCCATGCCAGCCTTTCCTGGCTCCAGTGGTAGAAAGATGAAGGTTTGTGAGGGCATGGCAGCACTCACATGGTAAACATCATGTGATGAATATCATAGTACAAAGATGGATGCCTAGGACCAGATTCTCCATGTCCATGCCAGGCGCTTCGTGATGCTCAGACTTGCCCAGTAGCAACAAGCTCTGGGGCAGGGAAGCTCTGGGGCACTTAAATGTCAGATAAAAGTCCTGGGCAATCTGCTGTAAGTGGCCTTGCTTGAGCAGAGGGTTGGACCAGGTGATCTCCAGAAGTCCCTTTGCACCTCAACCATGCTGTGTTAATGTGCCTATGAAGGATGTTCCCCTTATACCTGGGCACAAAAGTGCAAGTCAGGGATTAAAAAAAATAGTCCAGTGACTCTACCAGTGGTGCACAACCTCTTGAGATCTGGGCTCCATGTGCTTGCTCCTTGTGTTCTTGCTGTGACATGGGACAGGGCACGAGGAGTACTGGAGCTGCAGCCCCTTCCTGGCTTGCAGGAGGCAATCTGGAGTAGTAAAGTCTCAGCTTTCCATCTGCTGCTTTCCCTTCATATCCTGGGAACTGCCTTCTCAGTTTCCCCTCTCTGTCATCTCTCTGGGCATGGCTGTGGTGCTGCATCCCTCTGCTTGCTGCCATCTTGGGTGATAAACCCTGAGAGGGCAGTTCACCTTCACATGCCTTGCACAAGTGGTGGTGAAGAGACCTGAGAGATGCCTGGCTCTCCCTTTCTGCTGTCGTGGCCTTTGGGAAGTGATGTGCAGATTTACCAGCTGGAGAAAAGAAACTTTTCAAGCTAATGATCTCTTTTTAACGTTTTCCTTGAAGCTTGTGTTACTTCCAATAATCCACACTCAAAACAGGGGAACCCATGGAAGCCTGCTTCATGCTTGCTCCTCCTCCTCTTCCTCCCTGCCTGTGACAGTCATGGGAATGGCAAGAGTCCAGCAAGCCCTTACACACTGCAGTTCTTCACACTTTGTCGTGAGCCTCGGTCAGGGAAAGTGTGTAAGAACATCCTTAAAGTTAATTATGTGTCTCAGCACCCTCCCTAAGTGAGGCATGTTTTTTTTAATCGAGACCCTAAGTTGGAGGTGAGAAGAGACAGGATGAGAACCTCCCTGACTTCACCCTGCAGGCTTGAAGTTGATTTTATGCCAAAACATCATTAATTTCTGCCATCTCAGAAATGAAGCCTTTACTGTCTGTGCTCTGGGCTGGGATATGTAGGTCTCTCTGCATAGCTCTATTAGCTCAATTTACCTTTCTCTTCCAAGACAGTTTTCACACTAATTGACCAGAATTCAAACAAGCTTTCTCTCTTGGTAATGTGGTTCATTGCTTATAATTGACCTGCTTTTCTGGCAGTGAGGAGAGCTCTACCAGCCAGCTTATACTGTGTGACTCTAGCTTGTAATTACTTTAGATTTAAGCCCTTGAAGGAAAATTTTAGGAGCTTTCTTTGCTGAATTGAAACTGGAAAATAATAGACAGAAAAGAGAAATTTCCAAGCTTGCCTTTTAAACATCTAAGCTGAGTCAGGGAAGGAAGCTTAGCAGTGCTGAGCTGGTGTCAGAGTACAGCTTTCTGGAGGAGGTTCTGGTTTTGGATCTCCTGGATGGATGACCAAGGAAATAATCTTTATGTCACTCTCTCAGAGCTGTTGGTTGTAATGGGTGACACAGAGGCACCAATTGTGCCATTCTGAAATCACACTGTGCCAAAGACACCCCAATGCTTGGGTGTGGCAGTTGACCATGGTCCTGTGCAGCACTGCAGCTTCAATTGCAGCAACTCCAATTCGTGGCACTGGACCATTCACACACCAACACCTTCCCACACACCCCTCTCCAGCAGCTGGCCAGGACACCCCAGTGCCTCTGGCAGCCAGTTTCTCCTTTGGTCTCACCTGCAGAGAGACACATGCATCCTGCTGGCTCCTAGGACCTCCATCAGCTTGCCAACTAGTCCAGTTTGGTGTTTGCTAGTGATCACACACCAACCCCTGTCCCAGTCCAGCTGTTGCACCCAGACCCCCCCACCCCACACAGGCACACAGAACAGAGTCCCTGACCCAGGAAAATAGTTGGGTGTGAAGTTTAGCAGGAGGTAGGACAGACTGCACTCGTGGTGCACAGGGCATGGCTGGACAAGCACACTGACCAACACTATTTACACAGGGATGGTCCTTTTCATCTCCTTATCCCTCTCTTTTACCACATAAGTTCATCCCCAAACCATCTTGATCCCTCCCTTCCCCAACTTTGGTTTCTTCCCTAAACCTCCTATTGTAAATCTTGTGCAATCCTCAAATGCCCTTCCCCTGCATCCTATGTGGCCCACACCCCCTCTGTCCCAAAGGAGCTCCAGTTGATTCATCTCAGTGGGTTTCACAACTGTACCCTGGGGCTGTGGCTCTCCTGGGACAGCCCTGGGAGGAGCCAGACATGGTGTCCCTTTCTCTGAACCCATAATTTGAGTCTCCACCTGCCATTGTGCCCTGTGTTCCTCTAGGCTTGTGGAGATGGATGTGGGATGGGCTGATGGCTCCTGAGATGGGCCTGAGAGTAGGTGGACAGGGCCCTATTTGGTTCCCTTGCCTCCCATGGACTCTGTTCTCCTTTGTAGGTGTCCAGGTGAGATTTTTTTATTGCATAACCTAATATAGCCCACAGAAGTGACCAAGACAGTCATGGCCATGTTCTGGCACAACCTTGCTTGGCAGTGTCCACCAAAAGGTGATGTCTCCCACCTTTCCTCACGGAAAGTGAGGGGAGCAGGAACAGACATCTGAGGGGAATGACAAACCTCTTGTCCAAGATAACATAATGAAACTCATTCTGGGAAGGAGGTGATGGTCTGTCAGCAGTTCTCTACAGCACCTCTCGTATCTGGATCACAGAGCAGCTTTTGTGCTTCGTGCTGAATTTGGGGGCTGCCTGTGCCTGGTGGGTGGTGTTGGAGCAGATCCTTCCCTTTGGATCAAGATATAGATTAGGTATGAGCAAAGTGTCCAGCTCCAAAGCCTGGGGCATTTCTGAGCATGTGTGGCTGCCTCAGTGTGAGCACCCAGGGATATTTTGAGTCCTCCATGGCCTCTAGTCAAGTTTAGGCATCTGCAAGGCTAAGCAGCTTGGAGCGTGGCATGTCTGGATTGCTTTCCTGAATGTGCACACCACATCAGATGCCAAAGGCAGTCAAAGATGCCAAAGCAGATGCAAAAACATCTGGACATTACCTAAAGCTCAAAGATTTTCTCCATCTTCTGTTGATACCCAGCATAGAGTTCTGGCTGATCTCCAGCAGAAATCCTTTCCTGTTCTCCTGCCTTGGAGATAAGCAGTAAGATAACTTCTGCCATGTAGCCATGAGGGAGGGAGGAAAATTGAGAGAGTGGGAATCATACCTCACTGTTTAAATTAACCTCTCTGGGATTCTTTCTAGAAGATAGGAAAAATGACAACCTGATTTACAACCACCTTATTCTGCCTTGAAATTCACTGTGTGCCTGTCCTGTCTCTCTGCATCTAGAAATAAATCATCAAATGCTTGAGAAATGCACTCATAGAAATGTACCCTTTTATTTGGCCACTATATGCACTTGACAGCTCAAAAATGCTTTTTTCAGGCAGTGCTGCCTCTCTGTGTTTCTTCTCCCTGAGTTCGAAGCATTGATTTTCCATAGAGGTTTTGCAGTTCTCCCCTTGTTGGGGTCTCTGAGGGGCTGCAGAAGGGGACTGCAGCAGCTTTCATCAGATTGTGGAATGCTGTTTTGGGGAGTTATAATGAGAAACTTAACAAAAGTGAGCAAAATAGTTTTAAAAGCTTCATCCTCCAAAAGTAGCAGGATGTGCACGGACTCACACACACGAAGTTCTCAAAAGCTGGTGTAATTGCAAATTGTTGAATCACAGAATCCCAGAATTGCCTGGACTGGAAAAGACCTTTAAGTTCATCGAGTCCGACCATGAACCCCACACTGACCAGTCCCCACTAACCCATGTCCCTCAGCACTGTGTCTACACAACTCTTCAATCCTTCCAGGGATGGGGACTCCACCACTGCCCTGGGCAACCCCTTCCAATGCCTCAGAACCCTTTCAGCAAAGAAATTCTTCCTCACATCCCATTTCAACTGCCCTGGCCACAACTGGAGCCCATTTCCTCTTGTCCTGTCCCTTGTCCCTTGGTTGAACAGACCCACCCCCACCTCTCTGCACCCTCCTTGCAGGGACTTGGACAGAGCCAGAAGGTCTCCCCTCAGCCTCCTTTTCTCCAGGCTCAGCACCCCCAGTTCCCTCAGCCGGGAACTCAGCACACTTGTGCTCCAGACCCGTCCCCAGCTCCGTTCCCTTCTCTGGACACGCTCCAGCACCTCCAGGGCCTTCTTGGAGTCAGGGGCCCAACACTGAACCCAGCACTCGAGCTGTGGCCTCACCAGTGCCCAGTATCACCCAGTTGCTGTGTGGAACGTGGCCAGCTCAGTTTTGCCCAGATCACAGGGTTCAGATGCAGGAAATGCTTTTCTCCCTTTCCACTTCACACACACAAAAAACCAAACCAAACCAAACCAAAACCCAAAAAAACCCTAAACTGAAAGCATCAGGATTTGTCCCTCTTGTGAAAGAAGAGGCAATCTAGAGGCAAAGAGAGGGGACGACCAAGTATTTCATTCTCTTTCTCTGCTCAATTAAATAACCAAAGATAATCCCTTATTTAATTTTATACTCTTGACACAAAGCTGCACTGGAGAATGAACTTAAAGTAGCTGTAAACCAAAAATTATTTAAAAAATGATGACAGTTTTGAAAGTTTTCATGTTTATATAAAGAAATGTACGTACTTGGTGCCACTGAAAGAAGCTGCACCTGCCCCAGTACACTGTGTGCTGGGAGGGTGAGGATAAGGGCAGCTTGCCTGTCCCCAAGGTTGCACACTCGTGTGTTCACAGGCACAGAGAAGAAGTGTGGCTGTGCTCTCCTGAGCATCAGAGAGCAGGAGGATTGGGATTCACACAAACAGAAATGTTGTGCAGGAATAGCCCAGTTTGGACCATTATTTTCTCTGATTTAGAAAGAAATCCATGAGAGAGGCTCCTGGGAAGTCCCAGCAAGGTCAGACTTAGCTGGGTCCTACATGTTCTTTCTGGTTGCTTTGATCCATGGAAAACCCAATTTATTTTTTTTTTTTTCCTAATTACTAACTAATTGTTTATGTAAGACAGATCCAGTTCCTGATGTGGAGAGGGTTATGATCCACCTCAAGCCTGCCAGGTTATTAGGACGCTCACCTGGCTGGATTACAACGGATCTCTTCTGAGCATCCCTCATGGTAGCTGAACACTTTAAACAGCAAATTACTTCAAGCCAAGTGAGAGGATCTTCCTTCTAATTTCCAGTTTGAAAAATTGCGAAAGATCTTAATTGCATCCTGAGGCAGAGCAGGCAGATCTCTGAAATAAGACATCTGTGCACTCACACACACCAAGAGAACCTGTCTGCCAGCGTCCCTACTGCAGATACCAACCCATGTGAGCTTTCCCCATCTTCCTCTCACCGCACCTGCTCCCATCAGGAGACTCCACTGGCAGAGCAGCGCCTGTGTGGAGTTGTTTCCTTTGCCCTGGGGCTGGTGGCTTGCAGGACTGGTGTGTCCTGGGTCATTAGGAGTCCAGCTAATCCCCATGTTGAAGGATGCTTTTCAGTTTTCTGGAGTTTCAGTGCCATTGTCCATATTCCCAGAAATCTGCATTCTCCTTTCTTAGACCATTGCCACATCATCTGTTTCAGGAATAAATCCCTAAATCATCTCGATGGCCAATTCCTACTCTTCCAGTTGCTGGTGTGACCCTGAATGCAGGAGAGAGAATACAGGACAGTAGAAAAAAATAAAAATAAATAAATTTTTTAAAAATTGGAGGGAAATAGAGAAATATCTTCTCATGAAAAGTACATTTATCATCAGCTGCCTGCTGGTTATGAAAACTCCCTTAGTCATTAGCAAGATGTGTGGCCGTGTTGTTTATGGGATAGCCAGCCTAAAAAAACCCCAATAAATAGTTGCATTAAGAGAGCTGGGATCTTGCCTGTGGACTGTTTATTTTCAATTTGTCAAAACTAAGTTTGGAAGGATGTCAGCCAACTCTTGTCTAAATTAGAAATGTCCTGCCCAGTCCCTGGTGTTGCACTGGGAGGTGCAACCATCCACAGATGGGTCGGATCCGTTCTGGAGAGTCAAAGTAGCCCATGCACTACCTGAAGGGGCTTGGTGGAGGTTGAACTTCACCTGAAAATGCTCCAGCCCCAATTAGGTTGTAGCCACCTACACAGACACAGTCTTGGCTGTTGCAAAAGGTTACTTGGCCATGTAGGGACATGTCAACTAATTACTGGCTGGACATAGACCTCCAAGTGGGCCGAGCATTGTGCAGTTATTTTCCCCTGTTTGCACGAGCTGTTTGCAGTTCTGGATTTTCATCATGATGGTGATGAAGTTCAATTAACCCATGGAGAGACCTGTCCTTCTCTCCCCTTACTATATCTTCTTGGGTGCAGTTTGATAGTACAGCCACGTACCTCCTGGCTACCTCTGGGCAAGGGCTACAGGAGTGGATAGACCTTGATTTGACCAAGAGTGGCAGCTCAGGTTCTGAAACCACAAACACTGCAGTGGTGATTTTATGATTTCCTGCAATGCATTGGCTCAGGGTGTTGAGATTTTTTTTTTGACACCTTAATTTCACATGTGTTTATTTGGATTTAGCTTTGTATGTGAGCTGAAGTCTTAACTTCCTAAGTTTTTACGTTCTAAGCTACTACATCTTATTTGGAAGTGTCTTTTTGATGAATTTCCTTGTCTACAGTGTATATATTTTTTTTGCATGGAGTTCATTAGTGGATGATCTACAACTGAAGGGATGAATAACACATAATAACCACAGTGAGGGCAGTCAGGTGATGTTTCCAGGGGTTTGATGAAGTGTAAAATAATGCGCGCTCACGCGCTCACATACACACGTCCCATTAAGAGCTCGCTACCGGAGTTTCAGGGCAGTGCAAGCAGCAGTGTTGGGACTCCTCTCACCTCTCTCCAGTTGAGAAGTCATCCACTCTCCCTTTGCAGGCAGGAAAGAGAGAAAAAAAAAAGTTCCAGGGCGTGATTCACCCACTGCTTTAGATGTGTATCTTACAACAAAGCGAATCAACTCTAGAACTTCCTCCATAAAAGGAGGTGTGGAGGTATTTACTTTGTAGAAATCTGAAATTGGGTGAGATAAATTCCAGCCAGGAAGCACGCTGCAGAAGACAGACATTAATATCTTTTTATTAGCAATAGCTGTGCTGCCAAGAATAGCAGATTGGGAAAAGGTGTGCAGGGTTAAATCCCCCAGCCCCCTTTTTCTCTGGATTTTAAAGGCTTCCTTTGTGCTACACAGCAGCACACAAAGATGCCAAACAAAGCAGAAAGGCTGCTGGGAACGTTGAAGTGGTGGCTACGTTCAATGAATGTTCAAACTATGGAGTAGCCACAACATTTGTAAGAAGTGGTGGCAAGTGAGCAGTGAGAAGTGCTGTCATACTCTTGATGCCCCAGCCCATTCGTTCCCACCACGAAAAGATCTGTTCTTTCTTGTCTCCTAACAGTCCTGCTTCAGAGAAGTGGCACTGAGTAGCCTGTGTAAGGAAGGTGAGCACATTGATTAGGTGCAACAGGCATTTGTAATTTTGTTTAGTTCTATTTTTCCTGGTATAATCTAGGTTTAAGATTTTTACTGAATTTTAACTTTGCACAAAGTATTTCCGAGCCAACGTTGCCGTGCCGGGAGGTGGCTTAGGAGAAAGACAAGCTGGCTGCAGAAAGGAGTTTTGCAGCAGTTCTAATATTATTATTCAGTGGATGCATATTTCTGCACTTAAAGAACAAATGCTGTAAATTTGGAGAAGCTGTGCCCTGTACATTTTCGTACACATCAAAGAACTGAAATCCCTGCTCTACAAATGCAAAAAAACCCCAACAAAACCCAACCAAACAATCCTCAACTGCGTCTTAACTATAAAATGATGTTTATTGCCTGAATGATGCTGGTTTTTTTCCCTTTTTCGGTGTTGTTGGGCTGCTGCCTGCTCTCCCTGGAGCTTCCATCAAAAGATGCTGTCAGTGGCCCAGTGCAGACCCCTCCAGGTCCTGTTGCGTTTAGCCCCAGATGCAGAACGTATGATGTTTTATTACTGAAGTTTGTTAAAAGGACACAGTCCACTAATAAAATGATTTGGGTTTTCTATTGCTAATTGTGACTTGAAAGAGAGAATATGAGCTGAAGAAAACGTTGCGAGTTTCTTCAGCGTGAAGCAGAAATGAGGTAATGCAAATTAATGCAAAGAGCAGCAGAAGCTGCTGGTGGAACTCTGGGCATGGGAAACAGTTCCCAGAAAATTCACTGATGTGTTGTTACCTGGCTTCACAGGATTTGTGATATTTGATATTTGTGGAGTTTCAGTCCAGACACGTGCTGCTGGTGTTACTGCCCTGAAGGTTTAAAGAGTTTCTAATTGCTGCTCAATATATTGGATTTGGAAGAACCATTATTAGGAGTTGGTTGGTTATCCCTAGGTCCTAGCAGAGGAGGAAGTTTTAGGGAATACATGTGTGTTTTTATGTCTAGCAGAAAAGCAGAGCTGTCCTTGTCCATCTCTACCCAGGCCTTGTACTCATCCATCTCATAGTGTAGCCCCTTTTAAGTCTGCACTTCAGGATTAATCTAGTTTTTCTCTAATGTTGATGTGTTATTCAATATTTCTTGCATCATTCATTATTTTACTTCTTCCTGGGTGAGCCTATGGCCATGTGCAGCGTGAACTGTCAGATGGGGCCGGGCTCTTTTTGTTGGTGGCTGGTGACAGGACAAGGGGCAATGGGCACAAACTTGAACACTGGAAGTTCATCACAAACTTAAGGAAAAAGTTCTTTCCTGTGAGGGTGCCGGAGCCCTGGGCCAGGCTGCCCAGAGAGGGTGTGGAGTCTCCATCTCTGGAGATGTTCAAACCCACCTGGACACTTTCCTGTGCAACCTGGTGTAGGGAACCTGCTCTGGCAGGGGGGTTGGACTGGATGATCTCCTGAGGTCCCTTCCAACCCCACCAGTCTGTGATTCTGTGATTCTGTATTTAAACACCACTGAGAAACTGGAGCCAAGTTCAATCTCAGAATTACTCCATTGAAATGAATGGGGCAAATTGTTAGGGAAACTTTTGTGTTCATCCGTGTAGTAATGATGTTGAAGGAGCTGCCATGCAAAGGTCTGGTTGCTCAAGGGAGATTTTTAGGAATAGTAAATGAACCTGCCAGTTCAGCTGGAGCAAATGAAAAAATCCTGCTGCTGACCAGAGAGTCCCTCAGCCTCAGCGGGCAGTGCCCTCTGCTCGTGTGCTGGCGAGGGGAGCAAGTGGGTTTGGGTGGGGAGGGACCTTAAAGCTCATCCAGTCCCAACCCCCCTGCCATCAGCAGGGACACCTTCCACTAGACCAGGTTGCTGAAAGCCTCATCCAACCTGGCCTGGAACACTTCCAGGGAGGAGCAGCCACAGCTTCTCTAAGGGTAACCTGAGAGCAGACTGTTACTGGAGCAGCCTGTGAGCAAGTGCCAAAGGTCCAAGATGGGGCACGCTGCCTGTGGCTGCTGCCTCCTCCTCCTCCTCCTCCTCCTCCTCCTCCTCCTCCTCCTCCTCCTCCTCCTCCTCCTGCCCTGGAGGTGTGGAAGAGCAGCCAGCCATCACTCTGAATGGGGTTTCCTCTGAAACACAAGCGATGGCAGGATTTGGGTTAATCCCAGCTGTAATTACACCGCTGCGCGTGGCCCTGGTGATCTGCTGAGACAGACCGAAGCGTGCAAGCTGCAGGAGGAGTATCCGTGTCCGAGCATCAGTGGGTTGGGTTGTGTGACTTAAAACCTGGAGCTCATCCGAAAACTGAAAGCTCATTGTGCTCCCTGAGCATGGCCTTCAGGTAACGCAGCTCACCCAGCAACGTGTGCGCTGCTGTGAGCTTGAGCAGCGTGTGGCACCAGCTCCGTGTTCCTCACTGGAGCAGCTCATGGTCCTACCATGATGTTTTTCCCAACAGGCATGGACATCCTGGGTCAGGCTGCCTTGGCTGGACCACTGTCTGCTGCTGGTGGTTGATGGTTTGGTGTGACCAGACAGTGAGGCACATAATGAGGAAGGATGGAACAAAAGATTTTGGGTGTTACTCAGTTCTCACTTGCAGAATCACGGCATGGTGGGGGTTGGAAGGGACCTCAGGAGATCACCCAGTCCAATCCCCCTGCCAGAGCAGGGTCACCCAGAGCAGGTGGCACAGGAACACATCCAGGTGGGTTTGAACATCTCCAGAGATGGAAACTCCACACCCTCTCTGGGCAGCCTGTCCCAGGGCTCTGGCACCCTCACAGTGAAGAAGTTTCTCCATAAATTTGTCTGGAAAACAATAAACTGGGAGTGCAGGGATAGACGCTGGTAGAAGGTCAAGCCCTGTGTTTCCTTTTCCTTTTCTCCAGGGCGTGTGTTATTTTTTTTTCTCTATTACCTCCCCACCCTTTGAGGATTTTATTTATACTTTTGTTAGTTATTAACTTCTTTTCCATGGTTTCCTGTTTGGAGCTTGGAAACCTCATCTCACTGCTGGCCACTGCAGATGGCTTTGACTCCTTTCCTCCTGGAGGCCTCGGGGGTTATGGGCATGGTGTTCTCCCAGCTTGGGAATTCATGGTGAAGGCATCCTTTGCCATACAGTGTTTAAGGTAAAATGAATCCAAGCAGGATATTTGCATGGGACAGTTGGTAATTTCACAGTCAGAAATGTTTGTGATTACTTGAAAAGTGTTGTTAAGGTCAAAATTAAGGAGAAAGAGGTTTCAGGCAGCATGGCTGGATTTTGATGGCTTCTTCTACAGCACCTTTTGTCCAAAATGCTGACAAATACTTGTGGACCTTGTACATATGCTACTGCCAGAAAGGAGATGGCTTGGGGAGAGGTGGCTGATTTAACAAACACTCATTTAGAACATTTGAGAGGAACAATTTCTAACGGGGCTTAGGAACTCTGCTAGGTAGAATTTAGAGGACCTTATCCAGTAGACACAATGATGGCAATTTGTTAACTTCTTAAAAGCAAAATGGAACTTTTATTTGTGCACTATTTTTGGAGGGAGATGACTCCTGTGTATACAGTGTAATTCAAAATATAGGGTAAAAATGCTTATTTACTTTTTAAATTAACGCTCGTTATGTATAGACACCCCTTCTCCTGGATGTGGACCTGCTCTGTAACACCTTGTTTCATGCATGTTGATGTGGTTATTGGGGTGTTTACTGTATATTGGTCTATGTCAGTGGTTTCCAACCTTTTTTTTTTTTAAATTATTATTTTATTTGTAAATCTTACATTTTTACAGTGGGGTGCACTCATTTGCATAGCAAATTTAAGCTTCCAGGTACTGGGTTTGCTTTTCTTAGTTATAACTCACAGAATCCTTAGAAGCTGCCTCCAGATCCCCAGGGCTCCCCAGGCACTCTGGAAATGACTGGCCTGACATTAATAGGCAAGTCAGAGAGAAAAACAGAAGGGAAAGGAAAAAAAAGGTGCTGGAAGGTAGCGGGGTCTCTTCCTTCAGTGCAAATAGGGCTGGAGAGAAAGTCCAGGCTGATAGCTCTGAAGATGCTGGTCACCTGGAACTTTGCAAAATTGATCTAAGTGAGTGGGAAACTGCTCAGGTGCTTGTGCAAAAAAATCAAACTAAGGGAAGGTGGTGCTTGAAGACATGGGGATAGTTTATTCCATACGCCTGGGTTAAGGCCATTTGGTCTCTACAGGCACACACGTGGCTGAAGGGAGAGGTCCCAGGTTTATGACTGTAGTTGGTTGGTGTTGGCTGGACACCAGGTGCCCACCAAAGCTCTGTCACTCCCCCTCTTCAACTGGGCAGGGGAGAGAAAATATAACAAAAGGCTCCTGGGTGGAGATAAGGTCAGAGAGAGATCCTTCATCAGTTATCATCACGGGCAAAGCAGACTGGACTTGGGGGAAATAAATGTATTTTATTACCAAACAAATCAGAGTAGGATAATGAGAAATAAACCCAAATCTTAAAACACCTCCCCCCAACCCTCCCTGCTTCCTGGGCTTCACTTCTCTCTCGATTTCCACCTCCAGCAGCACAGGGGGACGGGGAATGGGGGTTGGGGTCAGTTCATCACACGTTGTTTCTGCTGCTCCTTCCTCCTCAGGGGGAGGACTCCTTCCCCCGCACCAGTGTGGGGTCCCTCTCACAGGAGACAGTCCTCCACCAACTTCTCTAATGTGAGTCCTTGCCCAGCAGCGGGTCTGTCTCAGAGTCAGTGGCATTGGCTGTGTTGGACATGGAGGAAGCTTCTGGCAGCTTCTCACAGAATCAGAGAATCATTTGGTTGGAAAAGACCTTTGACATCATTGAGTCCAACTGTACCTGTCCACTTGCTAAACCAGATCTCTGAGTACCCCATCCACCTGTCTTTTAAATACCTCCAGGGATGGGGACTCAACCACCTCCCTGGGAAACCCCTTCCAATGTCTGAGAACTCTTTCAGTGAATAAATTTTTCCTGATATTCAATCTGAACCTGCCTTGGCACAACTGGAGCCCATTTCCTCTTGTCTTGTCCCTTGGTCCTTGGTTGAACAGACCCACCCCCACCTCTCTGCACCCTCCTTGCAGGGACTTGGACAGAGCCAGAAGGTCTCCCCTCAGCCTCCTTTTCTCCAGGCTCGACACCCCCAGTTCCCTCAGCCGGGAACTCAGCACACTTGTGCTCCAGACCCTTCCCCAGTTTAAAAATAATAATAAAAAAAAAGGGAACAAGCTCCAGATCAAACTCCCAAGCCCAAAAATCCATTTAATATCATGTATAAGAAGCCATCCCTTTGTCCCCCCCTCTACCAAAACCCAGCCACACAAATCCAATACAACAACCAACCCCCTCCCTGGGCGATGCTGCGCAGGACGCGGGAGGCCGGCAGGGAGCTGGCAGGCTGGGTAACCCCCAGGGAAGGTGGAAGGATGGGGAAGAGGTGGATGGAGAACATGCAGCCCCAAGGTGAGGGTCTGTGCCAGGGGCAGGAGCTGGCAGGGTCGGCTGGGAGGCAGGAGGTGCCCCAGCCTGGCTGTCACTCTCCTCATCGATTCCTGCCGCGGCCAAACGCAGCGACCTCTCTCCTGAGCGCTTTCGCCGCGGTGGGGTGCGTGTGCTCGCTGGGATTACTCAGAGCTGGCTGTGATTTCTCTTCTCAACATATTGTTTGACAAGTGTCAATTCCGAAGGAAAAATAATGTAAATTATTTTCTTTGAGACCAAGTTTGGGATTTAACGTTGAGCAGATGCTCTGTCTAAAATTAGCATAATGATTCCGTCTGCCTGCTGCTCACCAGGACATGTGTCTTTAATGGAAGGGTTGGAATAATAAGGAAATTTTGCAGTGATTTCTTTTTTCTTGTTGTTATTGTTGATAATTGAAGGTTCTCCAGCATGCTTTTGAAAAGTTTAACGAGCACAGGGACTTTTGGAGTTAAGGAACGCTGTTATTCCCATTTTGCAGATGTGGAAAAGTTAGAGGCAGAGCTCCTGTGGTGCCTGAGGTCCAGGATTGAGTCAAGCTGGGGAGAGATGAGCCACAATTTGGGGGGCACCAAGGCTCCCCGGGAGCTGAACGGGTGTTGCCCGTCAGTGGACATTAAGCTCCTGACTGCTGATGTGGTGGCTGAAATGGGACGTTGGACTTCTGGGGTCAAACTGTTCCAGATAAACACGCTCCAGGAGAGGTGCCTGGTGGGATTTCCAAAAGCAAGGCGAGCTCAGGGTTTGTCCAACTGAGCCTAAAACTTAGAATCATAGAATCCCAGCCTGGTCTGGGTGGGAAGGGACCTGAAAGCTCATCCAGTCCCAACCCCCCTGCCAGCAGCAGGGACACCTTCCACTAGACCAGGTTGCTCAAAGCCTTATCCAACCTGGCAGAGAACCCTTCCAGGGAGGAGCAGCCACAGCTTCTCTGCCCAACCTGGGCCAGGGTCTCACCACCCTCACACCAAAGAATTTCTTCCTAATATCTAATCTGAACCTCCCCTCTTTCAGCTTAAAGCCATTTCCCCTGGTTCTGAAGATCTCATTTCACTTTTAGGGATTTACAGTTCAGATGATTGTTAAATATGTCTGAAATACATTTGATTCCCAGGTTTGTGCTGCCCCAGGTCTCCCCAGGGGAAGAATGACATGAAAACCAGATTCCCTGTCCCCTCGTCACTCAGGAGCGCGGCTGCTCGTACCTGGGCAAGAGGGACTTTAAAAAAAAATTAAAAAGACAAAACATACAACAGCATTTTTGTGTCCCCAGACAGTTTCCCCACGTAGGGAGACTTTGACACAGAAAGGTGACGTGACTTGTTGATAGTTGCACAGGGGAGAGTTGATATGAAAGTCTGAGATCCCCTGGAGCAAAGGGGTTCTTCAGGAGGAACCTCCTTCCCCACTGGGTTACTCAAACAGCAGCTCTAACAGTCATGTAGATGGAAAAGATGAATGTCCTGACTGTGCTTTCAGCTTCTGTGAATGCATTTTAGCAGCAGAGGAGAGAAGGATGAGTTAGGGACCAGCTGGAAGCATGCAGAGCACTGGAGGGTGCACCAAGGAGGAGCATGGTGCTGGGAATTCCTGCAGCAGGGATGGTAGAAAAGCTAATAAAGCTGGAAAAAAACCCAACTCCCCCCCAAAAAAAACAAAAACAAAACAAAAAAAACCCAAACCCCACCAAAATAAGAAGTGGGAATAGTTTCAAAGAGGTTCTTTCAGGCAGCGGGTAATTTTTGCACAGTCTGGGCCACGCTGAGGTGAACAAGGGTGGGTGAAGGATGGGGAAGCAGCACAACCAGTCTAAACACCAAGGGGAGGAAAAGAGTCTGACCTTCAAGTGAGGAGTGAGATGTTGTTTTAACCATCCTCCACCTGAGGACAGTCCCTTTCCTGCCTAAATGCTGGTTTCTAACAAAGGATTTCCACAAAACTGTCCACTGTGGCCTGAACTTAACCCCGTGTGGTCCTGACCCTGCAGTGGGAAGAGGAGTCTCAGGGGAAACCTGGCCCCTTCGTTTTCCCATTTGAGCAAAACCACCTCAGAAAAGCCACCACCACCAGCAAACACCTTTGTGTTGACTGCCCTGAATGGCCACGTTTGTCCTGTTCAGGGGAAAAAATACCTTGACTTTTTTGGGTGTTGGGCAGAGAAAAACTTAATGCAATATAATAAGGGCAAGTGTAGGGTGTTGCATCTGGGCAGGAACAACCCCAGGTTCCAGTACAGGTTGGGAAATGATCTCCTAGAGAGCAGTGAAGGGGAAAGGGATCTGGGGGTCCTGGTGGGAAGCAGGATGGCCATGAGCCAGCACTGTGCCCTTGTGGCCAGGAAGGCCAATGGCATCCTGGGGGGCATTAGAAGGGCTGTGGTCAGTAGGTCCAGAGAGGTTCTTCTTCCCCTCTACTCTGCCCTGGTGAGGCCACATCTGGAATATTGTGTCCAGTTCTGGGCCCCACAGTTCAAGAAGGACAGGGAGCTGCTTGAGAGAGTCCAGCACAGAGCCACCAAGATGATGAAGGGAGTGGAGCATCTCCCTGATGAGGAAAGGCTGAGGGAGCTGGAGAAGAGGAGACTGAGAGGGGACCTCATTAATGTTTATAAATATCTGAAGGGTGAGTGTCAGGAGGATGGGGCCAGGCTCTTCTCAGTGGTGTCCAATGATAGGACAAGGGGCAATGGGTGTGAGCTGGAACACAGGAGGTTCCGCTTAAACTTGAGAAGAAACTTCTTTCCTGTGAGGGTGCCAGAGCCCTGGGACAGGCTGCCCAGGGAGGGTGTGGAGTCTCCTTCTCTGGAGACATTCAAGACCCTCCTGGACACCTTCCTGTGTGATCTCATCCAGGTGTTCCTGCTCCAGCAGGGGGTTGGACTGCATGATCTTTCAAGGTCCCTTCCAATCCCTGACACTCTGGGATTCTGTGAGATCAGCCTCCAGAACTGGGAAGGGGGTGTCTGAATGATTGCTGTGATGGGCAGAGTCAAGGATGCTGCTTAAAAAGAAATTTAAAAAAATCTGTAGCACTTTTTTTTTGTTTGTTTAAATGAAAATCTTACATGTGCCCATGTTTGCTGCTGTGTGAGGGACTTTAAAAGCAACAATAGCACTTTGTTACTATTTTCATGAATTCCTGGGGCTGTGTCTTCCAGGGAGAGAGAGTTTATCAGAGCAGAGGTGCTGCAGCCTCTCCCAGGTCACGCTGGGTGATGTTTTAATAAGTGTTTCTCACAGCCAGCTCTCAGTTCAGCCCCACGTGAAAAAGAAAAAGGAAGGAAGATCCTAGATGTGTCACAGAATCACAGAGTGTCCCATCATTAATTCTCCTGAAAAGCAACGTGTGCTTCTTTGTGAATGAAACGAGAACTTTGTTCATGTTAACCCCAAAAAGCACAGCCTGCTATATTTCTTGTTTGGCTGCTGGTGGAATTCTTTCCATCATAGAGAACTCTAGAGTCGGATGTTGGCTGAACATGAGCCAGCTGAGTGCCCAGATGGCCAAGAAGGCCAAGGGCATCCTGGCCTGGATCAGCACCAGTGTGGCCAGTAGGACCAGGGACGTTCTCTTCCCCCTGCACTGGGCACTGGTGAGGCCACAGCTCGAGTGCTGGGTTCAGTGTTGGGCCCCTGACTCCAAGAAGGACCTGGAGGTGCTGGAGCGTGTCCAGAGAAGGGAACGGAGCTGGGGAAGGGTCTGGAGCACAAGTGTGCTGAGTTCCCGGCTGAGGGAACTGGGGGTGTTGAGCCTGGAGAAAAGGAGGCTGAGGGGAGACCTTCTGGCTCTGTCCAAGTCCCTTGGAGGAGGGTGGAGAGAGGTGGGGGTGGGTCTGTTCAACCAAGGACCAAGGGACAGGACAAGAGGAAATGGGCTCCAGTTGTGGCCAGGGCAGTTGAGATGGGATGTGAGGAAGAATTTCTTTGCTGAAAGGGTTCTGAGGCATTGGCAGGGGTTGCCCAGGGCAGTGGTGGAGTCCCCATCCCTGGAGAGATTTAACAGACGGGTAGACGAGGTCCTTAGGGACACTGTTTAGAGGTGGGATTGTCAGTGTTGGGTTTATGGTTGGACTTGATGATCTTAAAGGTGTTTTCTAACCACTACGATTTGGTGATTCTGTGATAGGAACATAGGCTTGGTAACAATGAGGTTTTGGGGGAGTTTTCTTTGTCACTAGTGATTGTTTTCTGTGTAGCCTGCATTAGAAGAGGAGAGCTCAGGTGGTTCAGTGAGGACAGCTGTGCCAGCTGTTCACCATGGAATATTTTACCAGGGAAACCATGTAGTGCCAATACAAGCTTATCAAGCTTCTACTGATGAGCTGAGCCAAATAAGGAACCTTGTCAGGAGTGTTCACTTTTGCTGGTCAAACCCCACCTACAGTAGCACTTCAAAGGGCTACAGAAGAAGCACGAAACATTTTGCTGAACAGGCAGATGTGTTGGAAATGTAAACACAGCCTGGGATGCAAGGCTGCCCTTCTGCTTGCTTCTAAAACCCCTCAGCCTGCTTCTTCCCAGCTGCCTGGCTGAAGCCCAGGATGATCCGGCTCTGTCCTCTGAGCTCATCCCAGGCCACCTCCCCCAGCCCAGAGCCGGGATCCCGACTGGGAGCGGGGACAAACACCCTGGGAGCCCTTTTACCATCACTGGGTGGAGGCGGGACAGGCTCTGTGGATCTTGCCTGCCTGAGTGTTTTGCCTTGTCTGCAGCCGTCTGAAGGAGCTCTTTGCCTCTCTTAGGGGAAGGGCTCGGGCTTGGAGTTTGTTATAGAAAAGATACCTTTAAACAAAAGGAAAAGGAAAAAAAGGAAAAGGAAAAAAAGGAAAAGGAAAAAAAGGAAAAGGAAAAAAAGGAAAAGGAAAAAAAGGAAAAGGAAAAAGGGAAAAGGAAAAAAGGAAAAGGAAAAAAGGAAAAGGAAAAAAGGGAAAAGGAAAGGAAAGGAAAAGAAAGGAAAGGAAAGGAAAGGAAAGGAAAGGAAAGGAAAGGAAAGGAAAGGAAAGGAAAGGAAAGGAAAGGAAAGGAAAGGAAAGGAAAGGAAAGGAAAGGAAAGGAAAGGAAAGGAAAGGAAAGGAAAGGAAAGGAAAGGAAAGGAAAGGAAAAAAATAAAGAAAAGAAAAAAAAAGAAAAGAAAAAAAAAAAAGAAAAACAAACCACGACGGGGTGCGTTTTGGAGGCACATCAGGCAGTTCGAGCAAGCGCGTGGCCGTGGCGGTGCTGAGCGCTGCGGGGCAGTTCCCGTTCCGCACCCGCGGACCGCGCTCCGCGCCCGTGGTCGCGGCTGCCGAGCTGGGAGGTTCCCTTCGCTGGAGACCCCACCCTGGGGGGCGGCTGGCGGGGGGAACGGGCTGTCCCGGGGGAAGCGGAGCGGGCTGTCCCTGGCTGCCCCTGGCACGATCGGTGCTGCAGCCGCGGGGGGATGCTCAGGGTCCCCTCCGGGACTGCACCCCACCCATGGCCGGAGGAAGGGGGGTCCGTGTGTCCCCTCCCCTCCCGCTTCCGAACCGCAGCACGGGGTAAAGGCTGCCGGCCCGGCCGCGTGCTCTCGGCTCCCGCCGCTCGGCTGGCGCGGAGGGGAGCGGAGGGAGGGGAAAGGCTCCCCCCGCCCGGTCCCACCGCGGGCAGCACCGGTGGGGAAGCGCCTGGATGAGCGAGAGGGAAGCGGGGGGAGCCAGGACAGATGGGGAGGGGAGGAGGAGGATGTGGGGGAGGAAGGCGGCGAGGGAGGGAGGCGGCAGGGCGGGCGGGCGAGCCGCGCTGGCAGCACCGTCCCGGCACCGCGCAGCCTCCGCTCTCTCCCCGCCCCGGGCAGCACCGGCTCCCGCAGGCAAGAAACCGCTTTGGTGATGGGAAACGCTGGCGTGTGCGGGGCTGGGGAGCGGGGGACACCACACACACCATGTCCGAGCGGCTCCTCTGCTCCAGCCTGGATGGATTTTGCTTCCCCGTCCATCCTCATTCCACCCCCCCCTCCTCTTCCCCCCCACCCCGTCCCGCGTGGGTAACGCCTTCTGCAACCCCCGGAGCCAGCCCGGGGCTGAAGGATTCCCTTGTCTGCGCCGAAAAGCCACAGCAGCTGCTTGACAACAGGAAACAATGTGTAGTGAATGGAAAAAAAAAAAAGAAAAAAAAAAAGGGGTGGTGCTGCCTGAACAACTTCCCTTGACATCACTGCCCAAATAAGGAGCTTTCAAACTGCCCTTTTTTCTCTTGCAGCCCGGCAGAAGATCCCCCTGGAGCCCCAGGGTCCCCACCTCTCGCGGGCAGAGTCATGGGAGAACCGCGGCTGCTGCGCGGGGGGCGAGAGCAGGTAACGAATCTCAGCGCTTCACTCCAGGCACTGCTGGGTGGGGGGGGGTGTGCGCGCGCGCGTGTGTGTGTGTCTGCTCTTTAATATAGATCTATAAAAATATATATATTTTTTCCTTGTCTCAGCGCTGAGGGGGAAGAGCAGCTGTAATTAAAAGCGCTGGTGACACATGTGTCACTGCTGAGGTCACTGCAATGAGTAACCAGGAGTTACTGGGTGTCGGGGCTACTGTGCACTCTAAACACCGAGGGGTTGTTTCTCTTGAGCTGCAGCCAGACAGCCCAGCTCCGCACTGGCACAGGTATAAACTGCAGCTCCACTCTTAATTAACACTTCTAATTAAGGTCCTGTGAGCTGTGGACTTTCGCTGGCTGCACCATGTGGCTGGCTGGCTGGCTGGCTGTCTGGGACGGATTTCCTCCTTATCACTTGTACAGGAAAGCAAGTGGGGAGCGGAGAGGTTGTTCTCGGGTGACACGTGATGCGAGTGAGAAGCTGTGCTGGTAAAATCCCTGTGAGAGCTCCCAGCAAAAAGACTTTCCCAACCCAGATTCCAAATTTAACTGCTGAGCTTCTGCAGGCAGGTGAGGAGATTGAACCTGCTGCATGGAGAGAAAGGGAACCTGTTAATGGCTTTAAACTGGAAGAGGGTAGGTTTAGATTAGATATTAGGAATAAATTTTTTTGTGAGGGTGGTGAGACAGTGGTCCAGGTTGGCCAGAGAAGCTGTGGCTGCTCCTCCCTGGAAGTGTTGAAGGCCAGGTTGGATGAGGCTTTGATGGCAGGGGGGTTGGAACTGGATGAGCTTTAAGGTCCCTCCAACCCAAACCAGTCTGGGATTCTGTCCCTGGGCCTGACCTTTTGGGTGTTTTATCCCTTTTCAGTATTTCTCGCTGCTGATTAGCACCTGCACATCAGCATAAAATGAGGCAGCTTTAAAAATGCATTAAGCCTGAGTAAATGAGTGCTAACGATTTAAGCTTCTTAATCCTCCTCGATGGAAATTAATAACGCTTTTGACGCACCCAGAGGTGTGATCAGAAATGCAGACACACGCTGAGCTGCTCTATGCAAATGTGTGGATTGGTATTCTGGAAAAAAAGGCACCCTATGTTATTTTATCCCCCCACCCCTCATCATTCTTTAGCTAATTGGCTGACCATCATGAAATTGCCTGGCACTTTTACCCAGGAACACTCTGGTGAGTGGAAATGGCTGGGGCAGCTGACACAGTGATTTATGGTGTGAGCAATACAATCCAAACCCTGCTCCACTGCTGGAGGATAACCTGGAGCTTACAGGCTTTTAGTTTCCTTGGTGTTGAAAGATTATTGGTGTCAGTGTGCAGGGCCAGTTCTAACCTTGGCTGTCTGGATGTCCTGGTAGCCTCTTCATCCCAACTCCCATCTCTCGTATTTTAGTTGGCTTCAGTGATCCCTTGGGAAGCTGTTTGTGCTTGTTGGACACTATCATCTCACAGTCTCAGCACTTCAGGAACTTTTAATTCTGATTCTTGTAGGTAAATGTACACAGTGTTTCTCCAATAAGAATCGGTGGGAGTCGTGTGTGGGGTGGGACGTTGTGATTCTCGCTTGGCTCACAGGTGTCACCAGGCTCCAAAGCCCATCACAATGAGTCTCCTTGTCCCCATCCCCTTCCTGCCTTCCCCTCTTAGCAGACAGGTCTAACTGAAAGGGACCTAGAAATATGATTTTTTTCATCCCTAGAGAAGTATCCTTCAGTGGAGGATGCAGAGCTATTGGTGTAGGAGGTGGTGGGGGTTGGTAGATGCTGTCCTGATTTGCTTCTGAGAAAAAAAGCCTTCTTCTCCAAGGCTTGCTGTCAGGCTTCTTGGACTGGTGAAGGATTCACTGCAGTCCTTATTAAGGAAAGGAAAGGAAAAAGAAAATCTGTAGAGGACTTGTGTAAACTGTGCATCAAAGAAAAAACTTCCAGAAGTTACTAGTTGATTAATTAATGAATGTGTTACCACCGAACTGCTTGCAGCAGGTCTGGGCTTTGGGTCCTCTGGGACACATTCAGCACATGAAGAAGTGCTGTGCAGCCCTGAGAAATGCCTTTGAGGAGCCCCCTCTCCTCTCTTTCTCTCACAGCATAAAGGAAGGGGACTTACTCACCATGACTGACCATTTCCATCCTAATCCAAAATAGACACTTCTAATTCCTCCGTGTCGGACACCATCCATATCAGAAACATTTGTATGTCCTGTTGCAGCTTCTCGACTGTGTGTTTAGCATCTTAACAAGGGACCCTCACAAGATTTCTGTCCCCCCTGCCCTGACGAGTGGCTGCCCAGGTGTGTGTGTGTGTGGCAGAAAAAGCAGCGCATCATATATATCATATAACCAGAGATGGGACCACATATATATAATGTATATATTATATATGTATTTTATATATATACACACATAATATATCAGGGATAGATATAATACATATATATTATATAAATATAAAATATATTTATATAATATATATAAAAATATATATTATAAATATAATATATTTATATATATATATGTATATCAGATATACATATATATATAATATTTATATTTTAAACGTGTGTGTGTGTATATATATTAAAAAAAATATATTAAATCATATATATCAGAGATGTGACTGCAGGATCGGCTCATTTGCTTTTCCCATCTGAGCAAAAGCACGTTCTTGCAGCCGGGGTGGAGGAGAGAGCAGAGTCAGGGGCGAGCAAAGTCAGAAGTGTTTGGAGTTTGCTCTTGGAATAGAGACAGCAGCCGTCAGTGGAGCAGCTCAGTGCTCTGCTCGCGTCCTCTGCAGCGTGTGCGAGCGCGGTCGGATGTGGGGGACTGCTAAGGGGATCCGGTGGGGGGGATCCGGTGGGGTGAGTCCCCGGAGAAACAGGTTCGAAAATAATATTTATTCTGAAGTTAACAACAAAAGTGCTGCTGAGAAAGTTTCCCTGAGCTGCGGGGATGAGGCACCGCTGCCACGGGTGGTTTAGCAGTAAGCGGAGAGAGCAGGGAAGTGGATCCCGGCTGGGGAAATCACCGCCGCCATCCCGTTGATTGGGTGGCAGGTCATTAATGAGGGGCTCCTGGGAACTCCCTTACCCTACGTCACTGGCAAAGTCCCATGGCCACGGCGGGGTAGCTCCTTTCTGTGTTAGGAAAGCTGGCTTTGCTCCGGCTTCCTTCATCTCCCCTCATCACCGAGGTTCCTGCTGACTCCGTGCTCGGAGGAGCTCTGCCATCAGAACCTCTGGCCACATTTGGCTGCACATGTTGAATAAAAAAAAACCCAACCCCCAAAAAACCCCAAAAAAAGAAAAAAAAAGTTTCAGCAGGCTTGCCATTTCTAAAGCACTTTAAAGCATTTGGTTTCTTGGCAAGGAGGTTCAAACTTAAGGGGGGAAAAGAAAAATTCCTCTGGAAAGGAAAGCAATTTATTTAAAATACATTCAACACCATTGTCTCTGACTTGAAAAAAGCTGCTTGTTAGTAGATCTTTACAGCTCTGCTGGGATCTGCAGTCAGGAGGGCCAGTTGGGATGCAGGGCAATATTTATTCTGTTTTCCCTTCTGCTCATTACACTTGCTGAATTCTTACCACCTTTCGCTCGTTAATCCAAAGTGAAATTAATCCATTTCTCACTGGTGCTCCCTCTCCTGGGCTCTGCCCAGACCACCTTGCAAGAGCGCAGTTGGGATGAGTGTTCCCACTGTGCCACCACTTGAATTCAAGGAAATGGGCTTTCCCAGGCTGGCTTTGCACAGTCAGCTGGGATCTCCATCTCCACAATTAGTAATCAGAATGGAGATTTTTTTTTTTTATTCCAGCTCTAATTACACGCCTGCATAAGGTGAACCTTTTAATGAGCATCAAAAGACACATTGTGTGTCAAGGAAGGCCTGCGTTCAGGGGACTAGGGGATTATTCACTCAGTCAGAAAACATTTGGGGAAAAGAAATGTGCAATAAATCTTCTTTATCCTCTACATCGCCTCATTTCCTTTGCAAAGCCCTGAACCAAGCCTAACCTCTCCTCCTCGGAAGTCCAGGCAGTGAGTAGCTCGTGTCAGGCAGTGAGTAGCTCACGTCAGGCAGTGAGTAGCTCATGTCAGGCAGTGAGTAGCTCATGTAACACTGATTTTCACTTACCACCCACTTTTCTGAGCTTTCTGAGAAGATGAACAGGGGTTGCACGTGTGGCAGGGTAAGGTGAGGAAATCAGCTGGGCAGAGCTGAGTGAGATGAGCAGAGCCATCCCTGAGCCTTTACTACGTGGAAAGCTTCTGAGTAGCCTTTTCCCTAAGAGGAACAGTAACTAACCCATTTAAATACACCCAGATGGTATTTTTGTAACCCCCCCTTTTTTTTCCAGTTGTATGGAAATTTTAGTTTGGGGACACTTTCCTTCTGGGAACTTCTTGGTGGCTTTTGAACAGGGATAACTAAGAGGAAAACATGAGTGAGATGCATTTTTACCTTCCCAAACTGGACTTACTGTAAGCAAGGACTACTTGTTCCTCACTGCCTTGAACAAGCCCGTGTACCATCTCACATAGGCACAATGTGCTTTTAGGGCATCGCTGGAGGAGTGAGCAGGTGGGTCAGCCACTGGTACCAACTCAGAGCAGAACATCTTCAGCACTGTGGGAAACCTTGTTAGACAGTGATGATATAAAAATCTTTTTTTTGTGCAAATGAGGTTTTCAGTTTCAGCAGCTCCTCGCTGTCCAGATGCTAAGTTGCCTTCTCCACACCACTTCTAAAGACCTTCCCTTCTTCCTTCCTCAGACTTCAGAGCGTTGCCTGCTCATTAAACCATTATTCAGGCTTTGCAGCCCTGGGAGGCTTTGGGGTTTCAGTTATTTTGCTCTGCTTCTCCATTAGACCTACAGATTTTGGGCAGGAAGGCAAGATGTGTCAAAAATTGGCTAGATCCAGTTGAATTCAGCCATAAGATTTGGGTTTCTCCATTAATGGTGCTCTCAGATGCATCAAGACCTGGAGGGGTTTGCTGAGCCCTCATTTGGTGGTGCAGTTTAGAGGGGGAACCTCAGGAGAATTCAATAAAATTGAATCTGTTTTTTTTTTCCCCAGCAAACCTGGTTTTAAGTGTAGTAGTTCCCTGAAGTCTTTAGTGCCACGCTTCCATTTCCAGATTGAAATCCAACTTCTGCTCTGCTTAGACGATCTCTTCTGAAGGGTTCACTCCTTTGCAGAGCTCAAAAAAGGCACCAAAGAGACACAACTATTAATTCTATAACCACCTACTGTCACTTTTCATAAGGTTTGCTAATAGATTGACATCTCAGGTACACATGGACTGGCCTTCTTCATCTTTAGGTGTATGATTATTCTCTTGACAGCCCTTTCTATTGTCTATATCATAATGAACCGTGAGCCAGTGGTGACAAAGGGACCCAAGGGGTGTTGGGTTGTGAGCTGGTTGTGTTCCCAACTCAGGGTAGGGTATGGTCTTGGGGTAAAAGGCCAAGTAGATCAGTGTGTGACTGCACATGTGCTCCTCAGATGTAACATAGGAAGATAAGTTGTGGGTTGGATGCTGTGGAGATTTGCATCACTCACTTGGAGAGTTTCTAGGAGCTTTCAAGGGGTTTAGGGGGAACACCCTGGGCTCTGGGCTTTCATCTGGTTCCTCCTGCCCCAAGCTGGAGGAAGAGGTGTTGGATAGGACAGCTGTCCCCATCCCTGCTGTTCTGGGTGAGGCAGTGAGGACCCCAGGGGAGGCAGCGAGTGACCTGGGGCCAAAGCAGCGGCTTTGTCACTAACGGGAACGTGTCTCAGAGTTTTCCATGAGGCATCGCTGACTCTCTAAATAGCTGCCCACGGGTTTCCTGTGTTCCCTCCTGCCCTTGATTCAGTGTTTTTGGGTTTGTTCCCTTCTGGGGAGATTTACTAACCTAAATTAAAGCTATAGAAAAACTGAAGACAGGGCTAAAATGAGTTGAATCAAAATTACAAATTAAAAAAAAAAGTTTCCTGAAGTTCCCAAGTTTCTGAAAGCACTGGGATGGCACCTGCCACCTCTAAAACAGGAGCTGCTGCTGGCCTGGGTCAGCTGGGGCTCGGTAACGGGCTGGCAATTTGCAGTTGCCACCCTATTGCCACACAGGTGTAAATCTGATAAACTCCCTTGAAGGCACTCCAGCTGTGGAGGAACAAGTCAAGTGATTAACTGGGTGTGAGGAAGGATGGAGAGGCAATGCCTGTTCCTTACAGGGATGTAACCTCCAGGAGCATGAGCACTGTGTGGTGGTTCTGGAGTGGCTCTCCTTAGAGGAGCTGTTCACAGCAGTTACTCTTTGTACACAGCTAAGGGATTTCTTTACTCAAATCTGAGGTCTTTTTTGCACCCCAGCTGGAGTGCTGGTCTGAACTGGGAGGTTTCTGTTGCGGGGAATGTCAGGGCTGGTAGGGGCAGGACAAAATGTTCTTGTGTTTATCTGAACCCATCAAAAATGTGTTGGGTCTTTGCATATTTTAAAGAGGGAAATAAAGTTTTGGTTGTGTTTAAAAGAAAAATGGCTTAGTTTTGAAGATGCTGAGTGTTTGACTGTGGAACAACACAGTGCAGAGAAAGGTCAGGTTAGAACCAAGTGTGAAAATAGAGTTGTAGATATCTACAGAAGAATGTGAAGCTTTTCTGAGTTGGAAGGGACGTTGAGCTGGGTGTTTAATTACCTCCCACAAACTTGCATGTAGTGCTCAGGTATTTCCTTCATGACTTTCTCAGGCTAAAATTAACAAAACCTGAAGAGAAACCACTCTTCCCCAGTATTTCACCACTTTGTTTATGTGAGAAAATTGGCTGGGACACAACAGTGTGACCACTGTAGTTTGGAATAAGTGTCCATTTCTTCTGGAAGTGAGGATCTCTGCTGGAAGTGATCCTGCAAGAATTCAGAAGTGTTTCTGGCCAATATCCTTCTGTGGAAAAGTGCGTGCCTCAGTTCCCACTTCTGTAAAATGGGGTTAAAAATATTCTCCCTCCCTCCCAGGAGCATTGCCACACTCCCTCCGCAGCAGTTTGTAAAACACCACAGAGTTTTTTTTCCACCAGTATGAAAAATGCTAAATAGAAGTAAATTGATGCTATTTTAAATAATATTCTAAGTGCTTCATGCTACGGTGGATGACTACAAATAACTGTGAAAACATATGATGGTAAAGATTCACAGCTATGGTTCATGAGCACTCAAGGCTGAGGAAACTATGGCTTTTCAGCACTGATGGCCCAGCAGCCACTCAAAAAACCAGCCAAAATGGGTCAAAGAGATCCAAGAATTCAGCACTGATGGCTCAGCAGCCACTCAAAAAACCAGCCAAAATGGGTCAAAGAGATCCAAGAATCACTGAAGATCTTGCCCCGTGTGAGCAGATCTGCCAGCAGATCTGGATCCATCAGCGAGCTGGATCTTCACAGCTGCTAGCATCCTATGCTAATGACTCACTGTCTAATGAGTTTACTGCCGTGGTTTGTCTCATTACTAAGGTAATCCTTTTTAATTCAAGGCGTGTTGATTAAAACCGAGCCCTGGCTGCTGTGGCAGAGCTGCTCTGAGCGGCGCCGCTTGCCTTCACAGACAGCAAAGTGAGGAAGGTTCAAACCATTGCTGCCAAACTGAAGCATTTTTTTCATAACCCTGGGCTGTTTTTCTGCTGAAGAAAAAGCCTGCAGTGTTGGTTTTTATGATGCATTATGCAGGTTTGAAGGCTTTAAAGAAGTTAAGGGAAAGTCCCAGATGAGGTGTTGGTTGCCTTCTAGTCTCCATGGGCTATAAGTTGTTTTTTTTTGATTCTGCCTGTAATTCATTGCTGTGGACATGGTCTGCTGCCTTCGTGTTTTGATCTGTCATCCACCTGTGGGGCTTTGCTGCAAAGTTAGGAAACACTTTGTGTTTGTATTTGCATTAATCAGAATTTGGAATTATTCAGAAGTTAGGAGGTGGTGTGTCAAAATGTTAAACCAACAGGTTTTGGGGGTTTTTTGTTGTTTTTCTTTTAAATAAACAGGTGTAAAGGCAGAAATGAAGTGTGTGAATATAACAGAAATCCTCAAATCCCATTTCTTCTGAACTAGCAATAAGTGGTTGCTGGCAGTTGGGGATGTATCCAGCCTGTCCCGTTCTGGTTGTGGATCCATCAGTTGTGTCAAGCACAAAACCTACCACAAAAAATCTAAGCTGGACATTGTTGTTTAGGATTTATTTTTGTCTTTTTGAACCCATTTTGCCATGTTAAATTAGAGCAGTACCTTCCTAAGTGATGAGTAGGTTGGTTGTGTACTTAAATAATTTCTAAACCTAGATTGGTGATAAACATGGTCCTTTTTCACACCAGTAAGTGTGTTGAGTCCTTCCTGGTGAAGCAAGGCACCTGGCTGGTGAGGACTCTGAAAGGACATGGGGACAGAGAGCTAAAAGGGAGGAGATGCTTGTGATGGGTGTGGGGAGAGGGCAGGAACTGGTGCTTTGGTGATGAGCAAAAAGTTTAGGTTTAAAAAAAAAAAAAAGTTAATTTTGTTCTTTTCTTGAGAGCAATGAGCCAGTAAAGTGAGGCTGCTGGGGGCACTGGTTGCAGAAAATAGCTTTGGAAAGGTGTTAGCTGAAAGCCTTCTCTCTATGAGTTACTGATAGAACAAAGGGTGATGGCTTGAAAGTGGCAGAGGGGAGGTTTAGATTAGATATGAGGAAGAAATTCTTTGGTGTGAGGGTGGTGAGACCCTGGCCCAGGTTGCCCAGAGAAGCTGTGGCTGCTCCTCCCTGGAAGTGTTCCAGGCCAGGTTGGATGAGGCTTTAAGCAACCTGGTCTAGTGGAAGGTGTCCCTGCTGCTGGCAGGGGGGTTGGGACTGGATGAGCTTTAAGGTCCCTTCCAACTCAGACCAGTCTGGGATTCTGTGATTCTATTTTGATAAATAAATGAGGAAAATCAGAGATATCGTGTCAGTCTGGTCACAGCAGTGGTGGAGACGGAGCTGCCCACTGCACACAGGCTCTGGCAGCCCTGAGTGGGGCTGAGGAGCTTGGCAGCTCCTGAAAATCCACACACAGTCTCAGGTGAATGGAGACTGCAGCTTTGCATGTCTTAGACCTCAAATAACTGAATGAACGGGAGTGCTGAGGGGGGTTGTTTAGAGAAGCTCCAATACTTGGTACTTTTCTTTCCTGCTTTTGCACCAGGTCTATGTCAGAACTTAAAATTGCCTTTCCCAGGGCAGGACACACCATTTAGAGTGGTCATTTTGTCCTGCCTTCCTAAGTAAAACATTTTAAGTATTGTACTTGGGAAGCTGCTTTTGGAATATGGTCATGGATTAAATCTTTATTCAAGGCTATGTTGTTGTTTGCTGTGTGTAGAAGGTACCTCCCCATGTGCCATCACCAAGACACCTACTTAAAAAGTGATATTTTGACTCAATTTCCATCTCCCTCTGTGTTTGCACTGGGGTGGCTGTTTGGTGCTTGGGCTGTCACTGTGTCCCTGGTGCTGGTGAGCCTGTTTGCTCTCGCTGGGTGTGTGCAGGTGTGAGCACAGGGGATGTTTTCCATTTGACACCGTTATTTCTGGCACTGCTGTTTTTTCTGTAAACGCTGTGGAAACTGTTCTGCTTGGGGGTTCATCAAGGAAACACTGTAAGTTCTTCTAGGGAGAGATACAGGAAGCAAGTGGCTGTGCTACTGGTATCCTAAGGGCTCGCTTTAACTGGGAACAGTGTTTTCAGGAGGTTTTTACTGGTTGTGTTTCTAATGGAGTTGAGAAACAATTGAAGTGAAATGGCAGAGAAGAGCACCCAGTGTGCTGGAAAAGGGGCTGTTTGGTGTCTGGGTGCTGGTGCTGTGTTGTATGATGATGTTTCAGGAAAAAAAACCCCAAATACAACATTTAAAAAGTTAGATTTTCTTTTGAAGAGGAAAAAAGTTTAAAGATGGATGGGATCTGCCTGCTGAGTAGTGGTGTTCTGGGCCCTGTCCTAGAGAAACACAAGAAGGTACTGATGCAGGTTGTTTATTGTGAGAGAGATTTTTAAGATACATTTACAGATCACAGAATATATTAGGGTTTGAAAGGGACCTCGAAAGATCATCTAGTCCATCTAGATGTTCTACTCTACTGTGACCACAAAGAGTAGACCAGTGTGGCTTCACTGCCTGGCTGAGGCTGGATTTGGGATGCCAACATGCTGTGATGTAGAGCATCTCCCATGTGCCATGGCATGGGGGGAGGATGGTGGGTGGGAGAGCTCCTGGACCCACAACTGGTGGAGGCACCACTTCCACCCAGGAGCCTGCTTACTCCCATCCCACCCTGGTTCTGCACACACGGGAGTTTCTGATCCACACCTTTGTGTGTGGTGAAGCCTTCCTGATGTGCAGGATTTGGGGAGAAAAACATACAGTGTGTGACTGCAGGGAGAGGACAGAGTGCAGCTGGAGTGTTCACTTCCCACGCCACACAGCCCACAGACCCAAGGCTGTCATTGTCCCACATCCAAAGAGTGGTGAGGATGTTTGTCCTGCTGCTGCAGGCTCCATCACTGCTGGACACTCTGCTCTCACTGTACTAACAGTAACAGAGTGATGTGCACAGGCTGTGCTTCACCAGGCAGCATGGTATTCCTCAGGGGTAACATTTCCCCATGGGTATGGTAATAACACTGTTCACAAATCAGGAAGAAACTTCTGGACACCTTTTAAAACTAATTTTGTAGGTGCAGCACACAGCATTGAGCTCCTGAGCACCTGCTGAGGCTGGGAAGCACTGGCATTTTGTGCAGACATCAGCTATTAACCCTCACTAAACTACAGGTTGAGCTGTTGGATTTTGCCAATTCCTCCTTAGATGTAGAAATAAACCTGATATTTCACCTCTGTTTGTGCTTCATATGCTGGAGGGGTATGGGTGTGTGTCATTATTCCATGCCAGGCAGCTGATCTGACCCAGTCCAGAGACTGGATTGTGCCATCGCTGCTGGTCAGAGCCCAGGGACCTGGCACGCTGCGTGACATCCCTTCACCTTGCTCAGCAGCCTGTCCTTGGAGGATGCACCAAGCTTTGTAACATATCAACCATGGGATAGGCTTCTTCCATTCTGGGCATTCATGTTCATTGTCATTAGACACTTATTTATAATGAGGATTTCACCTTCACAAAGTAGAAATCGCACGTATGGAAAAACCTGGCCATGTGGTCCCCGCTGGAGGGAGGTTACCCCCAAGGGCAAAACTCAGAGGGAGAGGAATGAGAAAGGAAGGGAAGAGAAAGGGTTACAGCAGCCAGGCAGTGAGGTGGGTTTGCTGGCTTTTATAGGTGCCCTATATTTTATTTGTGGTCCTTAATAGTGCTTTTTTTCATTGGCATTGTGGAGAGGCTGATAGCGGAAAGAGGAAAGGAGGCTTTGGCTGCTCTATACATATTTGATGGTTTGTGATTATACATTTTAATAATTACCTTTATGAGTTACTCAAACTCACCTCTCACTTTATTTTGGGATCTCTGGAGGCATTCTGTTTGCTTAACACTCTTAAAAGTCTTGACAGCATTCAGCAAATGATTTATTACTATTGATTTGTATGGCACCCAGGACAAGCTTCATGGCAGCGGCGTGAAGAAATGATGGTTCTTCCAGGACCACTTCACCCACCACTGAAGCAGACACTCCCCTGATGAACAGGAGAGCAGAGAGATGGACAGATTCCTACTATGTGATGACCTCACCCATTAATTATTTATTGAGCTTTTAATTTTGCATCCATCATTCTGGCTGTCTCCTCTGACTTCCCAGAGTAGTTGCACAAAGAGGTGAAGCATCACCAGACACCTTTAGAGGGGGAGGTTTGCAGCTTTGTTTAAAGCAGCTCAGCTTGTGCCTGTGTTAACCCTTGAGACTCCAGAAAGGTGCTAATATCTACTTTGCCCGTGGGTATTTCAGGTCCTCATAGACCCTTGGTTTTAAGCCCCAAAAAGCTGTGTTTTCCCCAGTATTATGAGCTGTAGGGCAGGTGAGGGTGTTCATCTGTCCTGGCCCTGGAGCTGGGGTGTGGATAAGCCTCTTCTTTCTCCTGCTGTGGACATAGAAGGGTTGCCATTATTTTTCTTAGCATCCTGTATCACATGCAGCTCAGCATGAAAAATGTGCTTTCCTTGGGTCTTGTGCTTCAGGGCTTCCAGTCTGCAGGTATCAGGAAGGTATTTTTTCTAAATGCACAAGGAGCTGAGGATGTTTTGTCTTGGTTTTTGGCTTTTTCCTCTTCTTTTTTGAAGGATTGATGGTGGCCTCAGCTGGTAGAAGGATGCTGAGGTTTAGGATAATCTTCTGCTATTAAGCATCACCTTTCATGGATGCGATTTTCCTTCCTTGGCTCTGTTGTTTTGCTCATGGATTTGGGGTCACTGTGTAAGTGATCCAGGAAGAGTTATCTGATGAGGTCCCTGTGGGATTTTCTTCTTCCCTTACAGCCAGGGGCACTTATGGGGCCTCTGCACACCCGATCATTGCCAGACCCTCTGGGATAGATGGGAGCTTGTGTGTGAGGCCCAGAGCTGCTGAGTCTCAGACACTTGAGCTTTTATAGAAGCCACCAGAAGAATGTGCAGGACAGAAGAAAAGGTGACCTTGTGCTCCCATCCAGCCCACATCTGAAGCTATGCAAGATCTGTGCATGGAGCAGCAGTCTGGGACTGAGCAGACCTGGTCCCTTTGCTTCATCCACTGAAAGCACCAGGTCCCTCCAGCTGCTCTAATGGGGAGCAAAAATGATCATTCATCATTTTAGGGAAAAAAAAGCACAAAATTTCGAGGAGTCTCCATTAGCTGAACAGATCCTCCCACCAGGATGGGTTTGTTCCTAAAAGGTCTGTGATGTGGGAAATGAAATCAGGCTCTTTGCAGTGATGACCAATGATAGGACAAGGGGCAATGGGTGTAAGCTGGAACACAGGAGGTTCCGCTTAAATTTGAGGAAGAACTTCTTTACAGTAAGGGTGACAGAGCACTGGAACAGGCTGCCCAGGGAGGTTGTGGAGTCTCCTTCTCTGGAGACATTCAAGACCCGCCTGGACGCCTTCCTGTGCGAACTCATCTAGGTGTTCCTGCTCCGGCAGGGGGATTGGACCAGATGATCTTTCGAGGTCCCTTCCAATCCCTAATATTCTGTGATTCTGTGATTCTGTGAAATGGCGAATCAGGAGCTTTTTGTAGTAAAAGTGCTTTCCTCCCAGGCTGGACAAGTGAACTGTTGAGTTCATAGAATCATTGAATCCCAGACTGGTTTGGGTTGGAAGGGACCTTAAAGCTCATCCAGTCCCAACCCCCCTGCCAGCAGCAGGGACACCTTCCACTAGACCAGGTTGCTCAAAGCCTCATCCAACCTGGCCTGGAACACTTCCAGGGAGGAGCAGCCACAGCTTCTCTGGCCAACCTAGAAGTTCAGTTCTTCCATCCTCTGCTCCTAAAGGGACCCTGCTTGACCCCCAATGAGCCCAAGCAGAAGAACACGATCCATGTGCTGGACTTGTCCCACAGCTGACTGCAGACTGGTTCAGATCAGGACTCAGTGCTGGGAACAGCAGTGCAGGGCCCCTGCACAGGGAAAGAACATCCAATAACCCAACCTCTTCCCACACACTTGCTTTTCCCCGTTCAGAGCGACAGTGTTTTATCGATGAGCTGGGCTCATTTGCTCTGAAAGATCCACTTTTCAGTCCATTCCACTTGGTGCTGTGGAGAGAGCTGATGGGAATCGCCACAATCAAATTTTAATTAAATGCCAGGCAATAATTTGCAGCGAGTAAATTGTGGTACCTGCAGTAGGCTGCTGACATCTGTTCACAGACCCAGAGGGCCATTAGTGACTTTGAGAACCAGGAGAAAAACACAGGTCCACTTACCTTGGTTTTTATTCTTTCAGTCCAGGGCAGAGAGACTTATTATGTTTAATATTTTATAGCAGTGCATGGTTGCCATCCTTCCTGTGAGTCATTTTTCCACAAGAAACCCATGCTTGCTGCGTTATTTAACCCCTTCCGAGGGTTTAAAGGTGGATTGTAAATCTTCTGCAGAAATGGTCTTTTATATGCTGTGTTCGTGCCACTGCATTGCTGCACAGTGCCAGGAAGCAAAAGCTGCTTTAATATTCAGCCATCTGCACGGAATCACAGAATCAGAGTGGTTGGAAAAGACCTTTAAGATCATCAAGTCCAACCATCAACCCAACACTGCCAATTCCACCTCTAAACCATGTCCCTAAGCACCTCAGCTACCCCTCTTTTAAATGCCACGAGGGAAGGTGACTCCACCACCTCCCTGGGCAGCCAGTTCCAATGCTTGACCACCCTCTGGGTGAAGAAGTTTTTCCTCAGATCCAACCTGAACCTTCCCTAGTGCAACTGGAGCCCATTTCCTCTTGTCCTGTTGCCTGTTCTTTGATTGAACAGACCCACCCCCACCTCTCTCCACCCTCCTTGCAGGGATTTGGACAGAGCCAGGTCTCCCCTCATCCTCCTTTTCTCCAGGATACTCAGTGGAAGGCCAACAGTGCACCAGGGACTGGCACAGATGTCCCAAAATCACTTGGAGGCTCAGGTTTGAGCTCTGACCCAGGCTGCGCTCCTCTTGGGTGGTGTTGTTTTCCCCCATGTCTGAGTCCACTGGAGCCCAAAATGGAGATGCTGATATTGAAAACCTACACCCTGAAAAAGAATGTTTTCAACCCAATAGTGTGAGAATGTTTGTCCAGCCTTGAGATCTTTCAAGTGATGGGATAACTCCTGGTGGGAGGATTTCCTAATGTTCATTCAACTCTTCCCTTTCCCTCTTTGTTCCCACCCCATGAAGATGTCTGTGCCTGTGTAGGTACATTTGGACTCTCACTTTCCATATTCTTGCAGACAGTTGTGTGGCCTCCAAAGTATCTCCAGTGGCTTTGCTAAATGATATCTTGAGGTCTTTCCAGGTCTTAGCTTAAGAAAATGACTCACTGATTGGTTTTGGGCACTCCTTGTGCTTTCTCTCTGTTTCTGTCCAAAGAACCTCGACGTGTGCACAGTTCCATATTGTTTTACTGATTTTCAGCAGAGCTTCTGCCATGCAGCCTCACAGGTTTGAGGACAAAAATACACAAGTTTCATTTAAATAACTGTAGTGGAAACTTCCTATGGAAAGAAGATACCCCCAAAAAAAGCCCCTGAAAGAACAAAGTCATTGCCTTACAGAATGACTTCCTTTTGCTGCATTGTTTTCCGTTTGCATCAGCCGTTTGTCTCCTTTGGGCTGTGCAGTTGTGGTTCTTTGGTGTGTCATCCAGCAAAAGTACAGCAGAACTTGTGTGCACACAAGAGAATTGCTACTCTTTTTTTCTTTTTCTTTTTTTTTTTTCTCTCTCATAACCCCCAGCTGTGCTCTGTACAAATGGGCTCTGTGACAAGAGTGGAATTTAAAAATTACAATTACTCTTGGCCACTGCGCTCAAGGTTACACTTCTGTGTCATCCTTCAGATGAGAAGGTTGAAGAAAGTGAGTGGTAGCCCAGAAAATTGCTAATATGTGGGAGCTTCTTGACCAGTGAGATGAAAATACTGTGGTGTTCCAGCATGTGTGGTGCAGAGGTGTGGTTCTGTTGACCCTGCTGTGGCCAATACAGCTCATCTTGTCATCAGGTGCCTTTGTGAGGATGCTAAAGCCTTAAAACCCCCAGGAGGTTCTGGTTTCTATGTGGGACCTCAGCGTGACTGAGCACAAAGTGTTGCAGGGAACTGCAGGAGATGTGATCTCCCCACTTTGCTGGTGATGGGGTGGGAAGGGTGGTGTGAGCTTTCTTGTTGCTCGCTCTTGGGAGGAGCCTGGATGGTCATATTTTGGAGGCAGGAAAGTGAAATGAAGATTTGGCACTGCTGGGAAGATAAGGCAAAGACTCACAGCTTAATGAGTCAGTAGTACCTACGTTTGGCCATCTTATTTTTTTTACTGAAATATTTGATGCTCTCTGCTCAGAGATGGAGGCCAGTATTGTGCAAAGGCATTCTGCTTTCGTTTTACACTGTTCTATAACTGATTACACCTGAAATGTCTCTTGAATTGTGGGTTCAATCTCAGTTCATAGCCTTGCTCCTCTTCCTTTAGCTGGGCAGAGGACTTTTACTCTGTAGAAGTGTCCAAAAGTTAAAGTGCTCAACACTTCCCCGTACCTGTGACTCTCTCTGCTTCTCTCTTCATCCTTAATGACCTCTAGAGGCAAAGGCCATGCTTTTTACCAGCTTGAAACACTTCTACTGTACAGAAGTAAAATAAAACCAACAAGCCCCAGATATGTGCCACATGAATAATTCTCCTGTTGTTCTCGACACGCTGTTGATACGGCTGTGGGAAAGATGAATGAGTAGCTGTAGAAGCTGCCATACGCTCTGTCATGCTTGACAGCAGATTTCTGTTGAGAACATTGTGTTCATTCTGTGTATACAAAACCTGGGAAGGGGAGGAAAAGCTGCAGATCTCCTGTGGGTCTTCAAGTCAGGACATCACCGTGCTTGTGATGCTGCAGCTATCTGCTGCATTGTCTGGGCTGGAGAGGCAGTGTCGTGGATCCCTGCCAGGCTGGAGAGGTTTGAGCTGCCTGTCTGAGGAGGCATGTCCTGTCCCCTACAGCGAGGTGACTAATGGGGTTGTATCCCCCCCTTTTCATACCACTGTTCCTTGCTGAAACACTTTGTTTGAACTTGCAGTACCCTGCTGAGCAAATGCCTAGGAGGTGAGAAAGACCAGACCTTCTTCTGGTCATCCTGGTCTTACAAAAAAATCTACCTGTAAGTTTAATTAATTGATTAGTGAGTGACCTTATGAGAATATGGAGCCTGGTAAGGTCAGAGGTTTGTATTTGGAGGAGCATCCAGAGAAATTTCCTTCTCAGTAGCTGATGACTGATTTCAGAGCACCACAGACTGCTGGACATGTTTTTCCTTTTTCTACTCGTTTGTGGCTTGTAGTATCTTCTGCTGCAAGTGCATCTTGTTCACCTCACACCACAGCTTCAGGCTTCTTGCTTCCTCCCTGGGAATGTGAAAATAAATTGTGATGGTGGGTTTAGAAGAGATGCATGGAAAATGAAGAATTAATCTGGGGAGATTGTCCAAGTTTCCCCAAAGCAAGAGATTTGTGCAGTGACAGACTTGGTTTCACCTGAAAGCACCAGCTCCTGGTGGGTGAAGGGACTTAGCCCAACCTGGAAGTGTGGTCAGTCCATCATTATGTGGGCTTTAATTTAATTCCCTAGAAGATGACAAGAAAGTCCTGGTTAGGCATGATCTTAATCTTGACATTGATGTTAATTAATCCTGATTCATTGTTATAAGAGTGTGAGGCCAGGCAGGAAATGAGCAAAAAGCATTACTGAGAAAAAAAAAAAAAAAGCAAAAAAAAAAAGCTCTGATTTCACTCTTCAGGGTGTGGGGAGGGAGAGCTTTGAAGATGCTGTGTTCTTGCTGCAGTATAATATATTAACTTTTTTGGTTTTGGCTCATGAAGCACTCTTTTTCCGTCACCCTTAGAAGCATCGGATGTAATTAAGCTCAGAAGTGATGGCCCTTCCCAGCTCTTTCCTGTCAGCAGGGTGAAATAGCACATAAATGGTGGATTTTATTTTATTTTATTTTATTTTATTTTATTTTATTTTATTTTATTTTATTTTATTTTATTTTATTTTATTTTATTTTATTATTTTATTTTATTTTATTTTATTTTATTTTATTTTATTTTATTTTATTTTATTTTATTTTATTTTATTTTATTTTATTTATTTATTTATTTTTTTATCTTGGTGGGTGAACAACCACTACAGAAATGTAGTTCCTCAGTGCTGTGTTACCTCCTGGGAACTGCAGCTTTGCTGCTACCTGTTCTCAGCTGCTGGATCAAGACCCTGGATGCTTTCAGGTGCCCATTTCGCTGGCTGCATGCTGCCTGGGATGTAGCTGGTGGGGGGAGATGGGATGAAATCCTGCCAGCAGCCCTGCAGAAACCCACTCCTTTGTCAGAAAGCTGAGCTAAACGGTGTGTTCACAGTCATTGCAAAGGAGACTTGCCAGACAGCTCCATGCTAGACTAGTTGTGTGATTTACAAAGTTGTTTTCAACCTGAAATAGAGATTTTTATTTTTTTTTTAAATCTAAATTATTTTGCAAGCTTTTATTCAACAAGAAAGGAGAAACAGCAAGGCTGTCCCCTGTCTGAAGGCACCTGCCAAGGGGATGGCTGGAGCAGGGAGCTGCCTGGTGTGCCTGGCAGTGCCACCGTCTTCCAGAAATGAGAAGTGAAAGGTCACAGGAGCTCTGCCCCTCCTCTGGCTTAGTGAGGACAGCTTGCCTGGGAGGTGATTTTTTACCTGGTGTTCAAACTGCTTTCACAGCCTCCTTGCCTGGTGTGATAGTTTAACTTGGCTGGCAGCCACACAAGAGACAGCCACTCAGCCAGGGAATTGGAGAGAGAATTGGAGGGGTAAAGTGTGTGTGGGGGGAAGTATATCCTAAACATGACATAATATGCTCTGGATTATCTCATTGGCACATCCAACTGCCAATTCTGGGTTTTACCAACTACTGCACTTTTCTTCTCCACTCCCCCCTTCCAGTCCTCTGCTCTTGCAGACTACCCCAGCACAGTGTCCTTGTACCTTATCAACATTGTTCTCATAACAATCCTCACTGAAACCAAAACACAGCACTTTCCAGCTGCTAAGGAGAAAATTAACCCTATCCTAGCAAAACCAGGACACCTGGTGATGGAAAACATGCTGCCTTGTTAGAGAGGGAGATAACAGCTACTTTAGCTCAGGTGCCTGCATTGCTGCTTTTTTTTTTTCTCCCCTTTTTCCTTTTAATCTGATATTCTTGGTTCAAAACCCAGATGGGGCTGGTGCTTTCAGATTGTTGTAGCTTGTCAGTAGAAGTCTGCTGCTATTTCAAAGAATGCTCCCCAACTAAACTGGGGTAAGGGCTGGAGCTCCAGCTTGTCAACAGTGGTGCAAAAGGAAAGTGGTTGTTCATGCATCAGCAAGGAGGCAAGGCCAGCATTTATACCCACTGGCATTTCAGCAGCTCTTTGTGTAGAGATGCCCTGGAGAAGCTTCAACAGTAGAGGAGTGATGTGACAGTCATACTCTGCTAAAGCCAGGGCAGTTCTGCACTGAGTGAGACCTTCTGAAATTCTCACTTTATTTTATTTATTTTTTTTAACTTTCCTATTAAACTGAAAATTCACTTGTGTTTAAAGCATCTGTAGTCCCTGTTCTGGCACAGGAGTTTCCTGGCTTCTCTACAGCCAGGTGGCAGCAAGGGCTTGATGATGCTGGGGGGAAGCAGTGACTGCAATTGAGCCCCTTTTGGTTTCTTGAAATGGTTGGGGAAGATCTCTGCCCAGAGCAGAGACTGCCTGTTCACTGGGTGTGCAGAGGGAAGATCTTGGGGCTTGGTGGTGAGCCTGGACCACATTGTCCCTCAGCAACTTGAAAGGTGTTGCAAGACCCTTTGCCACCCCAGGTAAGACCCTATAGCAGCCTTCCAGTGCCTGAAAGGTGCCTACAGAAAGCTGGGGAAGAACTGTTCATGAGGCCCTGTAGCAACAGGATGAGGGGTGATGGTTTTAAACTAGAAGAGTCAATTTAGGTTGGATATGAGGAAAAAGCTCTTCAATATGAGTGTGGTGGATCATTGGAACACGTTGCCCAGAGAGGTGGTGGAGGCCCCATCCCTGGAGATATTCAAGGTCAGGCTTCATGGGGCTCTGAGCAACCTGCTCTGGTGAAGATGTCCCTGCTCACTGCAGGGGGTTGGACTAGATGACCTTTGAGGATCCTTTCCAACCCAAGCCATTCTATGGTTCTATGCCCTGTTGCATCCTTTGCTGTGTCCATCAGCAACCTGCAGACTGGGGGAGCAGATTATTGTAAATCTATTCCTGCACCCCATGAAAATGGCTAAAAATATTTGTTTTCACTCATTAGCCATCAAGCTCCTGCCCTCCAGCCCCATCCTTATTGTGCACAGGTGACTTCTAATGAGAAATTAGTGCTCTGAGCATTTGTGTTGCAGCCTTTCACCTGCATACAAATATTTTGCACACCATGTGGGGAGGCAGATTTGTTAAAAAATAAAACTATTCTCATGTCCTACTATAAACTGATGTGAGCAGGGCATTTGCAAAGATCTGAGCAAGACCTTGATTGAATATACTTTCATATCTCCCTGGGCAGAAGGGTCATCTTGAGATGACACCACTGGACAGGGCTCTTCTTTTAATGCAGAATATCTTCTGTATGACATTGGCAGGTGACTTGGTCTCTTCAAGTCTCTGTTTCTTCTCCAAAATATTGACAGAATAATAGCTCTTTCCCATAGCTGGCTGGCATAGATAGACAGCAGCTGGGGAAGATGGGCTGCCTGTATGGATCACGTGGTGGCTGGGGACATGGCCTCAACTGCCATAATGTAGTTAGTTAATGACAGTTGGGTTATGTAGGTTCAGCTGGTCAGTCATTGGTTTGCTTCCCAAGGTTATGTTAGCCCTTGAAACAAAGA
This sequence comes from Caprimulgus europaeus, assembly GCA_907165065.1. The sequence goes on from OU015547.1 coordinate 6,423,045, forward strand.
AAATTAAGACTTCAAGGTAGATCCAGTTCCTCCAAGCCTTTCCCTGATGGATGGTCCATTAACTTTCCTGATCCAAGTGTTGGAGAGTCCACAGCTGTCCTGGAATTTTCTGTCTCAGTGCTTTTCTTCCCTTAGTCAGGGAATTTTTCCTAGTGTCTGACCTGTGTTCCTTGGTGCAGTTTAAGACTATGACATCTTGTGCTACTCTTGACAAGCCAACAAGATAATTTATTCCTTTCTTTTGTGACTCTCTTTATGTGTTTGAAGACCATTATGATGTCTTCCTGGCATCTTGACTCTTTAGTCCAGATTAATGTTATTTTTTCACTGTTTTTCCAGTCTTTGCTTTCTCAGTCTCTGATCATTCTTGTTGTCTGCATTGGGACTTCCTCCACAATTTTGTTGGAATGCAGTATCCAATATCAGGACTTCAGTGGTGCTGCATAAAGCAAAAGTTCTCTGTGTACCTGGTGAACAGTAACCTTCTCTGTGCATGGCAGGGTGGTGGTATAAAGGAGGCATTTTTTACCATGAGGGTGGTGGAACACTGGAACAAGTTGCCCAGAGAGGTTGTTCATGCCCCATCCCTGGAAATGTCCAAGCTCAGGTTGGATGGGGCTCTGAGCAACCTGATCTGGTTGAAGATGTCCCTGCTCATAGCAGTGGGGGTTGGACTAGATGGCCTTGAAAGGTTCCTTCCAACCTAAACTGTTCTGTGATTCTGTGTTGGGTTTTAGCACAGCCACATGATGGTGTCCAGTTCCTGTTGAGTTTGTTATCCATGGTGATCCTGAGATCCTTTTCCAAAAGAAATCCTTTCTGAGTTGATATTTATTTCCCCCGTGACCGTGTCATTGAGTATTCCTGTCTGAGCACTGTTCACTCATCATTCCTGAATTGTCTTTTTCTTTTTCTCTTTGTTTTTTTTTTCCAGACCATTTCTACAATTTATCAAGATCATTTTGAATCCTAATCCTGGCCTCCGAAGTCCTTGCAGCCCATTCCAGCCTGGTACCGGCAGCATTTGTAGTAAGCATAAAATGTTCCATCATTCACATCTGTTATAAACATCCTGAGTTGTGCTACAGCTGGGACACCCTGGACACCCCCCACTCCATACGTTCTTCCCTTTGGCAGCATTCTGCAGTGCTGCATTCGCCTTGTAGAAGGTACAAAAGGTGATGCAGCTCCCTGAGATGTTGAGATTTGTATCCCAAAGCTATAGATTTCATCAGTTCCTTTGAAGTTTTATCATGAGGAATAAGTTTATTTACCATCCCAGTGCCTGAGCAAGAGCAGTTATGGCAGAGTAGAAGCTGTGCTTTCTTGGAAAAGCAGCAAGTTGACTTTTTCCCATTTATTTGTTGCAGTTTTCCTTTTTCCTTCATTCTCAGTAGGAAAACTCACCTTCCATTCCCACCTCACCGCTGCCCTTTCGCTCAGCAAATACTTGTTTATTCAGGAGTGTTTGGGGCTGAGACCCAGAGGGATGGGAAGCAAACATCATTTATTTCATGACTTACAAACTGAGGAGACAGTTGTGGGGTGATGGTGGGGATGTGTTGGACCTGCTGGGGGTGGGCAGCAGGGATGTGTCCAAGTAGATGTTCCATGTCCTTAGCTTGGATTTTTGCCCTCTGGCTTAAACACTGCATTTGTGTGTTGGTGACTGTCACATGGGTTCATTTTGGTGGAGATGGTGCAGGGTGTGGTATTCCAGGATTTAGGAGTTTCCTTGGGGTCTGATAAATGGAGCTTTACAGACCAAGCTGATATTTATAACGCAAAGGGGCAGAGCCAGATGCTGGAGACCCAAAATCCAGTGGACAGGGAGTGTTTGTGTCCCTGCCACTGTCAGTGTTTAACAAATAAGAAACAAAACCAAAGTGGGTGGATGGAGCCCAGAGGTGGTCGGTCACAAATGAACTCAGAGGAGAACTGGTTTCTTGTTTCTCTCTCAGGAGGAGCATGAAGCTGGGTTTTGTTGTTAGCTGCACTGAAATGTAGATGTGTTTGTCAGAGTAGCGCTCGATTTCAAACCTTGTCTCCTCTGTGACATCTGTTTCTGGAAATTTCTGGAAGTTTAAGAGGAAAAAAATAAATTTAAAAAAAACCCCAAACCATTCTGGAAGTTTAAAGAGGAAAAAATATTTTCTACTTGCTTTTTACCTCAGATTTCAGAGGTGTGATAGTGAAATAGAATATCCAGCACCTGTGTCATAGGGGCTGAAATACTATTCCCATGTTTCAAAGAGGGAAACTGAGGCACAGGAGGCCAGTATTGCATTAGGCTCATAGAGTGAGCCTGGATGAGAAACACTGATTTCTAGTCCCCTCCTCTGTGACCTGTGTGTCTTTCTCCAAGTTATAAGAATTTCAGAAGAAATTAAATTCTGTGAACAAAAGCTTGCAATTTGATATTTTCAAGGACTCCAACTGCATAAATCTGATTTACTCTGGAGGAAAAAAAACTTCAATATCGCTGTGGAGAGTACATAATATGAATTATTTTGTATTTATTCATTTCACTTCACTGAGTGGATGAAATCTCTCCTGACCATAATGGAATAATATTTGGAGGTGCTATTTAGTCTGGTGGTGTTAAAAGCAGGTACACAAAAGGAATTCTTTTTGGAGAGAGGGGAAAAAAGCTTACGGGAAGAGTAAATGATTCTTACCGCTGCAATAATCCTAATCAGATTAATTAGGATTGATTTATCTGTCTGGCTTTTATTTATGTGAAATAAAACCAACACATCAAAAGAATTTTATTGAAATCCTTTATGAGTTTTAGTAATATTTTTTGACTTGTTTCACATGGTGCAATGTACAAATCTCTGGCTGCTTGGGCTTTTAGAAGAAATCCTATTTCATCCAGCATTTAGACCCATCCATTAGTTCTCCACCTCCTCTTACATTTTCATTGCCAGTAAATCCCTCTCCTGTCGCCTTTCCCCTATTGCCCATGTGTAGGTGGCCCAGCTACCCCTATGCTCATGTCTTCAAACCTGTTTCTTCTCTTCTTGAAGCTTCTTTTTTGAGCATTTCATCAAATCTCCCCTCTGGCAGCAGCCTAGCTCCACTCCTGATCTCCTGGTATGGCCAAAACCCCCTCTGTGTAGCATCCCTGCCCCGTTCTACACGTGGCTCTTTCCCTCTGGAGCAAACCTTCTGTGATTTTCCACTCGTGTGTCTCACCAAAAGCCCCATCTTTTCTCACTTGCCTACACTGACTTTTCCCATCACTTTTTTTGTTTCTTTTTACTATTTCTTCCTCTTACTGTTTCCCATTTCTGCAAAGCTGTTCAGATTTCTCACAAAACAAAGCTGTGTGGCATCGCGCCTGTGCTTGCCCATATGCACCCGCCCATAGCGAAGGTGGCAGCAGAGTTATCTGTCAAATGGTGATTGTCCATCAGATTCATCCCTCCATTCTCATTTCATATTTATTCACTGCTCAAAAGTGAGCTTCCTGGGAAAGCTTCAAGCAAAAGATTAAGATGGCTTTGAGTTTTACCAATCTGAAATGCCCAGAAGATTTTCCCTGTGAAAATAGCTGTGTGGATGCTGTGATTGTTACTCCACTTCTTCATCAGTTAAATCACAGAATCACAGAATATTAGGGATTGGAAGGAACCTCGAAAGATCATCTAGTCCAATCCCCCTGCTGGAGCAGGAACACCCAGATGAGATCACACAGGAAGGCATCCAGGCGGGTCTTGAATGTCTTCAGAGAAGGAGACTCCACACCCTCCCTGGGCAGCCTGTCCCAGGGCTCTGGCACCCTCACACTAAAGAAGTTCTTTCTCAAATTTAAGCAGAACCTCCTGTGTTCCAGCTCACACCCATTGCCCCTTGTCCTATCACTGGACACCACTGTGAAGAGCCTGGCTCCATCCTCCTGACACTCACCCTTCAGATATTGATAAACATTAATGAGGTCCCCCCTCAGTCTCCTCTTCTCCAAGCTAAAGAGCCCCAGCTCCCTCAGCCTTTCCTCATCAGGGAGATGCTCCACTCCCTCCATCATCTTGGTGGCTCTGTGCTGGACTCTCTCCAGCAGCTCCCTGTCCTTCTTGAACTGTGGGGCCCAGAACTGGACACAATATTCCAGATGTGGCCTCACCAGGGCAGAGTAAAGGGGAAGAAGAACCTCTCTTGACTTACTGACTACACCCCTTCTAATGCACCCCCGGATGCCATTGGCCTTCCTGGCCACAAGGAAGGTTTGGTGTCACGGAGCCAAGAGCACCAGCCACGGGCACTGGCAGAGGCTTCTCTGCAGAGTCTCTTCCTCATCACTTTCAAATCTCACACAGCTACTGTTTTTCCTCTTGTTTTAATTCAGCTTTTCTTCTCTTACTTGGCATCACGGTGCCATGAGCCTGTGGTGGGTTTGAGGTGTGTGCTTCAGGTTTGATCTTGCTAGAATTCACCAGTGTCTTCACTGATGAATTTTCCCATGTGCTTTCACAAAAGGGTGAAGAGCACAAAGAGGTGCAGAGTGGACACAGCATGGACTGTGGAGAAGTATTTGGTCTTGGCAGAGATTTTCTTATCTGTAGTGGTTTTTGGTGGACACTTGAGGACGTGATGCCCTCTCAAGTCCTTGTGGCAGGACATGGAGCGTGTTTTGGGGAAAGAGCACCCCAGTGTTGGTGCTGGAGGTGCATGTCTGCAGGGATGCATGCTGCTGCCAAGGGCTGTTTTCCATTCCCTTTCCATCACTGTACTGGTGCAGAAGGGTTTACTGGAGCTGCCAGATCAGGATATATCCTCCAGTCCTTTCATTGAGACCTAGCTTCACAGCAGCAATGGTGTTTCAAATCAAGAGTTGACATTGCATCAGGGTCCATTTCAGGGTTGGCTATCAGAAACCAAATCTCTTCCCAAAACTTTTCACTTTTTAGTGGGAAACACACTGTTGTTTCCAAAATCTTCTTGCCTCATCCCTTTACATTCCTCTCTTTAAGCTCTGGCATTCTATTACATTGGCAGTGAGGTGTTAAGACCAATTTTGGACTTCCTCCTCTCCTTTTTTTTTTTTCCTTGTTTTCTCTCAGCTTGGTGGTGGGCAGAAGTCCTGGTGCAGGGTGTGAAGTGCCTCTCTGCACAGGAGTGTGTGTCGCTGCTCTTATGCCATCCTCTACCAAAGCAGAGGGGTGATGGTTTCTAACGAGGTACCACACACTCTATTTTAAGCTGCTTCTAAAAATAAACTGTGGCAGCAATGTTTTCTATTTTAATTGGAGATGTTTTCTTAAGGTGATTCATAGAAAGAGGATGAGCTTTACTAGTTTTACCCTGGGGTGAAACAGAGTAGGTGAGTTGTTGATTGGACGTGGAGGTCTGCGTGGCCGCGAGGACTTTTCCAGTTATGTCTGCTCTTGCTGGTGTTTCCCCCAAGGCTGAAGGGTTGCATTAAACAGTGGACAAACTCTGGAGGTGTCTGGTAGCTAATACAACAAGAATTTCTTCCTCACATCTCATCTCCATCTCCCCTCTTCCAGTTTCAAGCCATCACCCCTTGTTCTGTCACTCCCTGCCCTTGGCCAAAGTCCCTCCCCAGCCTTCCTGGAGCCCCTTCAGGTACTGGGAGGCCACTGGAAGGTCTCCCCAGAGCCTTCTCTTCTCCAGGCTGAACAGCCCCAACTCTCTCAGCCTGTTCTCACAGCAGAGCTGCTCCAGCCCTTGGATCGTCCTCGTGGCCTCCTCTGGACTCATTCTGACTAGTCCATGTCTCTCTTGTGTTGGAGGCTCCAGAGCTGGACGCAGTACTCCAGGTGGGGCCTGACATTCAGAGCTTGACAGCACCCTCTGGACCTCTTGCTTCCTAGAGCTTTCTGTGGTGGCATTAACCTGCTGCACGCTGCAGTGAAGTAGACAATGATCCCCTTGCCTTCCTGGAAGAGGTGATGAGGCTCCACCACATAATTCAAGGGAATGATTGCTGCATGGGAAGTGGGAGGAAAATATCATTGCTTTCTTACAGCCTGGGTCTTTAGAATGGAAAAAGAAAAGCTTATCATGATACAAGGAGGCAAACCAGGACGTCTGGGCTCAGCTGATACCAGTTTGTCCTGCAACGCTTCTCCAGGATCCTGCATTCAGCTGTACTTCAGGCATGATGAGTTTCTGTTCCTGTGAGGCTGTCTGGGATTCACTGGTGTCGGACTTGGGATCCTGGGAGAAAACCTGCTGCTCAATAAATTCATTAAGTTGTGAACTGGCAGCAGGGATAGGACCAGGAGGTCTAATTAGTCCTAATTGTGATCTTATTGACCATGTATTTCAGGAATGACTGCCTCGAAGACAGCAGTCACCACAGTGCAAACATGGTTAAAGAAAACCAGGGTTGGTACCAGGGCAGAAGTGTGCAGTGCAGGACCTTGGCTGAGGCTGAGCAGAGGTGTGTTGTGTTTATTCACAAGGATAGAGGCTTTTTAACCTGGTGTTTCCTTCATTTGTCTTCATTAAGAAAATGACAATCGGGGTGAAAATGAAGTAATGAAATACCCCAGGGAAATAAAAACCCTTCAGCTGTTGATTGGATCTGCCCAGCACTACAGTGAAACCCTCTCAGATAAGTTTGCTCCTTGCGTTCCTTCGTGCTGGAGGGAACGAGATCACTTGCAGAACATCAATGCTGTGAGATAATGAAACAAGTGATGAAGTGAGAAGAAGCCCCCATCTCACCTGTCTACACCGAAATTCCAAGTTTTAATTAACTCACTGGGATGTGGCAGGGTGTCAGTTTGTGCCCCCAGTGCTGTTTGGTCCAGGGTTGAAGCGATGTAGGGCCTGGGGGAAGTCCCACTGCTGCTGCCAAAGAGTTAATCCCAACACAATCATCTCATTCTCTCTGGGAGAGGAGTTCCTGCGTGGCAGCCTGCAGGGCCGTGGGGTGAGACGGGTGATTGTGTGTTCTGGCAACCACTTTGCACTGTGAAATAAAGACCCCTTGGTGTAACAGCCTTCACTGAGCATTGTGCCTGGGAACTCATTGTGACACACGTCAGCCCGGGCCTGGGGAAGCTTCCTCCTTCTGCAGCTCAGCAAAATATTTATACAGTGTCTTCTAGTAAAGCAGTTCCTCTGTGCTGCTGGGGGAAAGCAGCTCCAGAGCTTGGCCTTAATGGCTGACCTCGCTCCTCAAACAGCAAGTGCAGCTCAGCTGTGTTCAGTCTGCCAGCCAGATGGAACAGCCACCAAATTCCCTCCCCTGTTAGGTTCCCTTCTTCAATTGCTCTGATAGCCCTGCAGATTTATTGTGACTTTGTGTAAGTGGAACACAGCTCTAAAACCAACAGCCGAGAGAATCCCAGACTGGTTTGGGAGGGACCTTCAAGCTCACCCAGTCCCAACCCCCCTGCCAGCAGCAGGGACACCTTCCACTAGACCAGGTTGCTCAAAGCCTCATCCAACCTGGCTGAGAACACTTCCAGGGAGGAGCAGCCACAGCTTCTCTGGCCAACCTGGAACAGTGTCTCACCACCCTCACACCAAAGAATTTCTTCATCACATCTCAGCTCCATCTCCCCTCTGCCACTTTCAAGCCATCACCCCTTGTTCTGTCACTCCCTGCCCTTGGCCAAAGTCCCTCCCCAGCCTTCCTGGAGCCCCTTCAGGTACTGGGAGGCCACTAGAAGGTCTCCCTGGAGCCTTCTCTTCTCCAGGCTGAACAGCCCCAACTCTCTCAGCCTGTCCTCACAGCAGAGCTGCTCCAGCCCTGGCATCATCCTGGTGGCCTCCTGGCCAGTGTCTGACCACCATGTACCCAGCCCTCAAGCCGTGCACTGGGATGCTAATAGGGAAACTGCAGGGACTGATGGTTGCGTTGAACTTTTGAGTCTTGGGTACTGTGTGCTCTGTGATTGTTAAGCCCTGCAGTTGCTAAGAAAAAACCCAAACAAAACAAACCAAAATTTGTTTGCAGCATTTAAGAGTAATATTTTACAAACCTTGGTACTATAGAAAAAAAAATATGAATTTTGCTGTTGATGTATAGCCAGATGTGGGGACTGGAATGTCAACTGGTTTGGAAAGAATAGAAATATATATATATTATTTTTTTTCTCTTTGACCTTCAGCATTGTAGGGTCTCAATTACTAGAGAAAATGATGATGGTTTGTGACTCCTGACCATTGCTGCTCACCAAAAGCCATTCCACAGTGTCACAGTCAGCCTCTGCAGACCACAAAACCAGTTACAGCTAGAAAGTTTGTGTAAGATGGATAGAAGGCTGATTGAAAGGAAGCATGTTTCCAAGAATTCTCCATGTTTTGGTTTGTGTAAGGTCTAAAATTTTAAATATGTTTCTCTTACCCCAAATAGATCTCAAGTAGTAATTGTAGGTGGGGAATTACAACATATATGGCTGGGTTTAGGAAGGACCCACAAAGATCTGTTCTTGGCTTGTGAAAGTCAGGGTATTTCTCCTCGAAGAGCAAAACCAGCAACAACAAAAATCTCGTATTTTTTTGGTTTGGTCAGTGAAGCTAGACAAAGCAAGCCTAGAAAAAAGGAACAGAATCTTCACAGGGCTCTGTTACCCTCACAGGAAAGAAGTTCTTTCTCAAATTTAAGCAGAACCTCCTGTGTTCCAGCTCACACCCATTGCCCCTTGTCCTATCATTGGACACCACTGGGAAGAGCCTGGCCCCATCCTCCTGACACTCACCCTTCAGATATTGATCAACATTAATGAGGTCACCCCTCAGCCTCCTCTTCTCCAAGCTAAAGAGCCCCAGCTCCCTCAGCCTTTCCTCATCAGGGAGATGCTCCACTCCCTTCATCACCTTGGTGGCTCTGTGCTGGACTCTCTCCAGCAGCTCCCTGTCCTTCTTGAACTGTGGGGCCCAGAACTGGACACAATATTCCAGATGTGGCCTCACCAGGGCAGAGTAGAGGGGAAGAAGAACCTCTCTGGACCTACTGACCACAGCCCTTCTAATGCACCCCTGGATGCCATTGGCCTTCCTGGCCACGGTGAGGGTAACAGAGCACTGGGACAGGCTGCCCAGGGAGGGTGTGGAGTCTCCTTCTCTGGAGACATTCAAGACCCACCTGGACGCCTTCCTGTGTGATCTCATCTGGGTGTTCCTGCTCCAGCAGGGGGGTTGGACTGGATGAGCTTTCGAGGTCCCTTCCAATCCCTGACACTCTGTGATTCTGTGATTCTATGAGAAGAAATCGACCACTGGAACATCTTAACTGAGAGCTGCTTCTTCTACCACCATTTGCAGTCTTTAAATCAAGACTGTTTTCTCTTTTCATATTGAAGCTTGAGGACAAGTAATGAGCTTGATGCAGAAATGTCTGAGAGGTTCTGCAGCCTGTGTTTAGCAGGAGGTCAGGCTTTGTCATTTATCTGGTCTTAACATTGGAGGATCTCTGAAGTCCATGTCAGATTGTGGCATCACATTTTGAAAATCAACCTTTTAATCTTTCTGGAAAGGCTTATTCCAAAAACTCAAGGGCTTTGACCAGAATGGAATTCTGTCCCTGAAATTCTCTATCTGTGGTGCCCCATAAATATGAGCATTAATGTTGTTTGCTCTTCAGTCTAGGGTTAGGAATAGGAATTCCCACAACACATACTGGACTAACTGGACACCAGTTCATTGCTGCTAGGACTTGGCATCACAGAATGGCCCGTGGAGCCCCAGCAGGTCATAGGATTTGGTTTGTGAGCTGTGCAGAAGCTCACTGTGAAAACAAACAAGCTCTTGTGCAATTATCATGCAGTTCATGTATTTTTCATTTAACACTTTTGCATTGAGGCTTGAACTTCCCTCTTTTTTGGATGATTTTTAAAAATTATTATTTCTGAGACCCTTCTCTTAAACTCCAGGTTTGGTTGTAAGAATGTCACTGACTTTTGCTGTGGGAAGGATCTTCCAAACTGAGTTTTAGGAGAAAAAAAAACAAAACCAGGGGATGAGGGTGAGGAGAAAAGGCTTGTTTATCTTTTTTTGGGTGTGTGCTCAGATTGCTGCTTGTCTGCCCAAGCATCCTCTCTCTGCAACCAGAGCAGAGCCATATTTATGGCTTTCCTCCCCCACAGTCCTGTTGTTCATTAATGAATGCAAAAGACACAGAGAGGAAAATTTTGCAAAGCAGAAAACCCAGGTTGCTTTTTCAGGTTCCTCAGAAGAGGGCTTCTACCCAGATAGCCAATTAATTCCTTGGGTTCCTTCAGCTTTGGACTCAGTTGGTTTTGGGTGAGCGGGTCTGGTAGGTGGTGGGGCTCTATGAAGCCCAAAGGATGATTCAGCATCTTCCACCCCAGCTCAGGTCAGACAGTTTCGTCTACACCATTCTTGCAGCACCACCTTCTGGTCTGCAGCCCTTCATGATGGAGGACCCATGGGCAGTGCAGCAAGTGTGTTGGGAGCCTTGTGTAGAGGTGCTCTTCAGTACCTGCAGCCTGGGAGTGGAGGAGTGAAACCTCTGAGCAGTTTGTGGTTAGCTACCGAGGTGACGGAGGAGTTGGGTGGAAATCTGAGCAACCTGATGCCGTTTTTCTGCAAGGTTTCCAAGCTCTGGAGGTGCTGGGCTGTGACTGGGGTGCTGTATGTTGTGCACCAGTAAGCCAGCATGCACAGGAGCTGTGGGACCACATCCTGCCGCCCGCTGCGGGTCACACCCCAAGCACCCGGAGCTGGTGATCGCAACCGAAAGGAAACTTGCAGAGAGAATTACTGATCTTACAGAGTCACTTGCTGAGCAAGGGGCCAGCAGCAGAGAAAGGAGGAGATGGAGTAGCTACCTACCCTTTTACACCATGCTGTGGGAGATGTTTCTCCTGCTGCACCTCATTTTCCCACCCCACCAGCGCAAGAGCTGCTCATATCTTTTATTGACTCGCTCTTGCAGGAGTTGTAGAGTCATTGACCTGCAACAGGGCTGGTGGAGCTGAAACCTTGGCTGTGTGTTTCCAGCGATATCAATTGCTCTATTTAAAGACATGAACTCTTCCTCCAGACCTGACCTCGCTGTTCGGTACTTTAACAAGAGATCTTCAAGTTCCCCTCCTTAACCAGACGTGACTGGAGCCATCTGTCTGTTCAGGGGCATGCAGAAACCTCTTCCAACACCTTTTTTTTTTTTTCCAACCTGTCCCCCACTGTTTTATCCTTGTCCTGACATCACTGTCCTGTTCTGCTGCCGTGCAGACACAAGAGCCTCTGCTCTCTGCTGCCTAAAGCCAACGAGCAGTCTTTGCAGAGACAGCAGCCATAAACCAGCCCGACACCAGCAGATGAAGGTCTGCTTCATTCCTGTCAAGGCCTGTAGCTATTATTTTTTCTCTTTTTTTTTTTTTCCCTAATATATTTGTTTTAACCTTTCCTAAAGAGGCTGGAGGCAATTTCAGACTTGTCTCTTCTCCAAACATTGTTTTGCACATTGAAGGGAAGGTAGAGGCAGAAGTCGTGTTAAAAAAACACTTGGTGCTTCTGTACAGGGTTGTTTTAACAGGCAGATGTCTGTCCCTGGACCCAGCAAAAATAGCTGGCTGTGAACAATCAAAGTGGTCTTTGTGTTAAGGTGGAGGAGGTCATGACCATCCTTACAGATTTGCTGGTCAGGGGTTTAGTGCTGTGCTTTGTAGATGGTATTTTGCAAAAAAAATTGTTGCTACTCTGGGATGTGGCAGGAGAACCCATGGAGAATCCAAATGTGAGGATTACCAGATCTGACCAAAACAGCTGGACAAAAACTGGGGTGTCAGGACTCTCAGAAACTTCTCTTGTTATTTCTCATGCCCGTACGGCGTAGGCAGGAGGAGAGGTGAACGCTGGCTGAAGATCCATTTTGCCAACAGATGTCATCTTGATGGTTTGAAGTGTTTTTTAATCTAAAGTTCAGATGTGTAGCTAGTTGTGATCTTTGACCAAAGAATTTCTTGCTTGCATTAAAATAATGAGGGTTCTTTGTGATCTCTTTTTTAGCTGTTTAATCAGTCAGAGATTTCATCTGATTGAGGTTTTTTGAAGCATTCTTCCTCCTGAGGCTTTGCAAAGCAGGAGATGTTTTTTGATCAGTAGCTGAGAGACACAAATAATTTCTGGATCTAGGTTCTCTGCAGGTTTAAGATTTGTTATTTTAATTTCTTAGGAAAAGGTAAATTGCTTTTAAAGAAAAAAAACAAACAGGTTGGAAGTGTTAATGAAAATCTTTGTCTATTTTTTCACGCCAAAGACATTTCAATTCTTTTAAAAATAACACCAAATAAACATTTTGAAGCCTAACTGGTTTCTGTTGAGCCCTGTGCTAAGCACAAGGAATATGATCTCAGGTTTCCTGGATGACTATGCACACAAATATATCCACCTTCTTGGCTAAGGATGTGGGACCAAGCTTTGAAAAATATTTATTTGCCTTGAAATCTTTAATATTTGACCTTCCTATAATTTCCTTAATGCCATTCCAGCTCAAAGCCCCGATGAGCTCAGTTGTAAAGTGCTGAAAGATAGTTTGAAGGTGTCTCTGGTCACAAGCGTGAGCTCATTTCTAATTAAACAGAAGTTCACACTTTATTTCCTTAGAAGCATAATAATAAATGTACACATAATTGACTGATTCTTAATTCATTAGCTATTAGAAACAAATTCCATAAGTCTATTAGGATTAGAAAGTGGAGCTTTGTGTCACTGAAGTGGTCTCGTTCTCCTGATCTATATTAAGATGGGATTGTGCTCACGGCTGTGGTCCGTTGGGATAATTTGTCCAGTCTGTGGGAGCAGCGTGTCCAGTTCCTGCTGAAATGTCACAGAAAGATTAGACCATGGGTGAGATCCCTTTCCCTTTGGTTTGGGGTAAGTTCTGTCAGTTCCCAGCTGCCTTTGACAAAAAATGGTGACTCTCAGTGTCACCACTCAATTTCCCATCTCCCTTTGCTGGTCCCTTCACTGGGCAGAATTCAGTGGCCAATTAAATACTAACAACGGTGACAGTAATTGAGGTGCTCCTCAGGAATAGCAGGGTGTCCAAGTAACTGCCTGACAGAAATAATCAGGTGTGCAAACACAAACCTCACACTTTAGCTCTTCCTCTGGTGTATTCCAGTGGCCCCAAAGGAAGATCACTAAGCCCATTCCCGTGCTGTGAAGTTCAGATGTTTTTGCATAGAGGGTTGGAGCGAGGTGAGGCTGGAAGTCTTGTAGGGTGGATTCTTCTGAGGTGGATCCTCCTGCTCGTCCTTCACTCCAGCTCCATGCATGACCTTCAGCCGTCAGACTGGATGTTGTGGTGGACCCATGTGGCTTCGTACTCCAGGTCTGCATCCTGAAGTGTGTTCCTGTTTGTAGCTGTGAAACCTTTACAGAGATAAAGGGAAGGAAAATGTAAGGAAGTGGCACTGTCTGAAGCAGCCTGGAGACTCAGAGTAAGGAAAGGGTGAGGTAGCACCAGGCTTGGGTTTTAAATTGGCTTTTAAAACTGGGAATGCCTGTTCTATCTCAGGCACAGGCAGAAGTGTCCAGGTCTTCATTTTGGTAAAGAATTGTTCTTTCTCCTGCAGCATTGCTATATGCTCAGTAAATTTGTCCCATCAAAGTGGAGAGCAGCTTCCCCATCCAAAACCAGCTCAGCTCTCCAGTGGAGCCACAACAGTGCATTGGAAGCAGCAGATGCTAGATCTGGTATTTGGTCTGGCTGCATCCCTGTGTAGGAATCAGGGATGGGGAATTTTTGATTGATACCTTAATCCACTTAGATTTAAAAGAGTGGGGAGTCTCTGGTGTGGAGGAGATGCTGTCTGAGGTGGTGAAGATGTGGAAAATCCTGCTCTGGGTTTTCTCTCATTCCCCCAGTGAGTGCTGGTGCTGTGGATTCCTGAGGAACAGGTTTATGAGGGGAAAAAACAGAAAATAAATGGACACAAAGCCAGTGGGGTCCCTATGTAAATATTTACATTCATCTACAAGAAGTATCTGTTAATGAGAGGCCAATCACCTGGCAATTAACTGAAACATGGTCTGGTTCTCATTACACGCTGCTCAGTTTCACTGGCACAAGGTGTATTTTTGTATGTGCATACAAGGGAGTTTTGTGCAGCTTGTGATGACAAGGAAGCAAACACTGTCCAGACTTGATTCTTTTCTTCCTGCAAAACTAACAACATTCCCTCCAAACTCCCTCATGGTTTTTTTTTCTTTCTTTCCTGTTAAACAAATGTATATCTTGATTTAAATTTATTTCTGTTTTTTTGTGACTTGGCTTGGCCTTTCCTGGCAGTACAAGAGCTCTAAAACGTGACATTTCCCTCAGAACCTCCATGCCGCTGGTCTGAGGAACACCAGGGTCTTCCAATGATGACGTGTTTTTGCACCCTTCATAGCTAAACAGCTATGAAGAACAGCAAAGAGCTGTGGAAGCTTTAATTTGGAATCACTCATGTGCACATACGTGTGTGTGTGTGTGCACAGACATCTCCAGGGTATCTCTTATCCTTTCCAAGCGAGGTCTGAGACATGTTTCTGGGGTGGAGAAATGGTCTGAGCTGCATCATCCATTGCAGCTGGTTCTGCATTTGTTGGTAGATCTGCTTCCACCTGCCCAGCTGCTGATGTGGGGAGTTTCAGCAGCTCCACGATGCCTGAGAAAATATTTATCTTGAGGAAAGCTGCATTAATTAAACTGACTCTTCCACCAATTCCCCTGCCACGTAACGAAAACAGCAAAGCCTTTATCAAGGAAGCTTTTCAAGATGAGGGTGGCATTGGGGACAGGCAGGCACTTGCTCAGTGTGTGTAATATGTATTTCTATTTTTTTTTTCACCATTTCAGTTATGTGACAAAATATAAATGAATTTCAGGAGATGCTCCCAAGGAGTCAAGGCTGTTTCTGTAAATAGGAAGTTGCCAGCCCCTGGTGATAGGATCAGAAGCTCTGTTTTTGCCTGTAGGGAATAAAAGGACCATTTTCTTCTCTTTCTGGCTTTCTTTTCATTGAGGAGAGGAAAAACCTCATTGTCTTTGGTTGTGAAGCAGTGGGGGAAGTTTCCTTGTTGAATTTCCACTGAGATTCACGGGTTTTTTTTTTTCAGTATCACTTAAATGGAAATTTTTCAGCATCTCATCTTTGTGTTTGGTTAAATAAGACACAGCCTGGTGTAATTCAGCGTTGTGTATTGATGCTGTGTCCAGAAAGTACCAGGCTACTCAGGAAGATCTGATTGTCTTGTTCTTATCAGGGACTGTGGACAGATCATAGAATCATCAAATGGTTTGGGTTGGAAGGGACCTTAAAGCTCATCCAGTCCCAACCCCCCTGCCAGCAGCAGGGACACCTTCCACTAGACCAGGTTGCTCAAAGCCTCATCCAACCTGGCCTGGAACACTTCCAGGGAGGAGCAGCCACAGCTTCTCTGGGCAACCTGGGCCAGGGTCTCACCACCCTCACACCAAAGAATTTCTTCCTCACATCTCATCTCCATCTCCCCTCTTCCAGTTTCAGGCCATCACCCCTTGTTCTGTCACTCCCTGCCCTTGGCCAACGTCCCTCCCCAGCCTTCCTGGAGCCCCTTCAGGGAGGGTTTTGCATCATCATAATTCAGAGAATTAATAATCTGTTTGTATCTTCTATCCTTACTGGAGATTAAAGCACTTAGGAGCTTGGTTAACTCAATGCATCGCTTCAGATGCTGGAATACTGTGCATGGAGAGAGGGCAAGTGGGTGAGAGCAGGAACAACCTTGCACGGTACCACAGGGCAGCAAGGGGAAAAAAACCCCCTGTCCACCAGCGTGGGAATTTCAGGCTGTGGTTGCCCAGAAAGGCTTATGGGATCTTTCATGATGGGTCCTCAGATTTCAATCACAAACTTCCATCAGTCTCCCATCCTGCGGGCGCTGATGTAGCTGTTCCTCATGGGTAGAGCAGCCATCTGCTGAATCTCCACCTGGATTTCCCTGCAGGGCTCCTAGCAAAACCCCAACATCTTCCAGATCCTGTTGTAGCCAGTGAGATCTGGTGGGGTCATGACCTGAAGTGATGCAAACTTCTCACCACAGCAGGGATTACCCACCTGCCATGCCGTGATCTGGGGAAACGAGACAAAAAATGTAAGCTTGCTTTTTGCTACGTGGAGAAGAAAGCTGCTTTCTTCTGCCTCCGAGCTTCTGGGCAAGCTGCAATTATGTGGACTGAGTAACTCACCCTGGGTAGCATGGAAGTCCCACAACTTCTGGGTGGGTGGCATGAGAAATGGCTCTGCTCTGCTAGAACCCCTGCCAGAGTTACAATAGTGATAGATCCTGGGATGCAGAGCTCAGATCCTTTGGCTCTGCGTGGCTCTTGTGCTCATGGGGTTATTACTCGACCCTTTCACTGAAGCTGGGCAACCAGGGGAGGTTGCCTGCTGCCATCTGCATCCCATCCACAGGAACATCGTGTGGGTGCATGGTGGGGCTGGGCATTTCCTCTATTGTATGGTGGTTTTGGTGTTTGGGGTTTTTTTGAGGGTAGTGGGCTAGAATTAAGGACAGATAGATCCCACATGACTTGATATTACCGTGTATTGGGCCAAAGTGACTTATTTCTGCTCTCATTTGTGCTTTCCTCCTTCCTCCCCCCTTCTGTGCTTGCAGCTCCCTGGCTTAGCAAGGCAAGGCCGTGGGACTGATTCAGCCCAAGCACCTCAGCTCTGGTCCTGTGTCAGCACTGTGTTTTCTACAGCCAGAGCGATGGCAAGCTTCATTGCAGGGGGACTTTATCAGCCTTGATCCCTCTCTCCTTTCCTGGGAAGGGAGAAAAGCCAGCAAGCTGGGAGGGCAAAGCTGGTTTTCATGTTTTCTGTGCGCACTTTCTGCTGAGGGTGCGTTGGTTTGCTGAAGCTGTGGGGCAGTGCTGTGGTGAGTTGGGCAGTCAGTGGTCCCTGTGAGGAGCTCTGGAGGTTGTGGCCGTTGTGCTTTTGGCTGATTTCACTATTGTACACATCAAATGTGATACTCCAGATTTTCCTGGCTGCCTTTCAAACGTCTCTCACCTTTACCAGTGACTGGCATTTAAACTCTGGAAGGATGCAGCCCTTGGCACGTACCAAGAGTTTGCTAAACCCCTGTGAATTGACTTTGTTTTCTCAGAGGTGGAAATGTCAAAAAAACCCATAGATATTTAATGATTTTTTTTTTTTTTTTAAAGTCTAAACCAGAAAACATTTAAAGGAAGGAAAAAAAAAAAGTAACTGTGTATGGACTAGCCAAAACAAAGTAGGAACATGAGAGCTGGGCTGTCAGTAATACATTACAGAAATGAACCTGCCACTCCCTGGTGAATTACAGCAGAGGTCCCCCTCCGTGCCATCCAGACAGGATGCAAGATGCTCTGTCTGCCAACTGCAGAGCCTTGGCTCAGGCAGTAGCTGCTTCTGCTTCCAGCTCAGCTGGTTTCTGCTTTGTTTCCCGTGTGTCAACCACCAGCAGCTGTCAGAGCATCTTCATCTGCTTGCAGTGGATTACAGAAACCATTGGAAAGATGTCCTTCTGCCTGCAGGGCCTTGGAAAAGCGTGTGTGGTGAGGGTGAGGGTGGGTGGAGGTGGCTGCATCACCAAACAGACCATTGTGTTGTCTGCAGGTGTCAGCTCAGGGTTTCTATGTGCCACCTCTGAGCTGCTCACCTTGCAGGCTGGGGGATGGTGCATTTTCAAGGCACTGTTTGTTGCCCAGGTCTACCATCTCATGAACATGTTGCTTGAGGAACACCTGATTTTGCAGACCTAATGTGTATCTGAAAGGCAGAAAATGGATACTCCTATGTAATCCTGCACAAATTAATTAATCAGGAAAAAAAATAGGTCATTGGAGAAGAGGGCATCAGTCTGGGTGTACATATGTGATGGCACCGAAAGGACAGCAAACCAAAACTGATGAAACCTTGGAATTTATTCCTGTTTTGTCAGTTAAAGTAGGGAGTTGACTGAGCTCCCATGATTGTTGTTGCATGATTTGGTGTCTATGAAGATCTACACAAAGGTGCCAGTGCCTTCAGGAGCAGATGCTTCATCGCCCCATTTTGCTCTGCCTGTGTGCAGAGAGGGAGCCTCATTGTGGGCTTGGGCTGGGATTCTGCACAGGGATAAATGATAATAATGCAACCCACATCCACCAGCGACCTCCACTCCCAGTGAGAGAAGTTGTTTGCACAGAGATGTTTCCTGTAGCATTTATCCTCCTCGCTTCTATATTCAAAGCAAAGGGGAAGCTTTTTGTGATGTTAGCTTGGAAGATCACTTTGTCAATTCTAGTGAGGTTATACAATCATCTTGGAGTCTGTTTTAATTTTATTTTGCTTAAGTTTTATTGCATTTTGCTTCATTGCTTCTGCTTTATTGTTAATGAGACAAAAAGCAGTTTGTGTAATAGCTCGCAGAGTAAAATTATCAGGGAGCAGAGATGGAATCTGCATGGTAGAAGTTTCTTTTTATTGTTTTCATTGTCTTCAAATTCCTCATTTGGTATTGTTCAGTCCTGCAAACCTGCTGTGTCCTGCAGGCAACATCACTGACCTGTCTGTGTCCTGGAAGTATCTCCTTAGGGCAAACTTGTCTGGACCATGGCAGGAGGAGTTCTCCATGGGGCAGGATGATCAAGGCAGCATCTCACTGGCCAAACACTCTGTCAGTCCTTCATTTCTGGTCACTTCTGCAATCAGCCACAAGTACCCTTCTCTTCTTATATTTATGAAATACACCAAAATTCCTAATTTTCCTTGTTGTGGAATGGCTTCAAATCCTGCAGTAACCAGCTGTCAGAAAACCAGAGGCTAATTTAAACCATACAGCTAATAAGCCCACGGCACTTTTTTATTTTATTTTATTTTATTTTTCTTTAGTGAAACCTGCAGGGAATACTATGCTCAGGAAGCCTGTGAAATGCAAAATAAACTGCAAAGGAAATTATTTTAATTCAGCTGGTGAGCATCATGCAAGAAGGTAGGACATTCAGGCTTCTGCCTGGCATTACCCCTGCTGTGAAGAGCTGTGGCTCCAAACTGAAAAGAGCACAATTGTAACCTTTTTGCAGAGCTTTATGTCCCTAAGAAGCAAAACCATAGAGGAGTGATGTAGTCTGGTGTGGGGTCTAAATCATGGCAGGTAAAATCCCTGTGTATAAAACACTGAAGATACTCTGCAAGGAAGGGGAATTAATCTCATTGTTACACACTGTTGTGACTTCCTTGCTGCTGCTGCTGCCCCTCTTCTGTCTCTCAGTGCCCTACTGCTCTGCTTTACGTGGTGATTGACTGACCATCTAATTTATGTAGCTGCAGGCTTGCCTGCTGGGTAGCCACTTACTCCATTAATTGTTCTCCTGAGGTCAATGAGAGAAGAAGTTCCAAATCTGACAGCACAGTCCAGATGTGTGAGCAGGAGCCAGGACCTACGACTTGCTGTGTATCACTGCGGAGTAAAATGAATCATAGAATGGGTTGGGTTGGAAGGGACCTTAAAGCTCATCCAGTCCCAACCCCCCTGCCATCAGCAGGGACACCTTCCTCTAGACCAGGTTGCTCAAAGCCTCATCCAACCTGGCCTTGAACACTGCCAGGGAGGAGCAGCCACGGCTTCTCTGGGCAACCTGGCCCAGTGTCTCACCACCCTCACACCAAAGAATTTCTTCTTAATATCTAATCTGAACCTCCCCTCTTCCAGTTTCAAGCCATCACCCCTTGTTCTGTCACTCCCTGCCCTTGGCCAAAGTCCCTCCGCAGCCTTCCTGGAGCCCCTTCAGGTACTGGGAGGCCACTGGAAGGTCTCCCCAGAGCCTTCTCTTCTCCAGGCTGAACAGCCCCAACTCTCTCAGCCTGTCCTCACAGCAGAGCTGCTCCAGCCCTGGCATCATCCCCGTGGCCTCCTCTGGACTCGTTCTAACAGGTCCAAAATGAAATATGAAAAGAGCTGGGATGATCTTGTTTCCATTTTGGTAGTTGATTTGGGGTTTGTTGGGGTTTTTTTCCACTGACAGCTAAAATCACTGCTGTGTTACTGCCATATTGGTTTTGGTTCTCAAATAGAGATGGTGCTCCCTGCCTGCAACGCAGACACGTTCTGGGTCTGGTTTGCATTTGCATAGGGCTTGAAAAGATGTGTGCAGTGAGCCCAGACTCCTACACATGCAAAACACCAACTTCATTACCTGTGCTCTAGCTGACTGGCTGCAGATCTGCAGACCAACCTCTACAAGAGCACAATGGGTCTGGCTGGGACCCCACCTTGTCCTGGCAGCTGCTTACAGGTCTTTTCAAATTGGAGCCCCACGCTGTGAGTCAGCGTTGAACATGGTGTTTGGAAGTTGGCCCCTTATCTGTTTCTTAACATTTTGGCAGCCTGACCTCCACTGCAGTTCATCTCTTTGTTTAACTTCCCACACTGCACTTCCTTCTGCTCTGTCCCAACCCCTGAGTTCACCAGACAGTGACAGGAGTCAGTTCCTCAGGGCAGGAGGAGCAGGGTGGTGACTAGCTGCAGGTACAAACCTCCACCCTCCAACTTTGAAGCAACTGAGGTTACTCTTCTATGAGTAAGTAAAAGGAGCCAGGGTCAGCTTTTTGTCCCTGAGGGCCAGTGACATGGAAGGACCTTGCGCCATCTCAGTGTCTAGGCTTTGTGTGTGCTCTCTGCAGGACGAGCTTCATCTTGAAGCAAGGTTCTGCTTCTCACACAATAAAATAATCTGGGACACTCCTGGGTTTGACATTATACCTCCACTCACCAGGTGGCTTTTGCACAAGGCAAATGGAGAAGGGAGCAACCAGCGAGCAGGGACTCTTGTGCTCAACAAGACTGGACTGTCCAGCCATGGCTGTGTGCATCCATGGCAGAGAGGCAAGGCAATATTTGAGGTTCATCAATAAGTCAGAGGAGGGTCAAGGGAAACCATTTTCAGCTGAGCTCTACAAAGCTTGCAGGCCATGAGACCAGGGGCTGTGGTATTGACTAAAACCTCATTCCCCATTGATTCACCCTACAATTATGAGATTGAGAAGAAATCATAAACTCCATCTGAACTGTAGTTGTCCCTTTCTTTTTTTTTCCACTCCTGTGGTTTGAAACTATGTAGAAAAGTTTTGGAAGGTTTCTCAATCCATGAGTTTAACCATAAGTCTCAGCAGGGGAAAAGTATTATCGGGGAAAGGCAATCACTGCTTTAACTGGATGCAAGACACATCACCTTGGGAAGAATCCCCATCTTGCCAATAGCTGGCTTCCCACTCTTGGTTTGGCAGGTTTGGAGTGTTCAATTCAGATGAATTTTAAAAAGAATCATTATGCAGCAGTAGTTTCAAAATATTAGTTTGCTAATGACTTCCTTGCACCAATGAGTGTGTGAGAAGTGAAAGCAGCAGAGATTTTTACAATCCTCTGGAGGAGATGTGATGGTGATGCACATAATCCCTCTTCACAGTCACAAGTGTTGAATGGTTCTTGAGGGTCATCTTAAACATTGCGAGAAAACTTGGTTTTCTTGAGTTTTGTTTGCAAGAAAGCAGAATTGGCTTCATTACAAATGTTAAAAAAACCAAACCCAGCAAATCCTGTGGAGTATGAAGGTGGAATATTGGCATGCCCTTTGTGTCTGCAGGAGCCTGGCTTCAGATCCCAGTTACTCTTAATGATGGAAATGGTATTCCTGAAATCTCCTGCTCCCAAGCTTGTGTTTGCCTGTGGTGAGGTGAAGCAGCCGTGAGCTGGTCCAGGCAGCACACACGAGGATTGGACTGGATGGGGCAGAGCTGAGCATTGGCCTCTAAGTTGGGATGAAACTGGCATTGTCTTCTGCATTTTGTGAGTGTGACCAGGAGGAAGAGAGCTCTCAGCTGTTGTTTGCCATGTCTGGGTTCATGGTGCAGAAAGCCTTGCACACTGGATGCCTTCTTGTGTGAACTCATCTAGGTGTTCCTGCTCCAGTTTGGACTGGATGAGCTTTTGAGGTCCCTTCCAATCCCTGACACTCTGGGATTCTGTGATCTCTGGCTTTCTGGTGGTGACACTCACCAGGCTGCACAGAGCTTGGTGCTTTTTTTTCTTATTTCTTTTCTTTTTTTTTTTTTTTTTTTTTTTAAATTCTATTTTCAGTGATGATATTTCTGGGAATATTTAGCTCTAAAATATGCAGATTTTGCAATAATTACTTTGCTCCGACTCAAATGCTTTTTTGGAAAAAAAAATGGTTTAAGTTATGAAAATAGATTAACCCTTTGCTGGAAAAATGAAGGATTGTTTTGGTTGTCTGCCCTCCTCGTGGTGCAGGTGCTGATGCCCTTCGCTGCCTGGAAAGGTGAGAAGGGAAGTCACTGAAATCATGTGGGGTATAAGCAAAAATTAATAAACACAGCATTGAATCCTAGAGTATTTAATGAGCAGAGAAAGTCTCCTGGATGTCTTCCCATCTGTTTCTAGTTATATGGATCCCTGTTTATCTCTGTAGGTCTCTCCCTTCCCGTAGTATCCGAGGGCCTCACAGCCATTAGGGGATGACTCACAACACATCTGTGAAATAGGGAACTGTCCTCGTTTTAGAAGTGGGGACTCACACGGACCGTAGATGATGTGACTTGCCCAGTTTCACACAGGAAATGTGTAACCCAACTGGGAATGGAACCCAAAACCACTTGAGTTTAGCACTGGATTGCCTTCTCCTCTGGGCAGGTTCAGAGCAACTCGGCAGATGTTGCACGTGTGAAGTTGGTTGAAGAATCGAACGTGTGAATCACGTTGGCAGCTGCCTGGGTTTGTAGCTGTGAAACAAAAAGCTGCTGCTGCTTAAAGAAAAATAAAAGAAAGGGAAAAAGAAAAAAAATCGTTCTAAAAATAAATAATTTATTTTCTAATAATCAAATCAGCTGCCACTGGGGAAGAATAAAGCTGGCTCTGTGTGTCTGCCGCTGGACAGAGGGGAGGTGTGGGTGGTGTGCATCAGCCGGGCAGGGGTTGATGCGCTGAGCAGGTCGGGCATTGGTGACGTTCAGATGTGTCAAGCGGGCGGCTTCCCCCTGGGAGCACATCCAACCTCCTGCTCTGCTTCCCTTCCTGCTGGCCTGTGCCTGGCAGGGGCTTCCCCGGGACAACCATCCCCTGCTTTTGTAATCACACCCTCCATCCTCACCAACAGCGCTGGGCAGCCCTTGCCTGCCTCCAGCCTTTCCCCCATGGCTCCATCCCTTCCCCTCCCTGCTTTGCCCTCTTCACTCTCTCCTTGTCCCGCTCTGCCAGTGGATGGGGACACGCAGTGGGGTGAGTACAGGGTGGGACACCAGCTGGAAGTAGGGTTAGAGGGGAGGGGGATGCAGATGGAGATGAACCATCTGTGGATGGATGGAAGGTGTGATGAGTTCCTGGCTGAGGGAACTGGGGGTGTTGAGCCTGGAGAAAAGGAGGCTGAGGGGAGACCTTCTGGCTCTGTCCAAGTCCCTGCAAGGAGGGTGGAGAGAGGTGGGGGTGGGTTCAACCAGGAGCAAGGGACAGGACAAGAGGAAATGGGCTCCAGTTGTGCCCAGGGCAGTTGAGATGGGATGTGAGGAAGAATTTCTTTGCTGAAAGGGTTCTGAGGCATTGGAAGGGGTTGCCCAGGACAGTGGTGGAGTCCCCATCCCTGGAGGGATTGAAGAGTCGTGTAGACACAGTGCTGAGGGACATAGGTTAGTCAGGGACTGGTCAGTGTTGGGTTCATGACTGGACTTGATGATCTTAAAGAGCTTTTCTGATTGAGGTGATTCTGTGAACTGCCTGAGCGATATTCACACTTCACATGGGTGCTCTTGTCACTTAGGCAGAGGAGCACAGAGGGAGTGATTTTTGCCAATCCCAAGTGTTGCTCTGAGCAATGGAGGATGTGCTTTTGCTTTCTGTCACTACTTTTTCAATCAGCTGTACCCACTCAGGGCAGCAGCTTTGACCCCAGAGAATGGAGGGGGGAAGGTGAACTGGAGGCCAATGTGGAGGTTTCCTTGACCCCATACATGGGGCTGTGCTTGCCCCATGTGCCTGCTCAGCAGAACTTCAGCTGCTGTTAGAGCAGAGTCCTCTTTTCTCCGGGAAAAGCTGCTGTTGGAGAGGAAAGAGGAACACTGTTTGTTCATGACCCCTTGGGGAAGAGAAGGGGAGGGTTAAAGAGCTCCACAGCTTCTTACCCACTTCCGCCTGGAAACTGCTCTCATTGTTGGCACAACGCCCTTGCTGGCAGCGGTTTGGGGAATTTCTTACTCGGGGTGGCCTGGGGACTGGCTGTCCAGAGCAGGCACCATGGACATGATGATGTTAAATGGATTAGAGTTGGGCAAGGGGACCTTAGGAGCTTTTGCAGAGCTGTCAGCATTCAGTGCTGCTGTATGCCTTTCCTTGCAGCAGTGCCCACGTGCATCTGCCCTGCTTTGCTCTCATCTACCTCACCTCCACCTGTGAGCTCATCCTCTCTTTCCTCTCTTAGTGTGGAATCTGCTCATGGCAGCATTTATTTTCTGTGGTATGTGACTCTGAGCACATCATTGGGACTCACAGGTGGATAAACTGTGGCTTGAGGAAACAGCTGATTGATGGGTCCCAACCCTTCATCGGCTCTGGGTATGAGCAAGAAATACCTTTGTGACCCTGGGGTCTCTTGGTGCATGAGGTTCAGCAATGAGTCTGTCCAGCTTGTGGCTCTTCACCCACAGAGCACAACTCTGAGCGTTGGGCTGAAGGTGGGAGCAAGACCCAGGTTGTGCTCATGTCTCTACCATCACACAGACCTGCAGGGTGAAGGTCCCATTTGTTTCTCCTGTCTTTGACTCGTGACCACTGTGCTCCTGGCTGAAGAGCAGATTGCACAAGCACAGAGGATTTGATGATGGGGACATCAGCTTGGAGGAATCATATGTTCTTCCATAGCATTGCAATGCTTGTATCTGTGAAGGAAAGACCTTTTTCTTTGCATGGGAAGTGTGCTTTGAGCATGGTCTATACTCAGGGTCATTTTTCAAAGTAGATCTTCATTTGGGGTGTTGCTTTCCTTTATGTAAACCTGGTGTGTGTGCAGAAAGATGCACTGGTGTTAGGGACGTTGTGGAAGGTAAGTAGGGAAGCACTGAATGGTTTACTTAAAACCAAAGGTGGTCTGAATGCAAAACTGAGGACTAAATCTGAGCTTTGGAGGGAGGACTGCAGCATCTGTGTGCAGATCTGAATACTCAATATCTGAGCAGACCTGAAATCCGTGCCAGAGCGTGGAGCTTTTGTCTCATCTGTGTTGCATCTGCCTGTGGCTGATACCACCCAGGCTCTGGTTTCCCACGCAGCCTTGTCTGGGAGGAGGAAGACCCCATGGTGATGGTGTTTCCTACCAGTGTTCATGTCACCATCAGGGTAAACATGCTGAAGGAGATGAATATAGTCACCAAGGGCTTCTCCAGCTGTTGGGACTGAGTTTGTGTACTGTGTTGGTTACCAAGCAATCTTCTCCATCAGGGCACCTGATGTAAGCCCTGTGTGCTCACTGCTGAGGTGGCATTGTCATAGACTCACGATTCCAACGCGCTGTTTCTTTTCCAGACTGAATTAAATCGTGGGCAAACAGAAGAGAGACACCATCAAAATTCCAGACTGCCAAGTCCACTGTAAGTAATCTCTGTTTTCTTCCCTGGTGACTTATCCTGGATGTGTGTGCTGCCCTTTGCAGTGGACCCAACCTGAGAACAGGACTTGGTTTGCTGTTTGGCTGAGTTCCTTTGCTTTTCTTCAATATATTTGAGAGTCCTCCCAGTAGCATTTTATATTACAAGAGGTAATGACAGATCTGCTGTTGCTGCCTGTTTGCAATGCAAATCCCTCTCAGTCATGAAGCACTTGGAATGCCTAAGGTGGCATCTCCCTTTTGTTCAAAGCTACAGTTGGAATCTAGTTGCAAAGACCATGATCTCCAGGTAGCAGGATGCCCTACCACCCAGTGCCTTGCCCATCACCTTCTCTGCTTTTATAAAGTGTGGACTTGCAGGGTTTTTTTTGTAAGAACTGAGGAACATCATAAGCTACTGAAAAAAAAGAGATCTGCTTTCCCACAGATGTGTCTCTCCAGATTAATTCATTGTAGATTAAAAAGGAGTAAATGCTGAATGTGACCTTTCCATAAACAGGACATTTTAGTGGCTGCCAGTAAGAAGGGAGCTGTACCTGTCCCTCAGTGGAGCAGAAGCAGGAACTTGTACTCTGCCTGGTTCACTCATGTTTACAAAACCTTGAAGATTTTAAATGTATTTAACTTATGTCAAATATATTGGTCAGTGGTTAAATTTGGTTAAAATTGGCCAGATGGCTTAAAAGTTATCGTGAGGAGTAAGCAGGAGGATTTTCTAGTAGCATTTTTTTGACATCCTTAAAAACAGGCTAAAATTTGGTGTGTAGAAGAAAATGCTGTTATGGTTGCAATAGTATAAAAGGCAGAGTTGTGACAGCTTCCCAGTATTCACCCTGGATCTTGATCTGGCTAGGACAGGACCTGACAGCAGAGAAACTCCTTCCATCTCCTTGAGTATTGCAAACAGCAGAGTTTTGTCATCAACAGGGTTTTAAGGATCCACTGTAACGAGATGTTTCAGTGTCCTGGAAACACAAGGCCAGTGACAGAAAGCCAAGCACTGCAGTTTCCCACGTGTCACTTGAAGGAAATGAATTCTGGAGGCCAACCACAATGTAGAGGAAATTCTGATGCCTTCAAGTGTCCTTTCAGTGATGTTCTTACCTGGAGTTCAGGTGTGAGGTGCAGCCTACAGCATTTATCTTCCCACTTGTAGAGGTTCTCAATCCCAAATCCAATGGTAAAGAGCTTGTTTGGGTGCATGGCTGCATATTTGTAGTGATGGTCCCAGGCACAGAGGAACCAGCTTAAGGCTTGACACTGGTTAGCTCTTCCTCAAACCCTTTAGGAGGACTTAGGTGAGGTGTAGGGTTGGGAAAGAATGTGTGCCTGGGCCTCTTTGCAGAAATCCATTTCAGCTGTAATAAGGTAATTCAGCATACTGACAATTGTGACTTTTAAAAAGAGCATTTCTAAGCATTTTATCTCAGGCTATATGGGGTAAAATTCTGGCCCCATTAAAATCAGAAGGAATTTTGTCATTAATTTCTTTCATCAGAGTGGCAGTCTTTGTTTCCATCACTGTGAATGAAACAGGCATTTCTGGTCGTGTTCGCTCTGTTGCATTTCAAGTAAAACCCTAAGAAATTATGTTTGAATAGAAATAATAGCTGGAATCCCTAGTTTTAGTGCTTGTACTTTGGATTTGGCCACAGACATGCAATGTTAGCAGCTGGAAACCATGTGCCATAAAATCCATGGGACTTTTTTCCTTCAAGATTGGCTGACGTTGTGCCAGTGCCAGGCACTGCCTTGCTGTTGTGCTGTTCTCCAGAGCACACAGAGCAGGATCCGTGCTGAGTGAAAGTGATAGGCAAAAATAGCAGAGGCACAGCACATGACAGAGAGAAGCAGCTCCTCAGGTCATGAGGAGAAGATGAAAGTAAAAGCAAAATATGTGCTTTTTTCTGGTAAAAAAAAAAAAAGGGAGAATTTGGAATGTGTAATGAATATTAAAAGGCTGAAGTCTGAAGATAGATTTTGACTGAGGTAAAGAGAATAGAAAGTGGAAGGAAAATGAGGAAGAAAATAAACAGAGTAGGTTTTCCCACCTGTGTTACTCCCATTGTATTTCCAGAAGGAGCTGGTAGGAAGCTGTCTGTGTGCAGAGGAGCTCTGTGGAGGGCTGCCCCATGCCAGTCCCCTCATCTCTGCCAGCTGGAGGGATGCATCAGGCAAGAGAGAGAACAGCAGGAACAAGGTCTCTTATCTGACATAATCAGTGAGATCCTCCTTAGCTACTCTAGGTTGTATCTGAGCTGGGCAGAGCAGTGTTAGGCATCTGCAACCAGCTTTTTGGAATCTCTTGTTCCCATCCTTTACTATCCCTCTAAGTTCATATGGGGGAACCCTCCTACAATTTTTAGCTGGGTGGACTGCTTTTTTTCTGCCACTTTATTTTGCAGTGTTGAATTTTCCTTGGGGAGGTGTCAATCTGGAGTACCTGCAATCAGCTAGGAGAATTATCTTTTGCCATTCCAGGGGTCATTTCCAGTAATGGAAAAAATATGTTGAAAATAGCCTGAATTGCCCCAAAAAGGCTGTGCTGGCTGCTGCAGGCAGCAGGTGTGCTTTGCTGTTGACCAGTTCTTTAAATGATAACTTTTGTGCAGAGTTCCTAAGAAAATCAGCTGGGCCCCATATGTTCATCAGAGAAGGCTGAGGATGGTCTGAACATTTGGGATGATATTGAATCATCTCAGGAAGCTTCTTCACAACCCTAATTATTATATGCTTAGGAGTGGATATGGAAGCTATAGGAGAAAACAGAAAAGACAGTATTAAAATGTTTTTCAAGTGTTCTTGAGTTGGCAGTTTGGAAATGTGAGTGCTTGAGCTTGTGGGAGGCAGCGTTCACTTTCTGCTCGCTGAAAAAGTCTCTGCTTAAATCCTGTTCTACCAAGCTAATGTGCTCTGTGTGTCATGACTGGGGCAAAGAACAGCATCTTGGGCAAAAATCAAGGTGATAAATCAGCTCCATGACTGTCTTCAACCTTGGGTGTGTCCTGTGCTGTAAGTGCAGTGCTTGAAGCCCAGCCCAGCCCATGGCTGGTGTTAGTCAGCATCGAGGAGCCTGCACTCTCTAAAAAGGGGTTTCAAAATGTACTTAATTACTCCTCACAGCAGTGGGCCCATAAACATGAGGCATCTTCCTTAGCAAGTTGAGGCAAGTACAGGTGCTCTGGAGGTCCTGGGAGGATGCAAAGCTCATACTGGAGGGGAGCAGAACCTATATTTGGGGAAAAGGGAGGTGAATTTTAAGGGTAGGGTTGATTTTCTCTACCTGTAACTGTTGTGTGAAAAGGGCAGTAAAGCAATTTGGCAGGAAATAAACCCCCTTGTGTTCCAGCTCACCCTCAGGTACTGGAGGAGCTGGGGGCATCTGGGCTTAGCTCCTGGGTGTTGACAGGGGTCACGGATCACTGGAGATGTTGTACAATCAGAGGCTTGGCAGAAGCAGCGAGGGGATGAAATGGCTCAGGCTGCAGCTCAGGCCCTTGACATAAGTCAGGGTGAATTAGCAGAAGTCTCCAGGATCCTGACTTGTCCTTGAGACTTCAGCCAAACAACTTGAGCAAAACCAAGCTGGGAAAAAGAAGGGAGCAGCTTTAGCTGGTAACCGCAAAGTAGGAGTATCCTGTTGGCGTCCTTGGGACGTGAACAGAGCAAAGCCACCTGTTGTAACAAAGGAGAAAGTTCCCAGGATAATTAATAAACCAATCAGTATAGGTCTTTAAGAATATACATGAGCTTAATTAACCACTGTATATAAGGAGCACGTGTGTAATCAATAAATGAAGCTTGCTGATCACTCATATTGAGCGTCCGGGTCTTCCCTCCGTTGCGACACCTGGGTGATGCCCAATTCAACACTATGAGTCCAACAGCAGCGGGTTCAGCACTCCTGTACCCAAGATTTATGGACTCAAACCTGCAGAATTCAGTGGTGTCCTGTGGGGAACGGTGTGGCTGGGTGCGGACAGACACAGTTCACTCAATGTGGTGCTACAAATCCGGGTGCATCACTTCTGGATTCACTCGACAGTGCCCCGCTCCTGCTGTCCAGTCACCACCTCTGGGCTCTCACAGCCTGTCAGGCAGCGCCCAGGGAGATGTTGTCCAGCAATTCAAAAGCAAATAAAACAAATAAAGCAACAGGAATAGTAGAGATTTGTGTGGATTGCTGGTGATAATCTTCTGTCTGCAAGAGTATATACAAACATTGAGGTTACAAATTAGTAAAAGCTCTGAGTTAGAAAACTTCTATAGATGTCTAAGTTTCTGAGAAAGTCCTCAGGAGAGTATAAATCTCACCCAAAGGTGTCCCTGTGGGGGAAAGAGAGGCTCAGCCCATCAGCTGATCCCAGAGGCCAGGGGTCTGTGATGGTATCTTCCCTAATGCCCCCCTTTCTTTGGGCTACTTTTATATTATTTTTTGCCTTCAAGGTGGAGCTTGAGTGACTCCAGTCATACTTATGTCGTGACAAGTGAAAACTCTTCCATTTCCCTTTTAAGGTAGAAGTTACCAAAACTTAGAGTGTGTGCTTAGTAAAGGGTGGGGATTGGGTGGTCTGTGAGCTGGAGGTATGATTTTGTTATTATCATTCAAGGTTCACACAAGGGAGTTATTTGTCCAAAGGGTGTCTGATGGTCAGCCCAGGGTGGCAAACAGATAATATATCAGCTTCTTGGTGCTGCAGGTCTCAGTGATTACAGGGGTTAGTGAACAAATTTCCACTCCTTCTCCCACCTGTATTGATATGCAGACCAGGCTCTCCAGGAGACAACCTTGGAGAGGATTCTTCACATGCCAGTTGCATTCATCCCTGGGATCTTCTTGGACATGGTACCTTTCCTTAATGTGTGAACAAGGCCATTTATGATTTTGAGTTACCTCCAGTAATTATTCCACAGTAACTAAGATGTGGGTGTCACAGCTGGCCAAGGAAGCCACTAATGGATCAAAAAGAGATGACATCTCAGGGCAATCATTCTCACTGAAATGAGATCTTACTGTGGGATGCACTGCCCCCATTGGGTCCCTCATAGGCACCTGCCTCTCTCAGTGATGGTATAGGGAGGTGTGTCTAAGGACTTGAACCTTGACTTTTGGCCATCTAAGGTTAGGTGAGATCAGTCCTGTCCAAAGAATAGCCACTTCTTAACCACTTTTGTAAAGTCTCATTGGTCATGATGCATCCTGGGGTGTTATCAGATCTTTAGACTCTGCCAGATTAAACTGAATCACCTTACACTCCACATCTCTCTCGTTGAATGTGGAGTGTCCACAGAGATGTAGGAATGAATAAGGAGTGGGTAATCCTTGCAGGACTTCATGTTGAAATCA
Source organism: Caprimulgus europaeus (assembly GCA_907165065.1). The sequence continues at coordinate 6,454,007 of OU015547.1, forward strand.
ACCAACATCTTCTGCTGGCTCTTCATCGTTGTGCCTCAAGATGACATTGGGCCATTGTGCAGCTAAAATCTCAGTCCTTTGTGCTTCCCTGTTTTGCTGGGTTTACACTTCAGCCCCATCCACACACCCACCTCCTGCATGGGGCAGGATCAGAGGAGCAGGGCTTTAATTATTTCCCATAATTAAACCAATGCTATTCTGTCTCAGCAAGGCGCTGCACTCTGAGGCAGATAATAGCTTCGTGAAGAAGCAAGATATTTCTTTTCTCATTGTAAATTACAGGTATCAATTTGCTTCACTTAAAAAGCACTGTCCTTATTTTCCTTAGGAGTATCCCACTTATTTTCTAGTCCATCTCTTGGTGATGCTGTCTCATTTCAGTAGAATCAGAGTATTTCTTCCCCGAGTGTCTCATTAATAGCTGTTATTTGCTGACAAGGGTGGTAGGTTTAATAGAGCCTCCCATTCAAATTCAGTGTAAGAAGAGTTCCCCTTTATAGACAGCCAATTTCAACATCCTGCCTGTATGAAAGATGTGCACGCTATAGAAGTTGGATTTGCACCATTGTTTGGTAGCAAAAGGCAGGAAATTAAAGAAACAACATTTCAGTAAAAGAGTGTAATGTGCTTCCCCTTTACCTGCTGCTGTTGGAAGTGACACTGAGATTATTGTGAGTTTAAGAATGGATTTTATGCAGAAAAAATGTGCTTTTTATCTGTCAGTGATTGTATGTGCCACGTTAGGCTGTGCTTTGTATTTAGTCAGTTTTACTGTGTAGTCTGTTGGGAAGGGAAAGATAATTATAAAAGTTGTAAAGCCATAAATGTTTGCAGGAGATGAGAAGGAATTCAAGTTTGAAACCATTTTAATACATTTTTCCAAACTGTCTGTGTTTCAAGTTCCTGTCTTTGGTTGCTGCTGCAGAGCCAGGTTATGTGTGCATTAATCTGAGCACGAGCCCCTGAGCTTTGACTTGGTACAATTTATGTTTAGATACCATTAAAAATAATGTCTCATAAACGATAGACATTCAATTAGTTATTCAGAATTCCTTTTTGTGCAAAATATTTACTGTTATCCTCTATAAAAGTAGCAGCATTTAATGACTTAAATACAAATGCTGAAGTAATTTTTTTTTTTTTCTGTTTGTTTTTCTCTTGGATGTAATTACAGAAATGTGGGAAATACTTTTCCAAGGCTTTTGAACTCAAAAGTGGAACAGAAGGAAGACACAGGGGGACATACACCGTTCAGTGTTATTTTCCTTGCCCAGGAAAAAAAGATCATTATGAGATGAGCACTAAAGTCTCAAGTTTTCAAAGGTTTGCATAACAAACAAGAGACACATTGTGGGTTGCATCTTGACTTTGAAGGCTTGCCACTGTCAACTGAAATAAAATGGCAAGGTTTAAAGCCTTAACCAAGTTCACAAGGAAAATATTTGGACTAAAAGTTTTGGAAAGTTTTCTCTCTTTGAAGTAGTTTGTCATGTGTTACCAATGTGAACTTTATTGACCCTGAAACTTTTTTTTTTTTTGAATCAAATAGCAACTAGTGACACTTTAGTAAAATCTTAAATCAACAACCATCTCCTGGTGGCTCCAGCTTCATAGCAAATGCAGGCAAAACAGGGAACCTACAGAAGAGACCTTTATTATTTGTAAATGAAGCCTGCCAAAACCTTCCCAAAATAGCATTCAAAGACCCTTTTAAGGTCATGGATCCTGAACAAAGCCAGAAGAGCACAAAAAAGACTGAGGAAAGTCCAAGAAAGAGGCTTCCCAAAGGAGAGGCTTTCCAAGCCAGTATTTCATCCGCAGCTACGTACCAGGGCAGCTCTGCTTCTTCGCAAGGAACCCCTCTCCAAGATATCATAGCGCAGCAGCACTTTTCTGGTTCTTTGCCTATTCCAAGAGAGGAGTCTCAGGAGAAGACTGGACACCAGAAGCAACCTAAGCCTTCCTCTTTTGAGCATCCTCCCCACGTTTCGCAGCTTCAGCAACACGCGTTGTCACCAGCATTTATGTCTCCTGGGAAACCAGAGCACGTCCTTGAAGGTCCCACATGGCAGCTAGTTGATCCAGTAAGACCAGGTCCCTCTGGCTCCTTTTCATCACCTGGGCTTCACTCTCACCACGGCCAGCTCTTACCTTCCCATTCACCGATCATTCCTGGAGAGGACATGCCGTCTGTTCAAAAGGTCTATATTCCTCGCCCTTCGCAGGTTTCCTTAAAGCAAGCTGAGGAAGTGCACAAGAAGGAAAAGAAACCTCAGAAACCAGGCAAATACATTTGCCAGTACTGCAGCAGGCCTTGTGCAAAGCCAAGTGTGCTCCAAAAACATATCAGGTCACACACGGGTGAGAGGCCATACCCTTGCATTCCATGTGGCTTTTCTTTTAAGACTAAGAGCAATTTATATAAACATAGGAAATCTCATGCTCATCGAATAAAAGCTGGGCTGGCCTCAGGGATCGGAGCAGAGATGTATCCATCGAGCTTGGAAATGGAAAGGATTGGTGGGGAGGACTTTGAAGAGCCAACAGAAGGAGAAAGCACAGATTCAGAGGAGGAAACGGGTGCGATGGGCCATTCGGTGGAGCTCTCACCCAGGCAGAAGCACACCCTGTTGTCCAGTAGTTTGCTGAGTGGAGGGAGCCAAGGCTCCAGCCACGACCGGTGTTCATTGTCTCATTCCAGTATGTCTCAATCTCTTGAGGACAGCACCCAGTTTGTGGAGCCATCGTCAGACCATGCTCTGAGCCACAAATCTGAAGATACTCATACCATAAAGCAGAAGCTTGCACTCCGCTTAAGTGAACGGAAGAAGGTCATAGATGAACAAGCTTTCCTGAGCCCGGGGAGCAAAGGGAGCACCGAGTCAGGTTACTTCTCAAGATCTGAAAGCGCAGAGCAGCAGATCAGCCCACCAAATACTAATGCAAAATCTTATGCAGAAATTATTTTTGGGAAATGCGGTAGAATTGGGCAAAGGACTGCAGCGTTAACTGCAAACACCACCCAGGGGTTTCCACACCTGTCTACCGAAGAGAAACCTAGCATGGTACCGTTATCTGTGCCTAGAACACAGGTTATTGAACACATCACTAAGCTAATTACCATTAATGAAGCTGTTGTAGATACCAGTGAAATAGATAGCGTTAAGCCTAGAAGAAGCTCTTTATCTAGACGTAGCAGCATTGAATCTCCAAAGTCTGGTGTATATAGAGAACCGTTTCAGTTTGATATCAAGTCTGGTTCCAGTAGCCAGTTGGATGCATCGAAAGTGTTGACATCCCACGGTGAAAAAATTAAGCCCGAACAATCATTGTTGTCATTTCAGCAATCCCACAGTGCCACAGAGACAGTGCCTCTCCTAAGAAGCCACTCAATGCCTTCTGCTGCATGCACTATAAGCTCCCCACATACCTTTAGAGGTAGCTATTCATTTGATGATCACATCATGGAGCCTGAAGTCTTAAGCCGCAGTCAAGCGTTTTCTTCCCATCCTCGAATGCTAAAACGACAACCAGCGATTGAGCTACCTTTGGGAGTAGAATATGTCTCAGAGGAGGTTAGCTCTGCAAACAAAGAAACTGTTTCCAAACCTCCTGAGGAGCCTGAAACCAAGGAAAGCGATCTTACCAAAAAGTCACGGAAGGGTCCGAAAGTTAAAGGGTTCATGTACGAGTGCAACGTGTGTGGCGCTCGGTACAAGAAAAGGGACAATTATGAAGCCCATAAGAAATATTACTGTTCAGAACTGCAGCTCTCAAAGCCTCGTTCTTCCACTTCCCACACCTCTTCAGAGACTGAGAAAAGTGTTGTGGATCCTGACACGTGGCCCCAGGTGATGCATTACAAGCTGGGGAGCAGTTTGGAGCTCACACCACTCCGAAAAAGACGAAAGGAAAAGAGTCTCGGTGACGATGAGGAGCCTCCAGCTTTTGAGTTGTCTGACACTCCCTCCTCCAGTACTGGGCCAGGAGCTCAGTTTGCAAACCCGGCGTCATCTGATGTTGCTTCAAACGTAACCCATGAATCCATTAAGTCACCAGCAGATCCAGGTAAATCCACACCTTCTGATGTCAGTGCCAGCTTTCATTCCAGGAATACCAAACCATCTTCGAGTACAGAGGGCAAAGAAAGAAGAACAACCTCAAAGGAGATCTCTGTCATCCAGCATACGAGCTCCTTTGAGAAGTCAGACTCTATCGAGCAGGTGAGCAGCTTGGAAGGAGAAGACAAAACCTTGTCGCAGTACTCATCTCAGCCACCACCCCAGCACAGTCGGCCACCTCACTCCCTGCAGCCCAAGCTGGTTCGCCAGCCCAACATCCAGGTCCCAGAGATTCTGGTCACGGAAGAGCCTGACAGACCAGAGACGGAGCCGGAACCTCCTCCAAAAGAGCCAGAGAAAACGGAGGAGTTTCAGTGGCCGCAGAGGAGCCAGACCCTCTCTCAGCTCCCTGCAGAGAAACTCCCACCAAAAAAGAAGAGGCTGAGGCTGGCAGAAATGGCTCAGTCCTCCGGAGAGTCCAGTTTTGAATCCGTCTCTCTCACCCGAAGCCCAAGTCAGGAGAGCAGCATATCCCACGGCTCCAGCCACTCTGTGTCGTTTGATCGCGAAGATCACAGCAAGTCAGAGTCGACCAGCCAGCCCTCTGAATCCCACCCAAAGCCTCCTGGTGTTGGCTCACATATGTTGATGGTACCAAGCCACCATCATCATTCCAGGGAAATGCGGAGATCTGCTTCTGAGCAGACACCGAACGTGTCCCACCCTTCCCAGATGTCAGAGACTCGCAGTAAATCATTTGACTACGGGAGCTTGTCGTCCACTCCTGCCTCAACCCCCGGCCCCTCAACCTCCTCGGCTCCACAGGAGAGAAGGAAATGTTTTCTGGTTAGGCAAGCATCCCTCACAAGACACCCAGAGCATGAGCCAGACTCAGCCCCAACAGGTTGGCCAGAGACAGAAGATCCAATTCCTTCTTCAAGTAAATCTCCTTCGACAAGTTTGCCCCATCAGCCAACATCTTCATCCCCTTTGCCCTCTCATGGTACTTACCCAAGTGAAAAGAATCAGCCAAAAGACAGCCCCCAGCCAGCGTATACCCAGCCATACACAGAAGCTCTGCAAGTGTTTCATCATCCCATCCCACAGCTGGCACTGCATGAAAAGCAGTTCATGTCCCCACAAGTTTCTGTCTTTCCCTACCAGCATCTCCTGCCACAGCCAGGGCAGTCTGCAGAGCTCTTCACTGCACACACTATGTCTGACATCCTTTCTGCTCAGTTCTCCATGCCTCAGATTCCTCCTTCCATATTTCAGACGCCGTCACTGCCTCTCCCACAAACGCTCATCCACCCGGGCCCGCTTCATATCACTCCTCCTTTAATGTCTCACCCTGCCGAGGTGCCGTTCAGGCAGCATCCTTCATTCCTGCCAGTGCATTATCCTGGCTCCTCACCAATCCCTTCAGCCTTTTTTCTGCCTCTTCAGTCTCAGTTTGCTCTGCAGTTGCCAGGTGAAACTGGTGGACATTTACCACAGGTCAAATCCAGTTTATTCCCAGTGGCAGGAACCTCCAGTCTTTCCCCGTGCACAGAATATGGCTCGGACAGTAGGTTGCATCCTTTGACCTGCACAACAAGTCCTTCAGTGTCCATATCCACCTCTCAGCTTGTTGTTCCTACACGGTCAGACCCAATGGTGTCGCTCGTTGTCCCTGTTCGCATACAGACAAATATGCCGTCCTACGGGAGTGCCATGTACACAACGCTTTCCCAGATCCTGGTCACTCAATCCCAGTGCAGTTCTTCTTCTATCATCCTCCCCAAATTCGATGATCATCAACCCAAGGGTACCCTGGTCTGTAGCGCCGATGTCCATGGACTTGGCTTCGATCTGGCGCAGATGATCACAGAGGATCAAAGAAGCATTTTCCAGAGCCCGTATCTGAGAGTGCCCTTACCCCTACCGGAACGAAAAGGCTATATGCCACTTACTTCCCCATCAGACACCATCCTTGGACTGGAAGGAGGCCCATCAACGGTCGGTGGAAGTAAAAGGATGCTTTCTCCAGCTGGTAGTTTGGAGCTGACAATGGAAACACAACAGCAGAAGAGAGTGAAAGAGGAGGAAGTGTCAGAAGCAGAAGAGAAGTTGGAAGTGGTGAAGCCACCCAGTGCAATAGAGGAAGGGAAAAAGCAGGATAAATCTCACTTTCTTGCAGAAAGCCAAGGCAGGGTTGAGGTTGAAACACCCCCTAGTTTGTCCTTAGAGCAGTCAGAGCCAAAGGAAATCCCAAGTACTTTGCAGCAAGCTGTGTCCCATTCAGGTTCTCCAAGTCTTGAGGCACTGGAAGAGTACAAGCAGCCAGCTGGCAAGCAGTTCCTCAGCAAGGCACCTTTGCAACCCGTGAAGAAAGAAGACTCCAAAGAACTGGTGGAGCAGTCTCCACCAAACCCTCCAAGCCCTGCACCTCTGTCTGAGGTCACTCCTAGTGCAATGAAGTCTCGAGAAGGTACAGATACGAAGAAGGTACTTCAGTTCCCCAGTCTCCACACAACCACTAATGTCAGTTGGTGCTATTTAAACTACATAAAGCCAAATCATATCCAGCAAGTTGATCGTCGGTCCTCAGTGTACGCCAGCTGGTGTATCAGCTTGTATAACCCCAACCTTCCAGGTATATCCACTAAAGCAGCCCTGTCCCTCCTGAGGTCCAAGCAGAAGGTGACCAAGGAAACCTACACCATGGCTACTGCTCCACGTCCAGAGGCAGGCAGGCTTGTCCCGTCCAGCTCCAGGAAGCCAAAAATGACAGAGGTAATGCAATCCTATATATTTCTTCTCATCCATTTGGATACCTGGGAAGAGGGGGATGAGGGATGGGGAATTGCTGTTCTTAGTTTAATCAGAGTTTATTCATCCCTCTCTCAGTTTGGTAAGCATTTGTTCTCAGTGAAACTTTTAGAATGAAGAAGCTAAAACCCACTGTAATCCCCCACCCCCCCCCCCAAAAAAAGGCAAGCCTGCTGCAAGGCAATGTGCCATATTTCTTTTCTCCAGTTTCTACTTGCCTTGTAATCAAAAGAGCACGTAGGAATCACCACCGCACCATGAACTGCCACTGCTCAAGCACCAAGGATTAGACTTGATTTGCATTTCTCTTGATATTTCAAATAGCTTTACAACTCCTTTTTATTATTTTTTTTTTTTTTTAATAAATGCTGTTATAATTCCCCACATTTTGCATGTTATAAATGAAGAAGGATTACCTTGGGGAAATGGGATTCTGTCTGGTTGTGCATCTACTGATCTTACAGTAATGAATATGGAGAGGCATGTTTAAAAGCATTTAAAAATATTAAAGGGAGATTTGCAAGTGTTTTCAGGCCCCCAAAGAAGTGCAAAGGCATGAAGTGACATTTCTAGAAGTGCCTCAGTAGGTCAGACATGGGCTCTTGTCAAAACACCCATGTTTAGTTGGTTTAGTTAACGTCCTTGGCTTTCTACCTGCTTCTGGAGGTGTCCAAGGATATTTTATACCAGATTTTAGAGTTAAGGGGAATAAGGGAAACGACTTCACAAGGGCAGAGCTCACCAGAGGCATTGGCCATATGGGCACAGAAATCTTGAAGACACTTCTGGTAGCTGCCTAGTGTTTTGTGTCTCATTTTGAGGCCAGACTTTTCCCCTCTTGGTTAATGCTGAACCATGCAGATCCCTTTAATCCAGATCATGTTCATGTAGATTAGCAAACAGAATGGCTCTAAAGATTTTGCAATTTGATATTCATCTCAAGTCAATTTATATTGATGGATTATTCATTTTATTTCTGTATCATGAAATGAACTCTGAATATTAAATTTATCATAATCGCTACTGCAGCTGCTGCTTATAAATATGTCTTAAAATACACAGTAGAGTCACTTTGATTCAATAAATCTTTATTTCTATTCAGCATTTCCATCATTCTTCTGCAGAAATCGAAGAGACAGAATTTCTAGGGACATAGGGGCAGATAATTACCTGTGCAGTGCAATAACCACACTAATGCTTAATATTTATGCAGTCTTTTTCAAAGGATTTTATCTGAATGGTATCGTATCACCTTGATTTCATTCTCTAACAGAAGTGCCTGTGCTCCTCTGAGCTTTGCTCTTTGACATGGTGCTAACATGCACACCACGTGTGTGTTTCAGAAATAGGAGACCCTTGGACTCTGAAGTTAGAGGTTAAGCTCTAGACAGGAATGGTTCAGCCCTTATTCATCAAAATACATATTTCACTGCACACATTTATTTGCTCAGAAGACTCAAAAACCTTTTAGACAAAAACCCTCTAAGCTGACTGGTGGTGAAAGTCAAAGTTTTCATGGTACAATTTGCAAAAGTAAGGGTTTGTCCTGCCAAATTCACCTAGAATTGGCGTAGCCTAAATCTAATATTAACTCCTGCTGCTTAAAGGAGTGGGTTTTGCTGAAGTTATGTTCATGTCAACTGAGATAAATTGCCCTTATGCCAAGCAGAGAAATCGAATCACAGACTGGCTTGGGTTGGAAGGGACCTTCAAGCTCATCCAGTTCCAACCCCCCTGCCATCAGCAGGGACACCTTGCACTAGACCAGGTTGCTCAAAGCCTCATCCAACCTGGCCGAGAACTCTTCCAGGGAGGAGCAGCCACAGCTTCTCTGGCCAGCCTGGGCCAGGGTCTAGAATTTGTTCCTCACATCTCAGCTCCATCTCCCCTCTTCCAGTTTCAAGCCATCACCCCTTGTTCTGTCACTTCCTGCCCTTGGCCAAAGTCCCTCCCCAGCCTTCCTGGAGCCCCTTCAGGTACTGGGAGGCCGCTATAAGGTCTCCCTGGAGCCTTCTCTTCTCCAGGCTGAACAGCCCCAACTCTCTCAGCCTGTCCTCACAGCAGAGCTGCTCCAGCCCTGGCATCATCCTCGTGGCCTCTTCTGGACTTGTTCTAACAGCTCCATGTCTTTCTTGTGTTGGGGGCTCCAGAACTGGGCACAGCACTCCAAGTGGGGCCTCACAAGAGGAGAGTAGAGGGAGAGAATTACCTCCTCGACCCGCTGGCCATGCTTCTTTTGATGCAGCCCAGGATATGGTTGGCCTTCTGGGCTGCAATAATTTTTGGTTAGTTGATCAGCGGGAGTGAAATCCTCAGTTTAGGTTTTAAAATACACATAACTGGTGCAGATCAGGAAGTAGCATTGCTGGTTACTCAGGAAGATGTGATGGACAGGAGCTGCATAGCAGTAACATCAATCAAAGGTTGAAAGCTCAACCTTCAGTTAACTCTGCTCTAGCTATTTCCCTTCAATATTTTCTTCTTTATGTAACTCTGAAGTTTTCAGTCAACACAACAGAAAAATGTAAAGCAGCTCTAATATTTTGTATAATTATGCATGCAGCAAGCTAGCAGCAAGCAGTAGTGCTGTACATACTGTCGACGTGCTTGGCGTGGTTTTTGACTTACCAGTGGGATTTACTGAGCAGATCAACCCTGAAGTGACTGTAGCCTGCAGCTTGCATGCAGGGGTGGCAAATTCCACTGTATCGGGCTCGCTCACGTTGTACATTAAATAAGATTGTAAAAGGGGATGGTAGTGACTGTATGATTTTGGCTCTCTCTGGTGCCTTTCATCTGTCTATGTTTTGTGCTTTCCAAAGTTGTAATAAATAAACCTCGTGCTACATCTAGAAAGTCAATTGTTTTGTATTCCTCAGTAAATAAGGAACTGAACTGGGAAGGTTATTGCTAGCATTGTTATGAGCGTGTAGCTCATATCAGGAGGTGAAGTCATAATGCCCAAGGTTTCATTTTTGAAGGTGCTCAGTGTGTCTCTTGCCACTAATTTCCTCTGAGCACAGATGTCTCCATGCCCAGAGACACCAGATTGAGACCATTTTTGCTGTTAAATTGTTAAAATGGTTTCTGGCACACTCTGTCCTGGTCTGATAGCCCTCTCCCAAGCAATTCCTGGGCACATTTAGGGAGACAGACCAGACAGGGACCATTCCCAGGAGGCATCTAGGAAGGGTGTGTGGGTCTGATTGTATGGACATGGACTAAAATCTATGAGAGCTGGCCCCAAGGGCAGAGCACGGTCCTGGGTGCATTTAATGCTTTAAGCTGAGCTCCTGAAATTACTGGGCAAATTTGAAATGTTTGACCTTAGTTTTGCAAAGCTACTTTTAGTGAGTCCAACCCTCTTCCTGCTACAAATCTCATGGTGGTACCAGCAGCATGCTGCTGTGGAGGCTGGGTTACATCCCACTCAATGCTGCATGTCTCCGTTTGAGCTAGTCCCTCTTGGCTTCTCCTATAACCATGAGAGACAAAGAGGCACCTCTTGGATGATTCATCCCCCCCCTTAAGATAAATGTTGAAGGTAGGGCAGATGAATCACCCTTGAGAGTGGCCACTCTTTCCAGCAACTGGAAGTCAAGGTTGATCAGCTCTGCTTTAGACTTCTGCCAGTTTGTTGGCTACGTTGAGGCCAAAAATCCCTCTAATGACCCTGGTCTCTCAAATGCCTTTAGTCTTTTCCTGTAAATTATATAGAGAGTGAGGATATGGGTAATTCAGTGGAACTTCAAAGATATTCTTGCATTTGTGTAAAGAGTAACTTGAGTGAAAGCCAATCTGCTTCCTCTTTTGGAGCTTTGGAGGCCCCTGTTATTTGTACTGTTAGGTTCTAGGGGGTAGCATCCCAAGATTTCATTCCAGGTGTGGGCAGCTCCCCTTGCATCATACAGAGCTAGAGAGGCAGCTCTAATGTTTAGGTCCATGTACTATAAAAACTAACATTAAACGTGCTAGAGGAGATGTCAGTGCATGACTTAAACCTGGGTCTAAACAAGGGGTGGCAAGTTTAACAGGGAAAAAGCAGATTTCACCATGGGAACATCTGGGGAGGTTGAGGATTATTTTCTCCCGTTGGTTTTGTGGCTTTCTCTGTACTGCGCCCTTGGCAACAGGGTTTTGGTGAAAGGAAATCACCCGAGAGCTTTGGCTGTCAAGTGATTTATTTAGATGGCTAAAGGCCAGATTTGTGTGAATGTGTGTGTATGTGGGGGAAACTCAAAGGTTGATGTTAAATATATGAATCCTACAGATGCCTCCTCTCTAGAACTTTGTAGATGTATGAACAAGGGAGAAAATTATCCAGGGACAGAGCAGTGGATTTGGGAACAGAATCCCATAGGCTCCACCACACACTCAGAGTGACCTCAGCCAAGACACTTCTCTTTATACCTCAATTTTCCAGTTGGCAAGAGCTGGAAAATATTGAGCCACCTTAAGCAAGGGGTAATTTAAAAACTTGTAAGTGGTCACTGTCAATATATCTCAACCAGCAGGGCTCACAATCCAGAAGCAGAAGCCCTATTTGTTAAGAGGGTGTCCTAAGTACTGCACTTAGCTGTCAGGAGCAGCATGTGCAGTGGGAAGCTGGCTCTATCTGAGGCAGCCTGCAGGGTTTGGTCTGTGTCTTTCTTAGAGTGATTCTGTATGTAATCAATGATTGTTTTACTCTTTTGGGGAGATAGGTTCATTTGCCTTCGCTCCTTTCTAATGAAGGTCGAAAAGATATAACTAGAGCTGAGAAGGAAGAGGATAAAAGAGGAAAATCAGAAGAAGAGGCTCTTGTAACCAAAAGAGGGGAGCCAGTCAGGATCAAGATCTTTGAAGGAGGGTAAGTGTTTCATTTTATTTCTCTCTTTGTGTCACCTTGTGTAGGAGTTACTGATAATAACGATGGCAAGTCAGTGAAGTACCATGTGGAGGTGAAGGACAGATATAGTTGGATTTCAGCTTGCTTTCCACAGCCACTGTAAAATCTGTCCCTCAAGATCAGTAGATACTTTGGACTGCATTAATTTTCTTTCTCTGAGTTGTTTTCAAGTTAGCAAGCACCTCAATCTCTTTTCTGAGCGGGTGATTAAGCCAAGATGGCTGGAGAGCACAAATATATGATGTGATGGGAGAGTGTACTCCATGTCTTCTAGATCTTTCCAGAGCCTCCTCCTGAAAATGATGTTCCTAGTGATGGTTACCGTTATGATGAGGAACTGGGGAGATCTTTTCTGATGCCTGGGTTTTGGGTGGGAGGGAAAAGAAGGACTGTATTTATGTGATTTTAATCTCACTCAACCAAAGTAGCGCTAACCAGAATGGATGCAAGACCTAAATTTGATGTATATCTTAATTCTCAGCTCCAGGTAATTCAGAGTCCTCTTCAGTGATTCAGCACTGCTTGGTCTAATATTACTCTTTCCCTTTTAAAAACTAAAAAATCAGTTAATAAGTAGCACGTCTGTGGGATACAATTAAAGTTCATACTTCAAGATCATCCTTCCTGTCTGTTGCAGAAAGGGCCAAAGACATGTAAGAAATCCCTAGCAGGACTCACCAGTTCTGATCTTGCCATTGGGTGGTCTTGTTTTTTGTGTGTTAGAAAAAGGCTTTAATTAGACAGTGGTTGTGGTTTTCTGCTGTTACCAGTTGAAGTTTGCTTTTATTTAAAAATATTTCATTAGCAGATGATCAAACTAGCTAACCAAAGGAGTAAAATAGTGCTTTGGGAAAGGAAACCTGCTTGTTTGTTCAGGACAACTCACCTCTCACCTAGATGCAGGCAATGAGGCTCAGCTCAAGTTTAGATGTGTGGCAGCAGTGAGTGGTGAAAGCAAAGAGCTAAACCAGTAAAGGAAGAGCCTTTCCCCGTCATGTTCTCATCAAGGGCTACCTGTAACGGTTGTGACCTGAAGTGATTTAGGGAGGGAGCCAGGGAATGGCAAGAAAGCAACAGACTGAGAAATATGATGGGTTTGATGCGTTGCTGTCACCCTCCTGTAGCAGATGGGGCCCATGGGACTGTCTGAGCACTGGGGTTTTACTGCTTTAAAGCCCACGAGAAGCCTCCATTCCTCTCAGCTGGGCTCTCCTGGAGCTGTGTCCATTTCGGAGCTGCTCTTGGACTCCTTCCTAGATGTGATTAAAGAGGGTTGGAGTTAATGTGAATGAAAATCGTCTTGCCCCTCAGAGAGCAGCTCCATGGAGGTTTTTTGGGGAGAGTTGTGGGGCTGCTCAGTGCCTGCTGCTCCCCAACTGACCCCACTGACACGAGCTGTGTCTCCACCTCCCTGTGCTCACACGAGGAGGCTGTCTCCATCCCCGAGCCCAGCACAACGGATGAGGATCCACATTTTCTAAATGACAGACACAAAATAAAGCAACTTTTCCAACATGTTTTGTGTCAGCCAGCATCAGGGAACCAATTAGTCATCCTGAACGTGTGCTGGGTTTGATTTTAAAGTTCCTGTAGCACTGACTTGAGGCAGCCATCCTTCTGGGTGGGAGACAGAGTACAGTAGCTGTTTAATGCCCAGGATAGGCACAAATGGAACACACCAGGTCACAGAAATAAAGGGCATCTCTAAATTGCATGGCAGACACTCTGTGAAGAGGTCAGGCAGGACAGGTTGTTCTCCCAAGGTGCTCAGTGCCTACCTGGTGGACTGAGCCTATTTCATGCAAGGTTTCTGCTGTTGAGTTGTTCAGCCTCAGCAGTCTGTGTCTGTGAGGATATGTTCTTGCAGTGAGGGAACAAGCCTGCAGATGAATCTGCAGGGTGCCTCCTGCTTTGTGCAAGATACTGAATGGATCAGACTTCTTTCCTGGCCACCTCTTGACAGTGTTTTACAAAAAGTGCATCCATTCACAAGACATTATTTCACCATCTTCTCCCACATCCCCTAAAAAAAAAAAAAAAAATTCCTCCTTGTCTCATTCTTCCACTTATTTATTGGTTTCACATGGTCTGCTGCTGGCTGGAGCCATCCTTCTTTGGGATGCAGTTGGTTTCAGATCTTTTGGAGCCATCCCATGCTTTGTTGCCTCAACCAAGGAGGGAGATTATAAAGAAATTAAAGTGTTACCACAAAAGGTGAACTTGCTGCAACTCTTGTAGCTCTTTATTCCCCTGGTTTTTATTTCTTTAGCGCTCTTGCCTTTCTTACTGCCATTTTCAACACTTGCATTCCCCTCTGTGCAATCTTCTGTCTTCCCTGATCCCATAGCTGCCTTTCCCCATTGCTCCAACGCTTATAGCTTTGCTGCTGTCCCTGCTGCTGTCCAGCCTGCTGGCTAGAATTGTATTGCTTGGCTTTCAGAGAAGAGCAGAAAAGCCAGATTTCATACTTTCATCACACCCACTGCCCATTTTTAAGGAACAAACTGATGAACCCACTAGAGGCTCTCAGAGCCATGAAGGGCAGCTTGGCTTCTCTTGCAAGTTCTCTGTCGTTTGAAGGGGTCTCCTCCCTAACTATGACAGTGGATGGTTAGGGAGTTGCTTTGCTTGTGTTTCCCCACTGGGAAGTGTTTTGGAAACAGCAGCTTGCTGATTCCTTGAGCCTTGAGGTACATTGGTACTTGGGTTTAAGATCAGGGCTCAATAATGTCATGCATGGGATGTGCTTGGGCTCAGTTTCTTCCCTCATCACCCTTTCCATGGAGGATGTCAGTTGGCCCCTGTCACGCTATCTCAGGGTGTGGGAAAGTGGGGCTGTCAAGGAAACCTGGGTGGGTGGAGGTCTCCAGCACCCACTGAGTTACCCAGCCATTTCAGCATCTATTTCCCTTGGCCTCCTGTGAAGAGAAGGACCTGTAGTTCCTTTGCTTTGTGTCTCTAGTTTTTTGGGGATTATAGGAGGGATGTGTGTGGTTCTGCCTTGACTTTTCCAGTTAACTGTAGATGGGATGCACAGTTTTCTTCCAGGTTCCTGTTTAAAGAACAAATTCCTCTTAGAGGACAAGTCTGAGGATCATTGCATGTGGAATTTCAGCAGTGACTTTTACTTGCAGTTCTGAAATTTTGTAAGACTGGATACACCTCCATGGCAACCAACCTTCACCCCCCCCCACCCCATGAGCACACCCCACGCACCTGACTGCAATGGAGGTGGGAGTTGTTTAACATCCCACACACAGACTGGGTGATGCACAGTCTCATCAGGTTGTGTCTGGGAGAACCATGCCATTAGGCAGTCAGGTCAAAGTTTGTACTCTTGAAGGAGCTAATAAAAATATCCATTGGATTTGTCCTGAGGGATATTGTGGTGGTTTTGAGCAGGAAAAATGATCTTTGAAGGTCAAGCTGGCCAGCACTGCTTGGATGTGCCATGATTCCTTGGTGGCTCTGTGTCACCTTCATCAATCCACTCGGGTACTTTAAGGCACTGGGGCCATTCTGAAATCTTACATCATGAAACTGTAGATTGGTATTGACCTGACTTGAGAGTGAGGTCTGTGATGGTATCATGGTCTTGTCAGGGAAATGTTGCCTGTTTACTGTGCATTAGCATTACCATGATGAGATTTGATAGTAGAGGGGTGGTTACAGTCAATATATGTTCTTCTATTTCATAGACAAATTCTCTGTGCTTTTATGGGGCCCATCAGTTGGCTTATTGCACCAGTTGATTGCAAATAGTACTGAAAGCAATACCAAGACATAGGAGGGTAAAGACCACTAACCTTAACTGATGTCCCCAGAGCAGTGTCATGTGAAATTAATACTACATCAAAAGAAAGGCTCTCTGTGGAAAACTCACATTTTTCCTTGTCTTTATGGAACAAAACTTATGGCTGCAACCTTATGGTTGCAGACTCAAGTATCTTCACATTCACACCTTGAAAAAAATACCTCCCCTTCACATCATGCCATGTGTGCAAATCCACACATGAGTGAGAAGAACCCTTGGGGTGGAAATGTATCTTTAACATTAAGAGAGATGCTCATAGTGCTGTTGTGATCCACACTGCTGTGGACTTTGATTTGGTCAGACTCAGATATGAATCCAGGTCCTTCACTCACTGTTGTCACCAGTCAGTAACAGAAAGTTGCAGGCTCACCAGCCTTCTGAACCAGGGTCATGAACCCCCACCCAAAATCACTGCTCCCCTGAGCCTGGGCAAAGTGCCTTCTGTCTCGTACAGCACAGCTAACTGGAGAATGGTTGGAGGTCTGACCATTGCCTTCCCCAGAGAGCCCCAGGGCTGGAGGGGTAGAGACCACTGTGTTGCACTGTCCTCTGTCTCCATGCTGTGATGGGATTATGGGATTCTAGGCAGGCAGGAAGAAGTTGGAGCCATACATCTGCCACCCTTAGCCTGTCTAGCGAGACACTTTCCCCTGAGCTGAAGGGAAATGGAGAAGCTTTGGGACTGTTTTGTCAGCCTTGAACATGACTGCTAATTAGTGGATGCATAAGGAAAAAAAAAAAACAACCAAAAAACCTTTGGGAGACCCATTAGTGGTATGCAAACCTCCCTTCCCCCAGCTCCCTTCCCAGTTCTTGCTGTTGTGGACTCACTGGGATCTGTGGTCGGCTTCTCCGGGGTGATCTCACTCCATTTCTATGACCGGCCACAGAAACTGCAGCTCCCACCACCCACTGACACACACCTCATGGAAAATCCCTGGCACAGCAATGTGAGAGTTTTATTACCCCAGAGAAAACCTCGTGTTAAACAAGCAAAGTTTCTCAGCCTGTAACTCCAAACCCCTGCATCGCGCCCGGATCCTTCAGGGGATTTCCTGTGCTGCTGAGACGAGTTCTAAGAATTCATCATGTTTATTTTGAAAGGGGTCATTTATCCCAAAGACACCAACCTTGAGCACACACTTTAGCAGCAAAGGAGGAATCTGAGCAAGATCAGGTCTGTAGGACATCCAGCTGCTGGGAGTTAAGGGCTGATGGTCCTTCATTTACCTGCAAAACTGCTGGAATCCTGGAGGTGAACTCACTTAGCAGCCCCAGGGCAGTGCCTCAAATGGGTAAAACATCTCTGCAAAGCAGGGCTGGTGTTAAATGGTCATGTTTCACCCCGTACTTTGCTCCTAGCTATGAGCGAAGAATTCCTGTAGTTTGGATTTTTAAGTGAAAGTGGTTTTCCTGAAACTGGCCGTTTCAGGAGAAATTGGTGTTCAAACCAGTTAGGGCCAGTGATGCCAGACTGACCACTCAGTGCTCATTTCAGCATCTCCTGGGCTTTGCTGGCTGGATTTTGAGAAGTGCTGACCAGGCATCGCTGTGCTCCATCTAAGCAGCCCCGTGGCTGCACAGCCCGACTGGAAATCTGGTCCTGCACGTGGCGAGCTGCTCCCTGAAACAGGATTGGAAAGTCTCAAGCATCAGCTTGTGCACACGGGTTCTGTCTTGCCTTGGTAAAGGAGCTTTAAAAAAACCAAAAATAGTGTTTCTTACATGTGGAATTTTGGGTTTGTTTCTCAGATAAGATGTTACAACACATGGAGAGTGAACCCTTCATGCCACTGGCCTTGAGGCGAGCAGGGACAGCCATATGGCCCAGGCAGAACTGAAAATGATTAACCAGGTTGTGTTGGACGTGCTGGGAAAAGGGAAGGGAAGAGCACACCCTCGAGTGCTGGGTTCAGTGTTGGGCCCCTGACTCCAAGAAGGACCTGGAGGTGCTGGAGCGTGTCCAGAGAAGGGACCGGAGCTGGGGAAGGGTCTGGAGCACAAGTGTGCTGAGTTCCTGGCTGAGGGAACTGGGGGTGTTGAGCCTGGAGAAAAGGAGGCTGAGGGGAGACCTTCTGGCTCTGTCCAAGTCCCTGACAGGAGGGTGCAGAGAGGTGGGGGTGGGTCTGTTCAACCAAGGACCAAGGGACAGGACAAGAGGAAATGGGCTCCAGTTGTGTCCAGGGCAGTTGAGATGGGATGTGAGGAAGAATTTCTTTGCTGAAAGGGTTCTGAGGCATTGGAAGGGGTTGCCCAGGGCAGTGGTGGAGTCCCCATCCCTGGAGGGATTGAAGAGTCGTGTAGACACAGTGCTGAGGGACATGGGTCAGTCGGGGACTGGTCAGTGTTGGGTTTATGGTTGGACTCGATGAGCTTAAAGGACTTTTCCAATTGAGACAATCCTGTGATTCTGTATGAAACAAAAGACGTGTTGTGGCCAATGCTGGTGGCTCTCCAGGAATCCCCACCAAAGCAGCCGATCTCCATTTCCCTCTGTGAGGTGACTTTCTGAGGGTCTGTACCACAGGGTTTGGTCATGGCCTCATGAAGGCTCACGGTGCTCATGCTCACCAGGAGCCATCCTTGTGGGTACTGGGCACTGTGCTCCACATGGGAGGAAGGACAATCTTCATTTCTCATGCCCATTAAAAGAACATGGGGTCTCTTTGGAGCTCCACACATTTACACTCTCTTTATTTTTTAATTACCATAGCACAAGCAAAGCTCATTTTCTACTAAGCTAACGACCCAAGGGAGACAAGACACGGGGTGGCAGTGTATGGAAGGACAGATTTGTGACTTTTACTGATGCTGCCAAGATGAAAGGAGAAATTGTTTGAAGGTTTGCAGGCAGTGAGAAAGGTGGCTGGAAATACACATTCAGGAATAGCAGCTGAGAAAAATAGCAACTAGAGAAAAAATATTTTGCAAATGAAAGGGATAAATGCTTTTTGCTTTGAAAAACCATTGCATTCTTACTTTAGAATATCTTTAAAATCTGATATGAGGAAAAGGTCCAATGTGACTTGAAGGAAATGCTTCCCCCCCAATTTTTCTGTGCAAAAATGTGATATTTTTTTTTCATTTTAAATTTTGGATTTAATTAAAACAAACAAACAACAACAAAAAACCAAGCCTGGTAACTCAGGAAGTATCCAAACTGAAAAATTGATTGTTTTGAATGATCTGTTCAGGAAATCTTTTCTTGGATGAGGAGCAGATGGCAGGAAACAGCCCGGACGAGGAGGAAAGGGAGAAGTTTGCAGGTAGAGTCAGTGCAGAGAGCAGCGAAGCAAAGGTGTAAGTTGTTTGACTCCGTCTTTGGACACCTCAGCCTCTCTGCTGGCTTCAGGCCGCTGCTGAGATGTGTTAGATAAGAGCTGGTGTGGCTGGCAGAGCTGACAGATTTCCTTACAGAGGGAAGGTGTGGGACGGCTCTGGAGCAGCGCCAGCCCCCGAACCTGCCACTCAGCAGATGGCTCCACGTGCCAGGAGCTCTTGTGTAAGTAACCTTGTATAATATAGGAGTAACCTCGGGTTATTCACTTTACAACAGGTTATTAATTTCTGTCGGGAGCAGCTTCTGGTTGTATAACCACTGCTGAAGCTTATTGGAGATCCTAAATCTTGTGTCTTTGGGGCAGAGCTCGAGGCTTAAAGTACTTTATATTTTCCTTGCTTTTATGACAAGACATGCAACCTGTGAGTTGATGCCCTCCCTGAACATTTCTCAAGGGTCTGTGCAGTGTGAATCACCATCATTCTCATTCAATCTGCTCTTTGCTACCTTCTTTGGTTTCCCCTCATGGATGTGGGTACAAAAAACCCCATTAAATCCTGCATGTGTTTTGGTCAACTAAGCATGGACCCACTCTCAGTTATCATCCTAGCCCTGATACAGCTGGATGAAAAAATATTTGGAAGCACATGGACCCCTGTGCTGTTCATGCTTTGGGTGTGGTGATGACCAACCATCCCTGCACCACCTCCACCTTGGCTCCAAAGTGCAGGATGGACCCCTGTGCTGTTCATGCTTTGGGTGTGGTGATGACCAACCATCCCTGCACCACCTCCACCTTGGCTCCAAAGTGCAGGATGGACCCTTGTGCTGTTCATGCTTTGGGTATGGTGATGACCAACCATCCCTGCACCACCTCCACCTTGGCTCCAAAGTGCAGGATGGACCCCTGTGCTGTTCATGCTTTGGGTGTGGTGATGACCAACCATCCCTGCACCACCTCCACCTTGGCTCCAAAGTGCAGGATGGACCCTTGTGCTGTTCATGCTTTGGGTGTGGTGATGACCAACCATCCCTGCACCACCTCCACCTTGGCTCCAAAGTGCAGGATGTCCCCACGTGCCCACAGCTCAGAGACAGCTTTCCTTTGGTACTAGCTGTGTTTGTGCTGAGCAGTTCCTGAGCACACTGTTCCCTGGCCTCCTGAACGTCTCCCAGAGACAGCGAATGGTGGTGGTTAGAGCAGACAAGTGTGACTTGAGGATGGTGGACTCATGACTCACTGTGACTCTTGGGTAAGTCATTTTCCTCTCCACACTTCAATTTC
This sequence comes from Caprimulgus europaeus, assembly GCA_907165065.1. The sequence continues at coordinate 6,474,146 of OU015547.1, forward strand.
CTTATTTGTGAGAGGGGACACACAAACTCAGCTACTGCTAAGCTCAATTATATGATACCTTTAAAATGTCTTAATATTCCTCAGTGGGGATTGTGAATGTTTCCTGTCTTGAATAGCTTCTCACTTCACTTGACAAATTGGATTCATTCTGCAGCTTATTCCTGTTTTCCCAGGGAATTTGACAAACACAGAAGGTTTTGGTCTAGGTTGTTGTCTGGTTTTCTTTATTATTTTTCCCTCAATTATTTTTGCCTGTGCAGCCAGCCCACTTTCTTGACACGTCCTGCTGGCAGGTGCTCAAAATGCAGCTTGATGCTAATTTCCCACAACCAATGATTAAAAAATGTCATTTCCAATTTCCTCTCTGACCTTGTGTGAGATGCTCAACTTTCTGCAGGGTTTTCTTTCCTTCTAAGTAAAGATCCCTGTAAGCCAGCCCATGGGCTTCCCCAGTGTGACAAGGTTATGATGGGGCAGAGGCTATTTGGTCCTTGGATGGAAGATGGTGCTCTTCCTGAGCCCATGATTCCCAGTAGGGTTTTCTCAGCCTCTTAGTCCACTCACCATGACTTTTATCTTCTCTGTGTTACACAAAGACCAAAATTCCTGTTTGCTTTCAACTCAAACAATGAAAAATGCAGACTTAATAAGCAAGAAAATGTCTTTAATCCCTTGCAGAGGTGCCTGGGGTACCTGGCAAGGTGAACTTGCCTTGCTGGCATTGTGCTGTATCTTATTTGGGGGGGTGAAGAGTGCTCTAGCTGCCAGGCTTGTCAATCTCCTGTTGTAGCACTAAATGAATTTAAAAAGCACTAATAATTAATTGCATTTGATCTAGCAATTACTTTATTTATAATGACTTGTAGATCCTACAATCAGTTGAGGTAGATAAAGAGAAGCAGCCCCTGTTCTGCAGGCTCTGAGACCATCAGTGTGGGTGCCTGGGATGGGACAGAGCACAATTTTGCTTCTTTCTTCAGTGGAGTGATGAGTTTAGGTCGCTGCAAGCGAAGAGGCAGAAAAGGAGCATTGCTTGGCTTGGGGTACCTCTTCCATGTCCCATCAGAGACTTGTGACCCTGGAGATCACCTTGCCTCTGCCTATCTCAGTCAGCCCTTTGCAAAAATGGGGGCAAAGTCAAGGATGGCAGTAGTGAGGGTTTCATTTTTAGTCCTCATGTCTCTCCTTGGGGCTGATCAGACCACTCCACAAGTCTGCAGCATTGCCTCCTTCCTGGACCTATGTGCAACTTCATCTCATTTCTGGCACTGGTGTTCACTCATGAAACCCTGCATGCACTGCTCTGGAGTCACTCTCTATAAGGAGAACACAAAGTGTTTGGGGTCTGAGAAAGGGGGAACATAAACACGGGGAAGATGACCCTGTCATCCCAGGTGGGGAGGGTCAGGATGTCACCTGTGAGCTCACTAACACATATGTTATACCAAAGCAAAATGGACAAACAGCATTGGGTACAAAAAGCTCCAGTGGGTGTTATAGGTCCAGGGCTGTTGGCAGAGCAGAGCTGTGCATGAGAGATGGGAGAAATGGTGATGTCCAAGAGCAGGTGAAGGGATGTACAAGAGCATTTCACAGTGCCTTGGTCATGCAGGTAAGGGGAAGCCAGTGGAAAGGAAGAGTGTGATTTGATCAGAAGATGATTTTGGCAAATGAACAGGGATGGAGCAAGGCAGAAATTGGTTAAAAGGTAAGAGATTGTAATTATCCAAGCAGGAGAGGGTCAGGCTGGAAGATCTGAGCTTTCACAACAAAGAGGGAGGGTGTGAGATGGAGAGAAAAATGGTAAAATTTGGTGTCAGCAAAGAAGTGAAGAAAAAGAGAGAATGAGGGTCAGAGATGGTCTCAGGATAGAGAAAATGACATAGTCCTAGGGCTGGGTGCATGCAGGTACCAAGTTAACAGCACTCGTGGGTGTGTATTTCCAAGGGTGTGATGTGCTCAGCTTCATCAGAGTAAACTTGGGGTTTTTTTGCAGTTTAATAAAAAGCAAGCTGGGCACTTCCCTTTGTCAGGGGTTTGAAAATGATAATGTAAAAGAATCCATGTGGAGTCCTGAAGTGCACGGTCACCTGGGCTGTCCTTCCTCATCTCGGGTTCGCAGCCATGACACAACGTCTTATTCTGAGGTTGATATGGGCCAAAAGTCTGGAATAATGAGCTCTCCTGTTAGCAGAGTATTTATGAGCTCATGGCAAACATCAAGATTAGCGAGTTTTCACTTTATTGATTCAGTGACACAGCCTTTACAATTAATTCAGTGGAAAAAAATTTGAGAAGGCAAACATTTTTACCAGATTTACTTAGGATTAGCCAGTTCTTAACATCTGCATATCTAGGCAGCCTGTCTTATACAGAAATGTAATTTATAGAAGCCCTTTAATAGATTCCAAGTACTGTGCAATCAATTAGAAACCTGATGTTCAAACAGACAGACCCAGACCTAACTGCCTATTGCTCAATCCATATTCAACTGGGTAAATGGCAGGAAGAGGACTCTGGGAATAGAATTCTGAACTGGCTTTTTGGGGCTTCCTTTTTTCTCCCTTTCTAATGATGAAAACATGACTTTTGAGGAGACAGGTCTCTTCCTAAGGTGGATGTTAATCTGATTCCTGTTTTGGTGTTTTGTTTTGTTTTTTTTTAATCTTCTCCAATGTAGTACTTGATTTTCAACCCTCTTTAGTATTGATGACCTGAGAATCCCAGTGATGGCAGATGGGATGTGAAATTCTGAGGAATATTCTGCATGATGGAAATGAGAGGTCTGCAAGTAAAGTGTGCCTAAAACATATTTTTATGCATTTAAGAGCATGAGTCGTATGAAATCTGTCCACTGACTAGGTATTTCACCTAGAGAGGCTGGGAATTAAACACTTCTCCCTCTCAATTTTGATGCCAAATCTTACTTTCAGAAAAATTCTGATTTTTTGCATTGTTTGGGAGTGAGCACACAAGCTGTACTGATGGGAAGAACACTTGTAGGGACTGAGTAAAGCCTGTTACATCCTTAATTAGCGGGACTGTGAGAGCCAGACTCCACATTTCAGAAAGGTTTTCCAATTCTTGCCGGTTTGTTGCTGGAAGGAGAGCAGCTCAGCCTGTGTGCTTTGTCCTGATATAGCCCATGATGTAACTGGATCTGTGATGGTTATGAATATCATCGTTCATCTGCACAACTGAGGGAGGTGCGACGCCGTGGAAGGAAGGTGAGATCATTCCTCCTCATGGGACGCCGCTGGGTTTGCTCCAGGGGGGAGAGCTTTGAGAGGCTGTGGGACGTGGCAGGAGCAGATGGAAAGAAGACCAGCAGGGACCAGAGGGAATGGGCAGAGTCTGCTGCTGCTCAGAAAGCCAGCAAGTTGCTGGAGGCAAGGATCCAACTGCAAGGATGTAGTGGCAGGGCTGCAGATAAAAACTTTTTTATTTAAAAAGAAAAAATTCCATCCTCCCAAGTTGCTTTTCATTATTTAAAAGTTATACTTCTAGGTTGTTCTTTCTTTCTTTTTTTCTTTTTTTCTTTCTTTCTTTCTTTCTTTCTTTCTTTCTTTCTTTCTTTCTTTCTTTCTTTCTTTCTTTCTTTCTTTCTTTCTTTCTTTCTTTCTTTCTTTCTTTCTTTCTTTCTTTCTTTCTTTCTTTCTTTCTTTCTTTCTTTCTTTCTTTCTTTCTTTCTTTCTTTCTTTCTTTCTTTCTTTCTTTCTTTCTTTCTTTCTTTCTTTCTTTCTTTCTTCCTTCCTTCCTTCCTTCCTTCCTTCCTTCCTTTCCTTCCTTCCTTCCTTCCTTCCTTCCTTCCTTCCTTCCTTCCTCTCTTTCTCTCTTTCTCTCTTTCTTTCTCTCTTTCTCTCTTTCTCTCTTTCTCTCCCTTTCTTCCTTTCTTCCTTTCTTCCTTTCTTCCTTTCTTCCTTTCTTCCTTTCATGATAAAGCTTTTCAGTTTTAGTCTTTTTTTGAGAAGGAGCTCACTGGGGACGTGATGGAAGCAGATGCATCTCAAACCCGTAGCCAATCTGAGTCCCATGATCTCTGGATCATGAAGTGCTATAAGGTGGATGTCAGCCCAGCTCAGATCCTCCAGGATGGAGGAATGGGGAAAAGCTGGGATTACTTACCACAAGTGTTTAAAGTCATTTCCCTGCCTGAAGGACCTGCTGCTGCTCAGGCAGTTACACAAAAGCAACTGAGTGAAAAGGGAGGTGGGATGCAGTGTCCCTCTTTAGAACCATGTGAGAAATTCGTGCATATGTGTTGAAAAATACGAATCCAGACTGGCTGTAACTGTGTACTGCTTTGTGTGTAGAACCTCAGACAAAAAGCAATGTGACCTACTAAGGTATTTTTGCTGCTCTGTTCTGCTGCATGTGCTGGTGTAGAGATAAGACTGAAGAATTAGAAGATTTTGTATAAATTGGAAGCAGGGGTACTCCATGGGGACATTATAAGCAGGGTCTTGGATAACTCTTCTGATGATGTTCCCCTGGGATCTGTGCATGGTGGATGTTCATCTGATTCTGAATGCTCGGGTGCTGTTGTCTCTAAGCTTTATTCAGGACTTGGTATGTCAAACATGGGGGAATAATCAGATGTGCATAGCCAGGTTTTTATAAACCTTTCTGTTTGTTGGGTGCTTTGGCTTCTTGTAGACCCTGGACGTGATGGAACTGGTTTGTGTGACTCTTGGTTGGATTAGCAGCACAGTAGCGGCGCTTTCAAAGAGCAAGGATTTCTTGCAGATGTTTTAGATCAGCAGTTAAACCAGTGGTTTTCAGTGTTTGTGAATTTCTTGCCATTCTTATTTAAACAAACTATTTGATGGCAGAATTATGTGGTTTTCAAGGTTGTGAGTGGCTGAGTGCTTACACGGCTCCTCTGAGATTCAGCTCCATGTACTGCAGTCCCCTCACAAGACTCTCTGGGGGTTATCTCCAAAGCTTTGGGCTGTGCCAGAGCAGCCTGTGCCTGCAAGCTGGTTTTGATAAACTAGAAACCTTTCCCAAACGTGAACTGAGCAGAGACTTTTGTTACTAAAAATACAGCCCTGTGCTTGGCAGGAGAGCTGCTGTGGGGCGAGAGGCCTGGAGGCTCCCAGGTAATTGGAGTTGGTCACTGAGGAGGGACATTGTACTGCACGAGACCCCTGCGTCAGGTGGCACGGGGATCTGGTGCTGCTAGAGAGATGCAGGGGATAAAAAAGAGCCTTGGGGAGTTGAAGCTAAAGATTGATCAGTTTTTCACAAGAATTCAGAAAGGCCAGGTAATGTTTGGTGTGTGCTTACTCAGGTGGTGGACAACGTGGGAGTGGGAAGTCATTTTTTTTGCATGGCTCCATTATTGCCTTGATTTGTGGATATTTTCTTTCTTTCCCAAAAAAGTTTAGTGTTGAGAACTGCAGTGAGTTCTCCTGTGTATGTGGGAACGTAGGGTCACAGTACAAATAAAGGATAATTAGTCTACTTACCCAGATTGTGAAGGGCTTTGAGTGTTAGGGCTGAAACATGCTAGTTTTGCTGCAAAGTATCATTAGTAATAATAATTTATTGTGAATTCAGCTCTTTGCGTGTTGAATCTTGAGTTAAATTTGTTGAATCAAAAGCTGAGCTCATCACTCAAAGAAAGGCTTAATCTTCTGAGGTGCTGAGTAATGGGCACAGCTCATTGCAGTCATGAAGAACTGTGGGCATTTGTGCCTGTGCAAATGGGACCTTTCTGTGGATGTCACTGTATTGGTTTAATAATCTCACTTGCAGCATCCAAGTAAATTGTGATGCCACTGCATGGTTGTCCCGTTAACGCTGGTGGTAAATTCAGGAGGTGCTCATACATTGCAGAGGGTCGTCACAGGTGACAGCAGCCTATGAAAATAGAAAGGCTCTGGGAGATGCCAGTCCTGTACTGAGAATATTTGCAATCTGAAGCTTGACTTTACCAGCCTATAAATCACAGAATCACAGCATGGTGGGGTTGGAAGGGCCCTCAGGAGATCATCCAGTCCAACCCCCCTGCCAAAGCAGGTTCCCTACACCAGGTTGCACAGGAAAGTGTCCAGGTGGGTTTGAACATCTCCAGAGATGGAGACTCCACACCCTCTCTGGGCAGCCTGTCCCAGGGCTCTGGCACCCTCACAGGAAAGAAGTTTTTCCTTAAGTTTGTGTGGAACTTCTGGTGTCCCAGTTTGTGCCCATTGCCCCTTGTCCTGTCACTGGGCACCACCGAGAAGAGCCCAGCCCCACCCATCTGGCCCCCACACTTCAGATATTGATAGACATTGATCAGATCCCCTCTTAGGCTGCTCTTCTCCAGGCTGGACAGTCCCAGCTCCCTCAGCCTCTCCTCGTCAGGCAGATGCTCCAGTCCAACAACATCGTGGTCATTTCTGACCCTGCACTGCCAGGCCCCGGTGCATCAGGGTCCTGCAGCACAGCAATTCTCCAGGGTACGTCGGCACAAGCCACACTTGGGTCATTCTGCTGAAGCTTTTATTTCTTCCAGTGAAGAGCAACGAGTTAAAATAGTTTCTAAATCTTCCCTCCCTCCTTCAGAAGAGGACTCCATGGTTCTCCTTTTCCTGCACAGCCCAGGAACACTGGAGAGCAGAGGACGTGTCAGCAGCAACGGCAGCGTTATTTTTGCACAGTCTCTGTGGCCTTCCTGCCGTCTCTTAAGAAGTGTGAGTCGTGTCACCAGGACTGCTGAAGCCTCCAGCAGCTGAGGTCATATCTGGAGCAGTGGGTTCATGAACTGTGCCTGGGATCAGATGGCTTCAAGTTCCTCTGCAGATGGCCCCATCAAGGGATGTCCCAGCTGGATGGTGATCCCACGAGTGCTGGTGGTTGCTGGCAGCCTCCTACTGCTTGATGTTTATCTAAGAGAGGGGAAGACTGGTGGTTTTGAGGAGGAGTCGCCTCAGATTCTTGCAGGGTTTAGTGTCTCTTCGCCTTCAGACAGCAGCACATCTTCCAGCAGTCTTAGCTGGAAGTAAGCCCCTGTGTCCCATATGAAGACATGTACGTGAGACACCCCCAGGAGCCTGCGTGTCCCTCTTTGGCTTGGGAAAAGTGCCACAGTCGTAAGATAAACAAGGATGGCTGGTTTGGGAACTTTCTGGAGATAGAAGTTAATATATTTTGGTCTCAGCAAAAATGAGCATGATATACGAGTACATTTGAGAGACTCCCTTGCACACGTGTCAAATAGAGAGAGAAAGAGTTCTGCAGAGGTTCATGTGATGTTTCCATCTTTTTCTTTCAAAGGGAAATAACCTGAAGTGTTAGTGCAGAAAGGGGTTTCCTAAAATTAATAGAGAATGGTCTTGATTCCCCTGGGTATAACACAGTTTGAGTAGGTTGGGTTTTGTCTGCAAGTCATGTGCTGCTGAGCTTGTCACGATCCACTTCCAGTTGGCAGTTCAACTCGAAGGAGGGCCTGGAGACCACTTCCCCATTCCCTGGGGGTTGTTCTGGTTCTCTGCACCCCAGACTTTGTGATGGGTGGGCAACAGCTTCTCCAGCAGCAGGAGAGGACTGGAAGCTGCTTACCCTGGTTGTCACATAATGTGGAAAGGCAGCACGGGTGATGCAGCTTGACTTTCTTCTTTGATGAACATGTGCAAAACCAGCAGCTGTTAATAAGGTGATGCCACCAGAGTATTCCTGCCTATGGAGTATGCCTGTCTGCATGGCTTATTTGATCTGAGTAGGCAGCTTGGAGATGACTGAGGTGAGATGAGGGGAATTCTGCCCTAAGTAAGCATCAACTCAAGCTCAACCTGGAAAAAAAATGTGCTGTGCTGCAAGTTCTCCAGCTTCAGCACCTTTGCATGATTGCTTGACAACACCACCTTCCCCTTGTTCTTTGGAGGAGCTCTCTCTGGGCAGGGCTTTTCCCTGGTTCATTCAGGCTGTGTTTGCATTTTACCAACTCTTCATGCACAGCTCTCAAAATACAACCTTTCTTGTCCCTATGTACAAGAGTTGCTCTTCTGCCTCCTCTGCTAGATCCTATTCTGTGTGCTAACAGTAACAACCTGGATCTGCCTCAATCCCTTTTGGAAAATGGAAGGAAAAAGTAATTTCCCTAGTGCTTTGTCCACACAGAGCCCTCTTCACATCCTCTTGCACTGCCTGCTCACTCCCTATCACATCAGACACAAGCTGGTGTCACTAACAAAGCTCTCCACAGCTCAGCACCACCTGCCTGTTGTCTCTTTTTCATTATAAAAATGTCATCTCCTGCCTCTAAATGGTGACATCACTCTCCATTCCCTACACATTACATTTTCAAACCTTTCTTCCCTGCTCCAAAGAGCTCTCTGAAAACACCTGCCAGCTTCTTTTTCCTCCTTCAACTCACCTCTATTCTGAGATGTCTACAGAAATTATGACAACATTTACATGACAACAGAGGGCTGGAGCAGCTCTGCTGTGAGGACAGGCTGAGAGAGTTGGGGCTGTTCAGCCTGGAGAAGAGAAGGCTCCAGGGAGACCTTCTAGTGGCCTTCCAGTACCTGAAGGGGCTCCAGGAAGGCTGGGGAGGGACTTTGGCCAAGGGCAGGGAGTGACAGAACAAGGGGTGATGGCTTGAAAGTGGCAGAGGGGAGATGGAGCTGAGATGTGAGGAAGAAATTGTTTGGTGTGAGGGTGGTGAGACCCTGGCCCAGGTTGCCCAGAGAAGCTGTGGCTGCTCCTCCCTGGAAGTGTTCTTGGCCAGGCTGGATGAGGCTTTGAGCAACCTGGTCTAGTGGAAGGTGTCCCTGCTGATGGCAGGGGGGTTGGGACTGGATGAGCTTTAAGGTCCCTCCCAACCCAAACCATTCTCTGATTCATGCTGCTGTGCCAGGACATCCCTGTACCTCACACTGTCCAGTGCTGCCCTGTTGTACTCCCATGCAATCCACCAGTGTCCATCTGCCCTATATTCATATATCCTTGGGGCAGGAACTCTCTAGGGTACAAAGCAGTTTTTTATTCTGTGTGTGGTGCCTGCATGGTGGACTTGTAGGAACCATGTTAAGATAAATAATAGGGTTTCTGTCTTGGAAATTTTTCCTCTTTTATGTGTGCAAGGTACTGGACCTGCAGCACTGGGGAGTAAAGTCACTGTGGGCATAAGTGGGGCTGGCATGGCTGAAGAAGACTTGTTCTGACCCCTGAAGGCAAGCTAACGAGAGCAGCCAGTCTGCAGTGCAGAGACACAGTCCATAGGAGCTCAGCTGCAATTCTCAGGGTCTTTCTCTTACAAGCTACCAGAGAACTGCCACTCCGTGACAGTTTCCAGCCACCACCGCTTTGGGCTGAATGTCGAACTGGAGCCTCAAAGTGAAAGCCCTTCAATGTCATCAGCAGACCTTGGGGCTCTCAGGGGACTTTTATATATATATATATATATATTTTCATCCTGTTTAAACAGTCTCCCCTTCCCCCAGCCCTTAGGATCTGCCGCCATTTGGACACACAGACACTGGCACGTTTTGCTCCCTGTGTGTTATCTCTGCGAGGTTTCCATGGGAAACTTTCCAAGAAGGGATTATTTCACAGTCCCTTTCAACCCACAGGGGAGGTGGCTGGACCCACGACACTTTCCTTTAGTGACCCAGGAGTTGGGCTTCTCCTCCCACCAGCTCCGCATTCTCTGGAGAGAAATCCACGCTGCCGGTGGATCTCGGTGCCGGCGATTGAGGGACTGCATCCCTGCTTTACTCATTTCCCAGCTGCTTTGCTTCTCGTGTCTCTGATTTCACCCAGGAGCGTGGCATAACCCTGGGAACAGAGGGAGCAGGGCGATCCCGTGGCCCTCACGGGAGTTCAGGGGGTTGCGGTGAGCGGGGGCTCACTGGAGAGGCCAGACCTGCACCGGCCCTTGGTGCTGAATGGTGGTCCCGTGAGAACCACTGGGCTACTGGGGCTTATGAAAACATTTGTGTGTGTCATTGAGCCTTTATCTGATGTTGGAAAACTGTGTCTGTAGAAATGGTTTCTAAAACTAGCAGGATGTAAGTGAGACTAACCATGGCTGAGGAATATTTAGGGACTTCTGAAAGAAATGACTTTGGACATGCACAGATACTGCTTAAGCCACAGAAGAGTAAGCTCTGAGCATACTTGCATCATCATTATTATTATTATTATTATTATTATTATTATTATTATTATTATTATGCACTGAAGCAATTATCTAAAGCACCAGCTAAAAGCAGATGCCTGAGAGAGAGGTGGTTAGAATTTTTTCCCCCCCCTTTTTATTTTTTAAGTTCAGTTGCAGAAAAATGACTGGGAAAATAGCATTATGGATTTTCCAGATTGTTTTTTCCTCAATAATTGTGATATCTGATGTTCTTTGTTTCCAAGCTAAAGGATGAGGATTTTGAACTATAGGTCCTACAAGCACACCTTTGGCTCTGCTCACCTCCTCACACATCATCATGGATAATGAAGGTTCTGCCCCTGGTTGCCCTTGTGCTGCCCTGTTTCCTTCACTTGCTTTGCATGTGTGATTGGAGCTGCCTAAATAATTGTGTTGATTATGTGCAAGAGAGAACAGGATCCAGCCCCCTCTCTCTGGCCTGTCTTGGGTTTTGCAGGAATAGCAGAAGAAGAGGGAAATTGCAAACTTTTTTTCAGTTGCTTAAGTCAGAAATTCTAACTCTGAAGATGCCCTGGGGAGGAGCAGTGAGATGGGAAGGGGCACTTTCAGAGGCACTCCTCAGCCCGCAGCGAGTGACCCTGCAAAGCCACAGAGGGAATGAAAATGTTTTCTGAAGACCAAATGGCTGGTGGAGGATGGTCCTCAGGGATCTTTGATTTCTTACAGATGTAGGAATAGTAATCACCAAACTCTGATTCTCAGAGTGCCTGAGCTGGAGGAGCGAGCTGCCTAGCTGGCAAGAATTCAATGGCTTGGTCAACGATTCATTTATGATGCACAGACCCAGTTCATGCCCTCTGAAGCAATTCTCTGCTCAACCCTGCTGTCAGCCCATGTCCAGGCTCTCACACTGGCTTGAGGACAGGTTGGATTTGGGCCCAAATTTTGGCTGTAGAAACATTAAAAGAACATCTTTCCAACAGTGTGCGCCCTGGTGTTCGTAGATGCAGCGGAACTGATGACTTCCTGCCTCTTGCCAGGTGTTTCACGACACAAGTCCTCCTCATGGGATGGTGATTCCCCATCATCATTATTAGAGACAAGTGGGGCTTAAAATCTTCTGATCCTGCTAGTCCAGATGGGTGCTTGAGGGTCAAGACACTTCACTCCAGCTCATCTGGAAACTCTCACCTGTATAGAATCAGTCTGGAATTTGGTAGGAAAAAGCTTTATTATGAAATTCCTGGTGTTTCTGCTGTCCAGTTGAACTGATGATATCTCAGGCCTCCTTGGGATTAGACCTCATTTCCTTGCTTGGCCTTGACAGAAGACAGGAAGCACAGGAAATGAGAAATAATTAAATCAGTTCTTACAAATTGGTTTGTCTCAGATCCAGTTTGAAGGATGGGTAAAGGCTTGGGACGAGTCTGAAGCTCGAGTTTCCTTGAAGCATTACTCTGTCCAGCAGAATAATGTCTAGAATTTCATTAATCATTATAACCCTTAGGTCCTGTAGAGCAGAATGAGGGCTAACGTGATGGTCTGCTTGTAGTTGATAATCTAAACCAAATTCATTGGATCCTCCAGGATGCTGAGATGTCATAATAACCTCAGTGGCTTTGGGTATTTTGTCAGTGGTATTTATATCTGGAGATCAGAAATTCATCAACTATCAATACCCAGTGGTGATAAGGGCAACAACAGACCAGAAAATTATACTTACTGACTATTTTTGTTACCAGTGGTTCTCATGTTGCCTTTACTATGGTTTTGTTTATGGTTTTGTTACCTTTGGGGAAAAAAAGGGACCAGGCAGCTGGACTTGCTTTTGTTTACTACATTTCAATATAGCCAGAGGCTTTTTAGGTTCTGTGCTACGGAAATAAATCTAGTCTATTACTATTCTTTATTGTTATTATTTACTAAGAGCTTTCACTGGGGAGTTGGACCTCACTTAGGGAGGTGTCAAACTTGCTGGAGCTGGTCTATTCCACTCCACCTCCCAGCAGCTGGTGGTCAGGGGAGCTGAGGTGCATAACAAAGAGTCTGCTGGCAGGAAACACCCAAGATCCTGCCCCTGGAGAGGGGCTCCAACATCTTGAAGTCAGCAGCAGGTTAGCCTGGAGAAACGCACATTACAAGAAACCTTCTAAGATCTCAGCTGATGACACCAGTCCCATCCATAGTGCCTTCTTGCTCAAGTCTTTCTGAAGGGCTTGGGAGTCTAAAAGGACCCTGTCTCTTGCAAAAACACCCCACTGCTTCCAACCAGCTCCCTGGCTTCTACTGAAGCTTCACATGGGATTGGCAGTAGGGTTGTCTGGGCTGTCTTGTGAAGACATTTGGAAATCAAGCATTTGTCCTGAAGAAGTTATTTCACAATGTGCAGGATACCAGGTTCAGGTCCAAGATTCTTTGAGAACAAGGCACTTCCTGTTATTTCCAAGCGTAACCAGGCTGCCACTTGGATGGGGTTTGTGTTATTGTTAATGGCAGGCAGTCTTAGACGTTCAGTTTTTATTGTGCCAACAGTTTATGGATGGGTCTTCATGTTGCTGATGAAGAAGTGAATGAAATTCAATAGTCCCTGCAGGACTGGGGCTGGAGCTGCTGGATGCCTTCTACATTTGAAGGAGAAGTGTTTGGGTTTCTATTGCTAAGTAACGAAACAATGGGGATAAAACCAGTTCCTGAACAGCACCCTCCTCCCCAGTCCCCGTACACCTACACTGAGAACTGAGTGCTGTGGCCTCTTTTTACAAGCTAGAGAGGGAGACTCTGTTCCCTGAGGAAAACTTCTCCACTGTGTAATGGTGGAGGAGGAGGAACTTGAGAGGAAGTTTTCTTTTCTTTTCCCATTCCTGTTGTTCTTACGGATGCCTCCTGTGATGCTCCCAAAGTCCATCGCTGACTGAGCAGTGGGAGTGAAGATGTAGGAGGTCACTGTAAAAGCATTCTTGTCAAAGTCTTTCACAAAGTCTAAGTTTACATTTAAGGAAGATGGGCTGAAGCCCCATGAGAAATGAAGAGGGAAGCTGATGTGACAAAATGGACATCCATCAGGGAAGGGGCTCAGTCTGGGCCATTTTTGTTGCTCTTTTGTATTGAAGAATCAGTCCTTATTCTGTCTGTGCATAGCTTCATAATACCATGATTAACATTACTAAAGTTGGCTGGTACTGAAGAGAAGCTTCAAGTAACCAGTGATCCCTGTATTATATTGCAACCTTCTCTGGGAGAAAGGAGTGGCATCTCCATTGCTTGCAGGGAGATTCTGAAATTTGTTTGAGTGAGTTGGCTGCACCAGAAAATACCTTTTCTTCATCTTATGAAATATTTTACAAGTTATTCTTAGATAAGAATGGCTGAAAATTTCCTTTCTCCCACTTGGAGTACTCAAGGGATTTATGTAGGTGGCCTGGCCAAACAGTAAGGAAACATAAGGAGCCTACAAGACAGGACATCCCTTGTCATCAGCACCAAGGATGCTGGCAGTGAACAGGAGCGCTTGGCTGGTGGAAGTGTCTTCAAGCTGCTAATGCTACGAGGTTCTGTAGTCAGACTGCATTTTGTGTCTCATCCACTCTGATGCATGTCAAAAGGCTCTTCAGTGCCCATCTGAGTGATTAGAAGTGTTCATAATAAAATACGTTTATTGATGTATAAAAAAAAATTTGAAATTTGGCAATGGCATATCTCTAAAATCTAAAATGTCAAAAATTAAATCTAAAAGATTGTCTTCTAGGTTGTAGTCAGACCTATAGGACTTCTGGTTAAGTGGCTAACCTTATATGTGGTATTTCTTAATTTCTGATTGATGGAATTTTCAACTTTACATGCAGATATAATTAATTTTATTCTATGATTTATCTGTTCAGTGATTTTTTATTTGCAGTATATACTGAAATTAAAAGTAGTGCATAAGGCATGGAATCAAGACACTTTAGTCCTGAGGCAAGATTGGTGTGCAGACTTGATAACAGCAGTTAACATCTCCAAAACTTGTCTAAGCAGTGAAGTCAAACCCAGTACAGCAGTTCCTAAAGTCGTGAATGATTAAATCAGTCCAGTTTTGGGTAGAACTGGTGGAGTTACTTTCACTTTGCCTGGGCAAACAGTCCTGGCCAGTCCATCACGTCAGTGTGGACACGCTGGCTCAGGCTGTGTTCTCCTTGAGCATCAGTATAAAGTGATCTCTGGCACCCCAGGATCCCATGGCCAATGGCATTAGAAGGGGGGTGGTCAGTACGTCAAGAGAGGTTCTTCTTCCCCTCTACTCTGCCCTGGTGAGGCCACATCTGGAATATTGTGTCCAGTTCTGGGCCCCACAGTTCAAGAAGGACAGGGAACTGCTGGAGAGAGTCCAGCACAGAGCCACCAAGGTGATGAAGGGAGTGGAGCATCTCCCTGATGAGGAATGGCTGAGGGAGCTGGGGCTCTTGAGCTTGGAGAAGAGGAGGCTGAGGGGGGACCTCATTAATGTTTATAAATATCTGAAGGGTGAGTGTCAGGAGGATGGAGCCAGGCTCTTCACAGTGGTGTCCAATGATAGGACAAGGGGCAATGGGTGTGAGCTGGAACACAGGAGGTTCTGCTTAAATTTGAGAAGGAACTTCTTTACTGTGAGGATAACGGAGCCCTGGGCCAGGCTGCCCAGGGAGGGTGTGGAGTCTCCTTCTCTGGAGACATTCAAGACCCGCCTGGACGCCTTCCTGTGTGATCTCATCTGGGTGTTCCTGCTCCGGCAGGGGGATTGGACTGGATGAGCTTTCGAGGTTCCTTCCAGTCCCCAACATTCTCTGTGTGTGTGTGATTGCTTTGGTGAAAGGTTTGAACTTAGGATTGAACATCTATTGACACCTCAGTCTGGTTTGTTCAATCCTTTTAACTCCTGAGGTCTTCTTTGAGGTCACTTGTTCTGTCTGTGTTGCAGCTCGGATCTCTCCAGTAGTGGTGGCAAGTTGGTTATTTCTAGTACGTGAACTGAGCTTAGGAACCGTGGATGGACAGTGAATGGTGTTGATCTGGGTCTCAGTTTCTGTTGCAGATCACTGGAGATGTTGGACAATCAGAGGCTTAGCAGAAGCAGCGAGGGTATGAAATGGCTCAGGCCGCAGTAGCCAGCTCAGGCCCTTGACATAAGTATAACAGGCAATTGCAGGGTCAAGGTGAATTAGCAGAAGTCTCCAGGATCCTGACTTGTCCTTGAGACTTCAAACAACTTGAGCAAAACCAAGCTGGGAAAAAGAAGGGAGCAGCTTTAGCTGGTAACCACAGACTAGGAGTGCCCTGTTGATGTCCTTGGGACGTGAACAGAGCAAAGCCACCTGTTATAACAAAGGAGAAAGTTCCCAGGATAATTAATAAACCAATCAGTGTGGGTCTTTAAGAATATGCATGAGCTTAATTAACCACTGTATATAAGGAGCACGTGTGTAATCAACAAACGAAGCTTGGTGACCACTCATTGAGCGTCCAGGTCTTCCCTCCATCGTGACAAGTTTCCTTGCTGCTTCTTGTCCTGCTTAGAGAAGCATAAAGTGGTTTCCAAACACCTCCCTTCGTGTTCCCACTGCGGGGGAGGAAATAATCACACAAGGAACGGGACACGGGAGCTGGGCTTGGAATGGCTCTCTCCAGAGCAGTAGCAGAACAATGCAGTTAAATTTCCCTTGTGTGGTGTTTGTCTTAATTACTGTTGTTCGTTATGTGCAGAAATTCGGCTTTTTTAACACAACAACAGTGTTTTAGTCTAAAAATGTGCAGCATTAGTTTTACTTTTTTTTTCTTTTTTTTTTTTTTTTTAACAAAGAAACAACCAATCTCATTAGGTGTCAGCTTTATAAGTGTCACCAGAAAAGCAATTATCATTCAAGCTGAGCATAAAATATGTTATCTATGTTCAAGACCTTACAAAATTGGCTGGTACACTATAGATTTATTGTAAAAGCCAGTAGATGGCTCTTTTTTTCCCTGCCTGCCTACCCATAATTCCCATGACCGTGGATGGGACAGCTCCATTTGTGGGTCAGTGATCTCTAAAAGCAGAGGAATTACTTGCAGCAGATTAAGCAATAATTGGATGAAACAATGTAGATATAATTTTGGACTGAATACTAGAAAAAATTTCCAAGCCAGCCTTCTGTTAAGTGTCAGTTGAGTTTGTTTCTCAAGTGATGATGAAAATCCACTTTTTAATGATGTAAAGGAGAGTGTAAAGGGGCAGCAGTGATTTTTTTCTGTACCTGTCCCTGTCCCCAAGACCCACTGGTGTGTTCCTTTGAGGTGTAAGTTGTAAATGGGATATTTATTCATTTCTAATAGGCTGGAGAACAAGAAGGCTTGTATCAGATGTGGTGACAGAAGAGAAAATGCATTTCTGTAACGTAGTCACTGGAGGCAATGATTGCTCACCTTGTCCCCTGGCAGGAGTATTAAGCTTTTTTCACCTTGACTCGTGTTAGGTAAGCGGGGCCAGTCTGATAACAGCGCTCCCCTGTGCTGCATCTTAATGACGTGGTATCCAGCAAAAACCAAACCTGGGTCAAAAATGGAGCGAGCAGAGCACCGTGAACCCCTCAGAATGGACAGGCACCACTCAGAGAGCTTGAGGAGAAGACAACCGTGTCCAGGAGACAGGCGGCTTTGGGAAGAAATCCTCAAAAATCCTCAAAAATGAAATCTTCTGGACCAGCCCATGCATCAGGCCCAGAGGTGTTGAGCATCCTCTGTGTATCCAAGTTGGACCAGGAGGGGATTGAAAGCCAGAGAAAATTCATCCACAAATGGAATAAACTTTGAGTGACAGGAAGGTGTCACTTCAGAAAGCAGATTTTTGTACCAGAATATGGCTATCGAGAGACTCCACTGACTGTTTCATCACAGATCTACTTAATTGTGTAGTGTGTGCATTTCAGCAGTTAATAAATGAACTAATTAGAGACAGAAGTATCGATAGTGTTTACCCACATACATAATAACCGGCTGAAATCAAGATTGCTGTAAGGAATGGACTTGACTTTGAAAAGGACTGGATTTCTGCTGAGCTACTGACAATTCTGCTTCACAAAGGAAAAAGTCAGCAAATGTAAAAAAAATGATAATTAACAGCAGCAACCTTTCAGTAAATGGTGCAGAAAAAAAGCTGCTTGAAATAAAAGTGGAGGTAGATATAACATGATGGTGTCCAACCTGAAAAACAAGGTGTTGTGTGTGCCCCAACAGCGTGCTTGTGTCAAAAACGTTCTTTGTGCAGGTGCACAGAAGTGCACCTACAAAATGCATTTGTGTTCGTGCACCTCAGGAGCCAAATCCTCATAATGATAATTTCTTTGAATGTTTATAACTGTGCTAAAATAAACACTGGAGTATATTGATAGCAGCTTTAAAATAGAGGTGGGGGATAGATCCTGGAGCTAATGACTGTGCAAGAAGAGTAGTGGACAGGATGTGTTGATGCAGACACTTAGTTCTTACACTGGATATTTCCATTCAACACCCTCAGCACAGTTTGAAATAATTCTTGAGTTGTAACTGACCTTGGTCCAAAACAGTTTCTTCAAGAAAGAAGAAACTGTCTATTTAACCAAGGACCAAGGGACAGGACAAGAGGAAATGGGGGGTTCTGAGGCATTGGAAGGGGTTGCCCAGGGCAGTGGTGGAGTCCCCATCCCTGGAGGGATTGAAGAGTCGTGCAGACACAGTGCTGAGGGACATGGGTCAGTGGGGACTGGTCAGTGTTGGGTTCATGGTTGGACTCAATGATCTTAAAGAGCTTTTCCTGTCAAGGCAATTCTGGGATTCTAACGTGCCTCAAAAAATAGAGGTACTGCAGGGAACGCAGTTGGTGCTGAGAAATAAAGCGCTGGAATAAGGCCATGAAACACAGTCCTTCCTCCTTGACATGACAAGCAACAGAAGGACAAGAAGGCAGCCTATAATTAAAACAGTGATGGCATCCAGAATCATTCATGGCACTTAGAAATACAGTTGCAGAAAGAGCTGCTTTGAGAACAAGAAGTATCTGTGTCAGACGGCAGAGTCAGACGGAGTCATTAATGTCAGGTTCTCCAGAAATGGTTTAATCAATTCTGATGGGGTGGAGGAGGAAGAAATGGGATTGAGACAGGTCATCTGTGGGGATTTCCATGCTCGACTTTCTCCATGAATATTTTATGAATCAGCTGTATGAGTTTGTGGCGGTTGGTTTTGGGTTTGTTTTTTTTTTTTAATCTGGTATTTTATTCTATTCGTATTTAATCTTCAAAAGGGAAAGGTGGTGTTGGAGCAGTGCCCTGGGAACGGTGTCTGTGTGCTTACCCCCGTGGACTTTTGTCTCCTGAGCTAACCTGTCTGGCTTGTGCTGGGAAGTGAAGCCCAGACCTGTGTTAGCTGGCTGCATTCATCTGTTCTCATAGCGGGACGTGCTTGGGAACGGGCAGGTAGAGGGGGAAGGCAGATGGGATGTTTTGTGGTGCTGCTGTCCTGTCCCTGTCCTCACAAACCACTGCAGCAGCTCATTCCTTTCTTTTTTCTTCCCTGTGGTGGGGGGCTGAGGGGTTTCAGTTACACGTGCTCTGTGAGAACTGTTTGACTTTTGGGTGGCATCTTCTGAGAATGGGGACGCACGGCCCAATCATGGAACAAGAAGTCAGAGGATGTGGAAGTTTTTGCATTTACCTTTCTGTCCTTGCAGTTGGACTTAATGGAAAAGAAGCCCAGAAGGGACTAATTACCCTGTGCACACAGTCAATATAACTCCACATTTCTACATGCTTAGGTGGCTAAAGCTGACCACCTTGCAGGGACAGAGCATGCACACTGCACTGAAATCCCTTCACCTTGCCGTGAAAGTACTTTCATTTTTACAGTCTAGTTTAATCTCTAATTACATTTTAGTAATAAAAGCCAGATTTTCAGTTTATATAAAACAGCATAGTGCTATTTACATTGATTTTTTTTATGAAGTAGATATGTTTTTGTAGTGGTTTGCAATGACAATTAAATGATTAGAGGGTGAAGTTGTATAACAGCAAATAGAGCCATAAGGAGTATAACTGTAATTTTACTTCTAATAGACTAGAAGAGGCTTGATGCCACAACTCAAAATCAAATCAATCCTTCACTCAAGCATAACATTTGGAAGAGTAATATAAAAATACATTGTTTTTACCGTTTTACATCGATAGACAACGTTTGCTGGTGTTGTGCTTGCTCTGTGTTGGATTAATTTAATTGAAAGAAGTCCCATGGTCTGTCTTGGACATACCACACTGCTCCAGGACCAGGGATCAGATGAGACAACTGCTGGTGCAGACCAGCTCATGCAGTCACAGATCCTCTTGTCCCTGTGGCCCACAACACATCTTCAATCAAAATAAGCTCTACTGGCAAAAGGATTTGCTTTTGCTGAGGGAGAAATGCCTTTAAAAGTCATTCTCTGGCCTGTGTTTTTATGCTAGCAAAAGCTTCTTGTGTGGATTTGGGTTGTTTATGCATATTTTCTGTATTGCTTTTACTCTGGCTGTCCATCTACCTCTGGAGACTGCTCTGTGTGCTACAGAGGTGTCAACGTTTTTGTCAGCCCTTCCAGTGAATTTCAAACAAGAAGCTGTGTCTAGTGAAAGACTCTTTAAAGGCTGAACATGCAGGAGGTGTTATACTGCTCAAATCCACGCTTCTCTTCAGTGCAGGGTAAACCTTGAAGACACCACCCATCTTTTTTTCACATTTAGCCTAAATTTTCCATTTCTTGCTTTGGCTCTGTAATTCCTTGGAGAACTGTCAATAATAAATAAATGACTCTCCATTCTGACCATCACGTACATCTTTCCAGATCATTAGCCTGTCCCTGGACCTTTTACTGTCCATGGGTCAGTGTGATGTTTGAATCATTCAGTTTTTGTATGCCTTCCTCTCAGATTTGTCTTTGCATCCATTCCCTTCACCAGAGAGGTTTTTTCCCTTTTTTTTTTTTTTCCCTTGTTTGTTTGCTAGCATCCTTCAAATGTTTGAAATGCAAAAACCTGGACACAGAGTCCCAGATGTGATCACATCAAGAGAGATTTCCTTGGAGTTGATGTTTCTACAGGGACCTCCCCACACCCTGGTGGTCTGGCTGCCTTGTCACAGGGCACTGCTATAGGAAGCAACTCCTGTGGCTTTTTTCAATGATCTATGGGCTCTGCCAGCGTTCATTTCTTTTTTTGTAGACAGGCTGGAGAATCATTGATCTGCTTTTGGACAGTGCCTTGACCACCCATGGTGTTAGCATCACTTCTGAAGCAGCTGGCATGTCCCACGCAGCCCCAGTGCCACCGAGGTCGTGCTGACAGAGCTGTGATCACAAGGAGCACACTGTGGGGATACACCCACTTTATTGTTTCCCATTCAAAGAAATGTGGAAAATTGCCTTAGGTAAAATCTGAGCTGTGGGGACCCACCAGGGATATTATAAAAAGCAGAAAGAGTAACTTAGGCCTGAGCTGTCCTGTGTGGTGACTTTTTTTACAGTGCCATAAAATTCCTTCTCCTCCTATCTATACCCAGATTCCCACAGGGAGGGAATGAGCAGGGTGCATTTATTCCTGAAGTTGCCTTTAGAGTTTCTTGCTGAATCAATGTGCACTTTGCAGTCATGGTGAGCAGCATTGTTGGCAAGCCATGGAGATGTTTTACTCTGTGGGACACCAGCACTGCCAAGGTGTGCTGGTTTCCATGCAAGCAGATGTGATCTCCTGTGCTGTCCATGTGGAGGTGACTGCATGAATGGTGTCCCTGTCCTCCAGTCAATGGCCAACCTCATGGCACACACCACAGAAGGGGTTTACACGCAAGAAACCTGATGGTTCTTTGATCATCAACTCTTCTTACCTAAACAGATTGGATCATTGTAAGAAACCTCTTCCTCTTTGAGGTGCTGCACTTGGGTGAGGCTAAAGATGTTCCTGTGCAAAATGCTTTGAAGGGTTACTTTGAAAAAGTATGATTTATTTTTTATATTAATTGAGATAGAAATAACAATATTCAGTGCTCACATATCCTTACCTGTTCATTTCTCTAAGCAAGATTAGTCAGTTTGGGTTGATTTTAAAAACAGCAACATCTGCTAATTCCATCTGCTAATAATGCAGTTTTCTCCAATGCTTTCCAGCTATTGCATAAAGATATTTTCTGATAAGTGACAAATAGTTGCTGTGTGCTCCATATGTGGATGAGACATAAACGTGAAATGTCAGCAAGGACAGAACTGTTAACACAGAGAAGATCATAAAAGGGCATCAAGAGGTTCCCACTTCATATAGTAAAATTAAATCTACAAAAGTGAGTTACCAACCTTTATATTTCTACTAATATTCATTACTTGCTCCTGAGAAGTTTTATAGAGCCTGGGGCCTGGAAGGCAGCTCTGAGCTTGGAACAAAAGTCCCTCTTCTAGGCTTAGCATGGCATCTTCACAAAGGTCTTGATTTTAGAGGTGATACTGTCATTTCTACGTAAAAAAACCCCATACATGCAATTTTTACCACACTGCCCCACAGCTACCCATGGCAGAAGGTGGTCCTGCTCACTTTATGCAGAGAGGTGATGTCCTGTTTCAATAGAAAAGCATGGCAGGACCTGCTCCTTGATGCCAGTGCTGGTGGGCTGTCACACTGCCAAGGCACTGGAAGGAGCACTTGCAAAAACTGAGGGATGTCTCCTTGTTCCTGCCCTCCTGACAAGTCCTTCACTTTTCAGTAGGTCCCCCAAAACCCCACTGATGTCCTCTCTTAGGACAGGGCTGGGAGGAAGAACAGTAGAAGCCCACACCCATGTTTAATTACACCATGCCTTTTTCTACACAGGTGGGCTCATAATCTCACCAGGGTGACTTTCAGAGTCGAGGAGACACTTCTGCAGTTGTTAGTCCCAACTGAAAGTGGTCCATGAAGGGAAAGCAATGAATCCTGACTTTGATTTGCTTGATCTGGTGGGTACTGACTCTGCAAAGACCTGAATCACACCTGGGACCTGGCCCTGAAAACCTGAGAAACACTTTCAGTTGTGTTTGTTTAGTTAACATGGATGATCTACCAGGTTGATCTGTAAGTTTGCCTTCTTAAGCATTAGAATCCAGTAACTGTGAATTTAGCCTATGTCTGCTGGCTTGGAAAGGCAATTTATCCCAAAATATGGGAAATTCATAGCCAAGTACCATCTGCATTTCTTATTTTAGACTTGCAGTAGCTGGAGATGGTGATGACACTTAATCAGTCCAGCTGCTCTGTTCTGCATCTGCAGGTATCTCATGTTGCTCATGTCTTTGTCATCCATTGCTTTCCCTGCCAGTCCATACTGTCTCTTGCCAATCCTTGCTCTTCATAAACCAATCACATTACCTACATCTTACTCTGTTTTAGAACCACAAATTATAGAAGCCATCAGATGTCACCTTTCCTCAAGGAGCTCATGGTTGTTTAGACTTTAATTCTTTCCTCTATATTTATGAACAAACTTGGAATGGCCACAGGAACTCAGGGGTGAGATGTGTTCTTCTTCCATGTGGTTGCTGCTTGTGTGGAAGAGACATAACCAAAGCTGCAGCTTTTTGAAGCAGACACTGAGTGTCTGTGCTCACCAGGTTTGCCATGGAGTCTCTCTGCTTGGCGCTTCCATCCTGCAACCATAAGCAGCTGTGGACCTGAAGTGTGTGAGGAAGCTGATCACAGCAGCAGTCCTGAGAGGGAGCTGTGTTTGGAAGATTTTAAACTGCTGTCAACTATCAACCATAAGAGGGAGGGGTCTTGATAGGGCACTTCCATCCACCCCCTCTGGACTGACAGAGCTCCATGCACTGGAGATGTTGCAGCACATGGGATGGGAGTAGTGGCTCAGCCCCTGCAGGATTCCCCATGTGCCCAAGCCAGCTTGGACATTGATCTTTGGATTGATGCTGATTTATTATCTGAGATAGAGTCCACTCAAAATGAGGGTCCTATTGTTTTGGGCACTGTGTTGTACCTGTGGCAGAAGATAGTCCCTGCCCTGATGTTTTACTGAGCAGAAGGAGCCCCAGGCTTGCTGCCTGTGAGGTGGTCACCTTGGGTAGTGCAATTCCCCCAATGTTAAATCTTATTTGAGCTGCTGGTTGAGCTGCTTGCCCTTACTGGTTCAAGGGCAAGGTGATGTTCATAGTAACACCTTCCTACCAGGCTTCTTTGCAGAGGTCCAGTCCAGGTGTCAGGGTGTCATTTAGCTCAGACTCTTGTCTTCTGCAGTTTCACTGGAGGTTGGCAAGTTCTGTTTCCAAAAGCCCCATTACTTGAGACAGAGAAGAGGAGATTTCTGTGCCAGGTCCTTTCACATCCATACCCAGCTCTTTCTCTGTCTTGCTGTATCATTCCTTGGAAGTTCCTATGTTTGTCTTGGTGCAATATCTGTCTGGTAAACTGGGATACTAGAAGGTTTTATGAGGCTTTTAGAAACCTGGAAATGACATTGTCTGGTCTGGATTTTTTAAAGAAATCCTGTTTATTCTGCTGTAGCTTGGCTTGAGATAAGGGAGATTTCAAAGCAACCATCTGGCCTTAAGGACACACCTGTGTGTGTGGTGATCCTTAACATAGGCTACGGTCTTGTAGGGTCTTCCACCCTATGTTTCCTTGGGGTATGCAGTGGGTGAGGATGAGGACTTCTGCTGCACGTGCAGTGTCAGAGCTGGTGTTGCAAGTGTCACTGTGGAAGAAGCGCTGTAGTCATCTAAGGGAGCTGTGAGAAAGGCAATAAATTTACTAGTAATTAGTGACATTCTAATAGTTTACACATTTATAATTGATCCAGCAAATTTTGCAGGAGTCATAAAACATAAATTAGATTAGTTAATACCAGGGCAGACTGTCAGGAACTTCTGGAAGGTTTGGCCAAGCCAGATGAGTGGGCAGCCTGCTGACAGATAAAATGTGCCATCAATTAAACCAGAAGACTCACACTGAAGACAACGACTGGAGCTACTCGCTTCACTTGACTGTGAACTAAAAGCAGTGGCTCAGGAAAGGGATCAGATATCCAATTCCTGTTACTATGTACCAGAAATCCAAAAAACCAAACAAGTAAGTTTAACAAATGTCAAAACCAGTCAAGGAAATGCTTGTTCAGTCGCTGCACATTTAAACAAGGGTGTTCTTTACCATTATCGAGCTCATAAGTTCTGGAAATGCACAAAATCAGGATGTCTACATTTAATTTGCAAATAATGGAAGTGCAGCTGCTGTGCTGGGGCTGTGACCAGCAAGGTCACATCGGTGAAGACTCTGCAGGACAAGGTAAATTCCTGGCAGTTGTATAAAGGAGGAGAAAAGGGGTGATTGAGCCCAACTGTGCCTCACAGAGTGAAGCAATGAGTCCCCCAGAAACCTGCTCTCCCTTCCTGCCTGTGAACCACCAAACTTCCTTCCCCCACTGCTCTCCAAGACTTTATTGTGTGGTTTTCAGCCACATGAAGATTTTGGATATGGCTCACAGCACTAAGGAAAAAAAAAAGTGTCTGTGGCTGAAAAGGATAGTCAGGTATCTGTAACAGCAGATGTTAGGAACTGAAAAGCCTGTAAAGGAATAAATGCTGCATGGTTTTAGGTTACAACTGAGTTTAAGGGAAAGAGCTGAGACAAAGCTTTCTCCAGGTTCATGTTTTCCTGTTGCAGGAGGCCTACAAGAAAGCTTGGGAGAGACTTTTGACAACAGCAGGTCGTGATAGAACAAGGGAAAATGTCTTTAATCTGGAAGAGAGGAGGTTTAGATTAGATATTAGGAAGAAATTCTTTGGTGTGAGGGTGGTGAGACACTGGCCCAGGTTGGCCAGAGAAGCTGTGGCTGCTCCTCCCTGGAAGTGTTCTCAGCCAGGTTGGATGAGGCTTTGAGCAACCTGGTCTAGTGGAAGGTGTCCCTGCTGCTGGCAGGGGGGTTGGAACTGGATGAGCTTTAAGGTCCCTCCCAACCCAAACCAGTCTGGGACTCTGTGATTCTGTGATTGGTGGGATCCTTGTGACTCCTGACAGTGGTGGCCTGTTTTGGGGCCACCAAGTCTCTGAATCTCTTGCTGCCTGTGGTGGCACTGATGCTGCCATGGCTGTGCCAGTTCTTCTTGCTCTGAAAAGTGTTTGTAGTCATTGCACAAAATTCAACAATTGTGCATTTACTAACAGAACACAGCAAATAACCTTTCAAAAAGGCATGAAATAACTGAATTTTCATCTTTATGTGGGTCTGTTTGAAATAATTATTTCCTAAATTAGTCTCTGAGCTCATAATGGCCAGTTAGCCTCCTGGGTTTCACTCTTGGTATGAGATGGGAGCTGTGACACTGTAGGAGGTGTAAGTTGCTAACTACAGGATTATGACTTCCACAACGGTCTGGAAGAGAAGCCCAGATCTACTGACACAGACTCCAGCTGTGGTTGTCAGAGGGATCTGGTTACAGCAAACCTTACAGAGCAGGAAGATCCCTTGTCCAGGGTAAATCTTTGTGTGGAGCAAGCTGTCATTGATTTGTCTTTCTGATGGAAATCATATGAGTGTATTAGATCCACAGAGAAACCAGCTTCATATTGAAGTAGTTATCTCCATAAACATATTTTAGCCTTCAGTGTAGACAGGTGGCATTTGCAGCAGCCTTCTCTACATTGCAGCCTTCTTCTTCCTGTTTGGTTTGGGATTTACCTTTCTTTTTCTGTTTCTCTCCCTGTGTCTCAAGTCTGAGACATGGTCTCAGGGAGCTGTAGAAAAATATCTGTGTTGAAGGATGGCTCAGTCCCACCGAGTGTCAGATAAAGTGCAGTGTCTGATTTCAGATTAAATCAGGTGTCCCTTTTGATCCAGGCAAAGCCAGCCCTGATAGCTTTGATGAGGCTGAAGGGGGGACTGCTGGACACAAAGAACTTGCAGAGAGATTTCCATATGAGAGAGTAATTAAGGGGAGTGCAAGTACAAGGCTGATAATTTCATTTTTTAAATGGCACGGTGATTATCAGCATATTGACAGAAAGAAAGGAGGGGCAGAAGGAAGCTTCAAATACAGATCTGAATAGAAGAAATGAGGATTCCTGGGTTCTTTTTGCTCCTTTTGCTGCTTTAGCTTTAAGTCACTGACTGAATGAAGAAGGGACATGGGCCATCCCTAACAATTAATTATGTCTACCCTGGTATCTGTACAGTTAAATGGAAATAGCTGGACATCCTGGGGTGGAGGCTGGCACTCAGTGTGTGCTCTTCAGGCACCAGCTCAGTCCCTTCTGGCCTGATAATGAGAACCTGTGATGAAGGAGTTTTTGGGTGGGTTTGTTGTGGTTTGGTGGGGTTTTTTGGGGTTTTGTTTTTGTTTGTTTGTTTGTTGTGCAGGAAGGAGGTGTAGATGGCATTGCTGTGGCTTCAGTTCCAAGAGATAAAAGATGGGGGAGTATCTGGGCTACCAGATGAGCCTGGTTATGTTCTGGAGAACTTCTGCTGACAGTGAAGGACAGAAATACCAGCTGTTCTCCCACATGTAGCTGTTGGGCACCAGTCCCTGGTCATGCTGGTGCTGCTGCTGGTATTTCAGGCTAGATTGGGGCTATCTAGACACCCATTTTTCCTCTCACTTCTCTTGTCTGTGTCTGAACCTGCGTAGGACATCTGCAACCTCATCACCCTGATGCATGAGCAACTCATCATCTTCTAAGCATCTGCTCACAGTTCTGTGAAGCAAAGTGGGCTCAGCCTGCATTGTACAGATAAGAGCTTGAGTCAGAGACCAGGACTTCACAGGAAAGGAAGGGTTTAGTCCAGAACTCACCTCTACCAGGTGGCACCCAGGGAAATGATTCTGAATTTCATGTGTAGTGGGTCCTCCAAACACCCACGTGGAACTAAAATTACCTGTACACTTCCTAAGTGAAGGAAACCAAGGAGCCAAGGCCATGTGCATTCTGCCTGGGTGGGAGATCAAGGGGTTAATGCAGTGTGACTTACCCATTTTTAAATCCAAACTTGGGGTAACTGGGATATATTTTCTTGGATGCATCTTGGGCAGACCATGCCATTATTATCCTGTCAGTTCAGAGTTGGATTCCTGGTGTTTGTGTATTTTTTACTCAGTTTTAAATAATCTTCTATTATTATTATTATTATTATTATTATTATTATTATTATTATTATTATTATTTATTTTTATTTTTATTTTTATTTTTATTTTTATTTTTATTTTTATTTTTATTTTTATTTATTTCTATTTCTATTTCTATTTCTATTTCTATTTCTATTTCTATTTCTATTTCTATTTCTATTTCTATTTCTATTTCTATTTCTTTTTATTTTTATTTTTATTTTTATTTTTATTTTTATTTTTATTTTTATTTTTTATTTTTATTTTTTTATTTTTTTATTTTTATTTTTATTTTTATTTTTATTTTTATTTTTATTTTTATTTTTATTTTTATTTTTATTTTTATTTTTACTTTATTTTTTATTTTTATTTTTTATTTTTATTTTTTATATATATATATAATTTTTTATGATTTACTATACCTTCACTTAAGTGCTCAAATCCCTAGTGCTGCCCTTTCTATTCAGTTTCTCTTCAGTCTGCCTGCTGTTTTCTCAGCATTCAGGTTTGGAATAGGCTTTACTGGGAAGATACAAGAAGGTGACTGATGGTGTTGTGTGTCTTTGGATCCCCCATTAAGATGCTTTTGAAAGCTTTATTTTCAAAAGTGGATGTTTGGAGTTTTCTGAAGACCAGACATAATTCATACGAGATAGACAGAAAAAAAAAATGAATTGCAAGAAGTACCACGCTTCAAAAATTTGGCCTCTTAAAAATCTGAGGGGACCAATTTGGTGTT
Source organism: Caprimulgus europaeus (assembly GCA_907165065.1). The sequence goes on from OU015547.1 coordinate 6,502,094, forward strand.
ACCTTATTCTTCTTGTGCTGCAAGTCCAGGAAATTACAGACTCCATTTGCTAAGCGGCAGGAGGCTAAATGATTTGTCTCACCCTCACAAATAGTTCTCAAACCCACATCATGTTGCCTGCCCTGTGCACTCCTACGTGGACAGAAAATAAATTAACATACAATGTGAAGGAAGGATGACCAATCTCACTCTCTAAACTCTAAAGTCATGATATTGTGCCAAAGAGAAAAGAGCCTGGAGGCTGCAGTGTTTATGTTTAGTGTTAGCACAATCTATTCTAAATTTATTTTAAATGGATGTTTTCTTCTCTTTGTGTCCATTCTGGGTGTCTCGTTCTGGCAGGAGTCTGGGCAGGGACCACATCTTGCAGTGTGGCAGCACAGGCTTTTCAGGTGGCTTCTCCTGTTGTCCCAGTGGGTGAGGAAGGTTGTATCACACGAGGTTTAGCTAGGATGTGTGTCCTCAGGTCTTTGCACGGGACAGTGACAGACTGTGTGTATTTTAGAACATACCATAGGCTCACAGACATGATTCAGGGAGCCAGGCTGGACTGTGGAATATCTTATTCAGACTATTAGGAGTGCCTCAGTTTGTGTTTGAGGATGGGGAAAATCAGGATATTTGGGTCACCCTGTGACTTAACCTCAGCCTTTGGGCTGTTTGTCTGTACAGAGAAGCAGATGTAGGACCTAAGAACATATTCCAGAAGAGGAAGCAGGCATCTAGGCTAAAGCTTTTGAAGATATTATGAATTGCTCCTAATTACAGAGCTAGTAAATGATAAATGAGACTGGTGGTGTCAATAACATGATGAATGAATCCAGGAAAGTTGTGACTACTTTTGAGGTGGGAATCTTCTTTTTTTTTTTTTTTATCATGACACCTGTTGCTCACAGGTACAAATCAAACGAAGAGTATGTGTATGTGCGAGGCCGTGGAAGAGGGAAGTATGTATGTGAGGAGTGTGGAATTCGCTGCAAGAAACCCAGCATGCTGAAGAAACACATTCGCACGCACACAGACGTCAGGCCATACGTCTGCAAGTACTGTAACTTTGCTTTTAAAACCAAAGGTAAGAGACAGTCAGCTCCTAGCTCCTCTACTGAGTATGTTCACCTACAAGCCTTCTTGGGGACACTGATGGAGGGGGAACAAAAGGTCTTCCCAGGGTCTGGAAAACCTCAGGAGTTGGAGGGAGGGGGATGAGGGAGTCTTAAATTGGCTGGCATTTTCAGGAGAGGACCTGATTAGCCTGTGTTAGGCTGATGTGTGTCACCTTGGAGAGCACTGGCTGCACGTACCAGCCTGCAGCAGAGCGTACACACCATCCTATTTGTGCTTCTGAAAGGGAATGATCCTGAAATACAGCTTCCCTGGCTGGGATTGATAAACAAAACCACCCCAGAATGAGAGCAGGAGCTCCTGGGTACAGGCAAACATCCCTGACCTGGAGACAGCCTTTGGGTGGCTTTTCATGCTGGTGCTCTCGAGATCTGTGTTTGCGCTGCACACTTCCATCCTTCGCAGTTGCATGTAGCTTCAACATTTTCTATATCATACCAATAGACTATTTCTCTAAAGACCTCCATTCCAGGACATCTAGCCATTAATGATCCACAACCTGACTGTCACCTGATGTTCTTTGCAAGCAACCTTCACCATTGCCTCAGTGAGCGTGCGAGTGGACTCTGTCGGGAACATGCAAAATTATATGCAAAAAAAAAGTCTTCTCCAAGAGTTTTCAAAAGTGCCAGAGGTGCCCAGGTCCCTTTAACTTCTCATAAGTGTCTGGCACTGTGGGTTTGACAACTCTCCCTTCCATCTTTGGTTGCAGCAAGTCTTGCAGTAAAGATGTCGAGTTCATTTTTGGGATTATAGTTTGACATAAATGTAAAATGTCTGTTGTCTGTAGCTCCATCATTGCACAGCTCAGAAAATGACACAGTTGGGAGAATTAATTGCTCAAGAAGAGTTTCAGCCCCCAAAGGCAGTGCTACCCAAGACATCTGCACAGCGTGGGTGTGGGGAGGAGGCACTGGGTGCTACGTGGACAGTGGCATCTGCGCTTACCCAGAAGTGCCAGCGTGGGTCACATCCATGTCTGCTCCTCTGTGACCCAGACAGAGGGTGATTCAGAGTGGGCAGTGCCCAGAGCTGATGGCTTTGTTGGTAAAGCTGGTGGGTGATTTCTGGGTAACAACGTGTTGGTAACCACTGGGCCTATGGGAGCATGGGGAAGTGACACCGAGTATGAGGCCAAATTCCCATCAGACACGTGCAGCGGATCCAAGCGACAGTTCTTTCTCTCCCTCCCAGCCTCAAGCTAGTTCTGATTCATTTTCTTTCTCTTTCCCTCTTGCTTTTGTTACTTTGTTCTGAGGTTTTCCTTTGAGAGGTGAATCCATTTACCTTCTTCCATCACTTCACCTTGCTTTCCACCATGCTTCTGTTAGGCTTTTGTTCAGGATGCTGAGATCAAACCATCCTTTTCACCATGTCTCTAGCTGCTTTGCTCTTCATCTCTGCTCCCTTGAAGCACACAAACTGTCAGCACTGACTGTGCCGATTGCACATTGCAAATAGAAGCTTGTCTCCCAGGGACTTCACTTCTTCAGCTTTGGGTGAGGAGGAAGACAGCATGGAAATGCTTCCTTCCAAAAAAAAAACCACCCCTCAGTGCTGGGATTTCAATGCAAAATTATTTGTTTGCCTATGGATGCATGAGGGGGCAGAACTTCCCTGGATCAGCAATGTCAGGACAAGTAGTTGCATGATGGTAACTTGGAATTGCATGAAATTGGCTGTTTGGTGGCAGGGGGTGATGGTCAGAGCCCCCGTTCTGTGGGCATGCTTGTACTCCATCTAACTTTGCAGCGTCTGGGTAAAAGCTGTTTACCTTGCTGATGGTAACACGAGGACCTCTGGAAGAGTTACTGGAAAGCAAGAAAAAAAACCAGCCTTGTGTGCTGATAAAATCATCAGTTCAAGTCCAGTTACAGAACCGTTGCTGTTGGGGATGGAGGTCCAGGAGGTTTTGCAGAACTGGGTGTTTCACAGCAGATTTGGTAGATGTTGAGAATAAGTTTGTTGGTGCCCTGATTCATGAGGATCCTCCTTCCTGGGGTGCAGTTTTGCAACCCCAGTTAATTGCAGAATGGAGAAGCTGGAGCTCTCACTACCGGACTGCACTTGCAAAAAATCTGAGCTGAGTTGAAGCTTTGTTAGAAATCAGCTTTCCAAAGTTAATTTTAGCCTTCAGCATAAACTCCAGGGGGATATCAGTGGAGATGGCTTCATTTTGGCTGTGGTAGATCTCTCCAGCATGATCTAATGCTCTAAACTCTCAAGTAGGCTGGAAGCAGTTAAATGTTTTTTGTCATTATTTTTAATGAGGATCTTTATCTGGTTAAAATGTACCTCTCTCCCACCCACCCCCCTCAGAAAATTCATATCTGTGTTCCAAGACTTTCTTTTGCAAAGGAAAGAGCTTGAAATATTTTCCCCATTTTGCTAATTATGCTGCTTGTCTGCTTTTTGTGCATTTCTGTAGCTGGAAGTGAAGCTGTTCCTTTGGATTACAGAACTGCAGGGAAATATTTTTTTATTATTATTATTATTTTAAAGCAAATCCATGAGCTTTTTGTGTGCTCACTTAGCTGATGGAAACAGCAGTCTTGGAAATTTGGTTTGTAAAGATTTATTTGATTTTTACTTTTCTGGACCAGATATAAATGTGCCCCTTTAATGAGGTGTCTCTACCTCCACTGTAGTAGCGCTCTCCTAAGAGGTTTGTTACTGTGGCCTCCAAGAGGTTGTTTAAAAGACTTTAAGCAGCTTCTCCATTGTTTTCATACCAGGAAGGAAATGAAAAAAAAAAGTTGCAGTCTGAATATTTTCCCTTTCAGGAAGGTCAGGGAGAGCTTTTCCCTTGACCACCTTCTCTGTCAGGACACAGGAACCATCAGCCTTCCCTTGTCACTCATCTCCAGACCCTCAAAGGGAAGGGCAGCCCCTTTCTTCACTTCTTCTCTTGGGTCATTTGGAGATGTGGGTCAGTGTTGGCACATTAATCCCGGTCCTGTGCAGACTTTAGCTTTTTCCACAGCTATTTTCTGCTCTCATTCAGACTCACATCCTAATTGCATAAGAATTCTTAAGATTTCTGGATAAACTCTGTGGAGCAGCTCGCTGTGTCCGTGCCGCTGCCTTTACTTCGAGGTCAGAAGGAACAAGGAGCTTCATATTAATTTAAAAGGCACTTGTGTAAAGGACATCAGTGCCTGTTGGCTGATGATATCCATTTGATAGTCTGGTCCACTCACAGTTTCCAGACACCAGACTTCTTCATGTCCTCAGCCATAGCCTTCCCCTAATAAATTAGTTTGCAGTTCCTTAAATCAGCCCACGACAGGCGCTGAGGTTATTGAACATGTTCATATATTAAATGCATGACCCCCCCCAGCCCTTAAAGGCAAGGTTATGGCTGCACAGTTCATTATTGTTCCTGCTCTAGCAGACTCTGAGCCTCCTCTGGAAACTACAGAGCAGGTCCAACTGGCGGCGAGCTCCAGCAGAATTAACTGCTGTTGTAGCAGGACAGATGGATGTAGAGATTTACAAAATGTCCCTGCACCCTGTGTGTGCTGGGGAAGAGGGAAAGGGGCTGAGCATCCCTGTGGAGCCACTGCTGGGAGGAGGCTTTGGTCCCCCCAACTCCTTGATGGGATGAGGATGGAGTTACCCTCAGGAACTTGCTGTCTGCTCCCGTATGCAGTGTGGTGTGAGGGGTGTCACTGGGAACACAAAACAACCCAGTGGTGCAGACAGCAGATGAAACACTGAGCAAAGGGACTGTTCAACTGACCAGGGAAAGGGAAAAAAAAAAAAAAGAAAAAAAAAAAAAAAGGAATGAGGGCTGGAAGTCAAAGAGTGACAAATTCAAGTGAAATATTAGCTGTGATTTTCTTTTTAAACAGTGCAGCTATTAAGTCTCAGCACAAGCCTCAATGGGAAATATGTTAATTCTCTATATTTTGAAATCTGCAAATCCAGCCTGGGTACCTTTCTGGAAGATTAGGTTTTGGCTAACATAAGCTGATGGGCTTGATCCAGAAGATGGCTAATGTTTTATAGCCTGTATCGATGCAGGCAGGCAGGCTGGATGTTCAGATTCTCTTCTTTAATCTTTTAAGTCAATAAATATAAAAGATAATAACAACATTTTAAAAAAAAAGTAAATTCTATAAATTAAATTATATAAATTAAATTATATAAATTAAAGCTTTTCTTCTCATAGTCTGGCTTGGGGACATTATATCCATGCAGAGACCTAAATCAAGGCTCTGCATTATTTAAGTCAAAGGTTTATCTGGGATGAAGAGCATTGGCCTGTTGCTGGTTCTCTGTGTGGGAGTCTCACAGCAAGATGGGAGTTTGCTAATTCTAGGGCAGCTTTGCTCTCTTTGCATGTTGCTTTAAAAGAGGAATATGAAAATACTTCTGTCCTGGGAAGCTCTGAATCTTTGTATCCCAACGTTGCCTTGGACACTGAGATGGTGCAGTGGGTTGTTGTTTGCTGGGGTATTTTTTTGTTGTTGTTGTTCAATTGTTGACATAAAATAAGAGAAATAGGAAGCATGGTGTATGCCCAATATGGACAGGTTATTTTTTCCAGGAATCTTAATATTTCTGTTCCCTGCTTTTTGTTTTAACTCCACCACCTTTAAAATATGAAAATGGATTTTCTGAAAATTAATTTCCCTCTTTTAATTTAAATGTGATATCACTTCTAGTCCCCATTAAGCTGCTTTAAGTGCTTTTGGAACCCTAGAGTTTTAACTTGCTCAAAACAACACAAAAATTTAAGCTGCTTTAAATCCAGAATAAGACCTCACAACATCAGCAGAGCTTAAGCAGCCAGTAACACACAGTTATAAGGAGCGTAATGAGAGCTGTGCTGCTGCTCCGTGTGCTCCTCCAGTGCAGCAACAGTTGGGGTAGGATCACAATTTCCACTGATTCCTGAATTTTAGATCTAGCCAATTTATTTCAGATCTGGGAATTTTTTGGTAAACAATTCTTACCTGCTTAGGATTCAATTTAACTGTTTGGGTATTTAAATCCAGCTTCCCCTCCTGCTACTTTCTTTCTTGCTCCTTCCAATATGTTTTTTTCCCTACTGTTTCCAAGGAAGCAATGCTATGTGGGTTGGGTTTTTTTGGTGTTTTTTGTTGGGTTTTTTTTTTTAAGTTGGGAGCCAGCATTCTGTAAGGCATCAAGTAGCTGTGAGTCCTTCCTGGTAGGATTCATCTCCAGCTTTTACTTAGGCAAAATGGTGTTGATTTTACTGGAAATTTGCCGAAAGACTTCAACATTTAATCCTGCCAGCATTAATTAAAGGGTCTAAAAACACAAACTGTAAGAAGAACCCTGATAAGATAAATATCATTGTCCTCCAAATTGCTCCCAAGATGATAACTCAGTTTCTCAGCTGGTGTAAATAAGCCTCGAGCCTTTAACTTCCTTAAAATGATGCAAACTTGGGTCAGACAAGAGTCTCTCTCTTCCCTGGAAGGACAGCAGCATTCCTATTTTGTTGGGATTTCTTCTTGGGGTGCATACAGGGTGCTGTGCAGGGATAGTCCATGCACCAGAGAGAGCTTTGCAACCTTATCTTGTTCAACAGCACGGATGGGTATTGTCTTATCGAACCAAATGAGGATGAAGGAAGATTTGGACAGCAGAGTAGGAAAAAAACCCACCACCACCACCACCAACAACAAAACCACAACAAAAAAACAGAAGGGGAAGAAAGCAACCCTTGCTGTGAATTAGTCCTTTGGTATTTTGCATGAACTCATTTGCACTGGGGGTTTTGGCATTGCCAGGGCAGGGCCTTCCAGCTCATGACTCTGCGGGCAGCCTGGGTGGGGAAGGAAGAGGAGAAGCCATGGTGTTGCCTTGCACAAGGACAGTTGCCTCCAGTGAAAGGAAATAAAAAAGGAAGTGACACTGATTGCTCCTGGCAGAGCTTGTCAGCCCGAACCATTGCTCGAGGTAGAGCTTGAGTCACAGCAGAGGTGCAATGAAGTGATGGTTGGAGAGCTGCAGGCTGCAGAAGCAGCCAGCTGGGCTCCCCATGTCTGCCCAGATCCTGCAGCAGCACAAGAGAGAGTGTGTGTTTGCTGTGAACAGCCCTGGAGCTAAGGCAGTGGGGAGGACTTGTGTGTATCACCAGCCTGCAGACATCTGAAGTGGCCAAGGTGGCTGCTGTGTGCCTCTGAGGACCAGAGTCCTTCCCTCGAGTCCCAGGTGGCTTCAGTCTCGCCAAAAACATTGCATTCAACAGCCCCTCCCTGAGGAATGAATGTTCTTCCCTCCTGGTTTAGCCAAAGCCAGATGCAAGTAGCACAGTGAATTGACAAGCTTGTTTGGGGGATGTGGTAGCACCAAAATGCCTGGTGGACCTCTCCTCCCCACTCTTCCCACCATGGGGATCACAGCTGAATTCCCGAGGTGCCACAGATCATCCTTTAACCAACAACCCCCTGCTCACCCCAGGCATTCACTTGGGTTTGTTTTCTGTGTTTATCAGCATTGGAGAGAATCCCAGTGAGGGATTTTGTTGTGGTAACTGGTGAAGATGGGTCGGTTTTGGCAGCCAGGCTGGGATGTGCTGTGATGGACAGGCAGCAGGGTTTGATTTCAGCAGACTGAGGCAGTTTTGTCTTTTTGCTACTTAGGTCCAAAGTTAAATTCCAGTTCCATGAGGCCCCGGTTTGGACTCATTGGATACTTTTCAGTGAAACAGTTTTTCACTTTAAAACAATGATGATTCACTGGAACCAGAGTTGTCCATGAGTGCATGCTCTTGTCTGACTGTGTGTTTTTTGGGTCCACAACAAAACTCCTGGTCCAAAGTGAAGAAAGATAGGTCTGATCCAGAGCAAGCACCTCAGCCAAGCTGGCATCATCCTAACACCTGAGTGTCCTGACCAGGGGGCTAAGGCATGAAGTTTAAAAGTAATAAATCTGTCCTATTGGAGCTATTTTGCTGCATTAAATTATTAACTATCTTTTGAATCCACATCCTAGATGGGTGCCAGATCCACCAGGATATATAGTCAGCCTTTGTCTCTCTTGGTCTTTCCTGCTGGAGCTATTCCATTTTGTATAAAATGGGCTAAATAAATAATTCATGGGCTAAAGAGAAGCTAACTTGGTAGCTGGATGGTTATGGCACTCTTCTGAGATGTGAGGGTGTCATGGGTAATTCTCTGCTCCAATGAATAGTTGCTTATTTATTTATACTGTCCAGAGCAGTGGGTGGAGAAGTTGATAGAGGCCCTCTATGCTCCCACCCAGCTCAGGGACCAGGGGACTCTGTGGATTGCAGGATACCAGCTGAGGGACCTCAGTCCTCAGCTAAAGGTTAGAATAAAGTGTGAGAATTCATTTTTTCCTCTTTTTTTTTTTTATTTTGCTTTGGTTTGGTTTTTTTTTTTTGGGGGGGTGAGAAAAACAAACGCTGTGTTCAGCACTACCCTCAAGTGTGAGTGAACAGGGAGGCTGATGGCACATCGTGCTGCTGCAGGGAGTGCTCAGCCAGCTCCTGAGCTGTGCTGGGAAATTAAACTGCCCTTACTGGAGCTTCATCAAGGGCCCAGACTTCTCATCATCAGCTCAGCCCATAAAGAGGTGTAGGAGAGGAAAGGGAAAAATGGGACATTTTTCTTTGTTTCTCCTACCCTTTATTTCTCTCCGTTCCACCTCCCTACCTTCCCCCTCTCAATGAGGTTCTCCTTTGTTCAACATTTCCCTTGGCTATAAGTAGGGTTAATAACTGTCTAATTAACCTGCCTGTAATTGGGGAGTTCAAATTAGAGAGGTGCCCTGTGAGGCCAACATGCCCACAAGTTATCCCATCACACTGTCTCAGCGCAGTAACCGATGTCCCCACACCCCAGATCCCCCTTGCAGGGGCTGCTCTTTCCATCCTGACCCCAAGGAAGCCTCGTTAGGGCTCAGCAGGTGTCCTCAGTGCTGCCAGACCCTGGTGCTCAGGGCTTCAGAGATTATCCATGACTCCTCCTGCTCCAGGGAGCTGAGAACATTTGCCTGGCACTTTGGTGCATGTCAGAGCATCTGAGCCATCCTGCTGCCAGGACAAGGTGTTTGTAGAGTTTTTCCCTGTTGCTGGCATCTCCAGCAGTTGTTTTGGTAGTACCAGTCTGCCCTGTGATGCTAAGCAGCTCCTCACCTCCAGGCAGGTGACCCTGTGTGCTGGGTTGAGGTGGGAGGTGATGCTACATTGAGATGTGTTTCTCTTCCCAACTTTCCTACTATTTTTCTTTGCCGCACCATCACAGCTGAGAGCAAGCCAGCATTTTTCTTCCCCCTGAACCCAAATGGGTACCTCAAGTGTTTTTTCAGGCTGCATAACACCTGAAAGTTCCCACAACCCTGCCAGGAGCTTCTCTTCCAACCCAGTGCAGCAGCAAAGGAACAAAAGGGACCCCTTGTGTCATGGGATATTTTCAATGGATATCTCAGCTGGTTTGGGGAGTCAGAGGCCTCTTTGTCCAGTTCAGAGCCAAATTATGAGCTTGTTATTGCTGAGCTTGCAAAAAAATTAAAATAAAATAAAATAAAATAAAATAAAATAAAATAAAATAAAATAAAATAAAATAAAATAAATAAAATAAAATAAAATAAAATAAAATAAAATAACCATATTGACCCAAATATGTTTTCTGCTTCTTTCCAGGGAATCTGACTAAACATATGAAGTCAAAGGCCCACAGCAAAAAATGTCAGGAGATGGGCGTGTTGGTATCTTCACTGGTGGATCTGGAAGCCGAAGAAGGTAAAATCTTTCCTATTATAAAACTCCTCTTGCTGCTAAGAGAGGGCAATGCCCATTCAGGCAGGAGATGTGCTCTGCAGACCATCCTTTCAAAGTTGTGGAGCAGTTTTTGTTCACCCCAAAACTTCTTCCAGCACCCATGGGGGGATTTCTGCTTCCACTGGGTGGGTTATGGGGCCATCCTGGGAGGCTGCATCCATGGGACATCCTGTGAGCCCGTGTCTCCCTGCTGGGGTTGTGCATGTTTGAAGTATTTTGGTTGGCTGCAGACTGAGGCAAGAGTAAACAGAGGGGCAGGGAGCATCCTGCGTTTGGCCCAGTGCTCTATGCACAGGCTACATACATCATAATAAACAGTGGATCCGTGGGGTGAGAAGGTGCTTCTTGGCATTTCTTGGTATCTCTAGCAGAGGGTTCAGGAGCTTGATGTGCTCTGGAGAAGTTTGGGTCTCTCCTGTTCTTAGAAGGAGTCTCTGAAGCAGCAAAGTGAGACTTCTGAGGATGCATCACATGAAGCTGTGAACCCCCACTTTGCTGCTGCAAGCACAGTCTGGTGGGTGAAGGAGAAAAATCAGTCCTGCCCCACCTGGTTGGGACCTGACAGTCTATTTTACTGCAGCTAAAGTGCTGAGCAAGAGGTGACCCTTTTTTGTGTGGCCTGTGCAGCCTGTGGTGATGCTCTTGCAGAAGGGATGCTCTCCTGCAATACAGGAGTATTAATGATTCAGGAGATACCTTCCTCCTGAAAGGGGGCTCCAGAGAAGGACTCTTCCATAAGGATCATCTTCTAGGGACCTGCCCATCTTACTGTGGCTTATCCCAGCAGACTCCAGTGCAAACCTGGGCTGTGTGTGGGCTGATCTGGTTGAAGTTGTCCCTGCTCACTGCAGGGTGGTTGGACTACATGACCTTTAAAGGTCCCTTCCAACCCAAACCAGTCAATGATTCTATGGAGGGACTGATACATGCACACTCCCATCTCTGCAGGCAGACCCAGCCTTCAGCCTGCACCACTGCTGGAGACCTCAGCACAACCAGGATGGGGGCAGCTGCATCCCTCATCCCTCGCTCTCATGGCTCTTTTGCATGTGTAGAATGAAGATGAATCACCCAGATCAGTAATGACCTGGAAGATTTCTCAGTAGGGAAAGAGCCAGCAGAACTAAACTAACATGATGCTATGATATTTATTGGCATTATTTTGGATGCTTTATGTTTACCCTGATTCACCTGCTTATTGCTTTCATCTCCTTATGAACAAACACACACACACGAAGTCTGTCCAAGGCTCTGTGAATTCAGGAGCCTGCCTGTGCTTTGAGGACACTTGACTCTCTTCTTTAGTAATTTCTGGCCTGGTTTCTAGTATTGCTGCTGAATTTCCCTGAAATCATCCCGAGAAGTAGATCTCCTCCTGGGAGGCTGGGCAGCATCAGGTAGGAGTGTGGTGACCATAAGCACTCCTGTCTCCATCAGAGGTATTGAGGGAATGGTGAGGAAGATATCCAAGCTGTGAGCTGAAGGAACACAGGGAAGTCTCATGTATACTTAGCTATATGAGCTAGAAGAAGATATTTTTACCCAAATTATTGGAGGCTGTGCTCCACCAGCTGTGGAGGGTTAGGTTATGAGTCTCCAGGGAACAGTTAGATGTTTTTACGAATGTTATTCTGTTTCCTTTAGCAAGACCCTGAGTATTCAGAGCTGGAGCCATAGTCTAGGAGTGATGGGGAAGAAGCCTTAGGAGCAGCAGATCTCAGGTCCTCATGAAATTTTGGGTCACCTGCATGTGCATTCAGCAGGTCGTTTGCAATTATAGGAGACACGGCACCTCCCCAGAGAGGGAAGAGGGGTGTTGGGAGCACAGGTCTTCCTCTGTCCCAGTGTGTTTATTCCTGGATACAACACCTCGTGCCACAGAGCAGGGTGGTAGTTTCTGTTTGCATTGCATTGCAGGCTGGTCATGACACCATTGACCCTTCTTGGCTGCCATCCCAGAAAGCCCAGTATGAAAGCAGCTCTTGTGGCTGTCTTCAGCATTTTTTTCCCCGTTTCCTGTTTCACCCCCAAGCCCCCCCCCCCCAACCCACCCCTGTCTCACCCCAAACAATTTTGATTTCCCTCGTTCCTGGGATTCATTCTGCCACAGCCCACAAAGGTTTGTTGACAATGGGTTAAAATGAACTTCATAAAACACCCGGCGCCACCACGGTTATTTTTATAAAGTGAACATCAGCTGAGCAAGTTCTGGAGCCGGTGCTGTGAGCCAGGGAATGTTAACTCAGCAGGAACAACAAACAGCGCTTATCACCCCGCTCCCTGCTGAGGCCAAGTCCATCAGAGGCTTTATTGGGCAAGGGGCTGGTTCCTGGGACGTGAGCAGTGTCACGTGATTCCTGCTTTATAGGTAATTACACAAAAAAAAATCACTAAATCACCCTGCAAGCCCATGGTGGGAATGGGGTTTGCTCTGCTGTGGCCACAGCCCTTCGTGCCACCAAGGGAGCTCACGGTGGTGCAGGTGGTTCCACAGGGCTGGGGACACTCTGCCCCAGTGCAGCCCTGGCTGCTGGGACCCTCCAACATGCTTTAATTCTCAGCATTCTTTAATTCTCTTTAATTCTTGGATATCAAAGCTCAGAAATTATGTCCCCCACAGTGTGCTGTGTCCTTGGAATGTCTCCACACTGGTTAATTAAACAGTGCTGGGGACATTTGCAGGCACTGGCATGCCACTGTCTCAACTTAAACTGCAGGAGCAGTCAACAGGACATCTGTGATTCAGACCAGCCACCACGCTTCCAAAAAAATACTGAGCACAGAATTAGCATTGGCCCCAGGATTATTCCCAAGGAGGAGATTGGATGTGGCCATCCTGTTTTGGAGTCACAGAGGTGCAGAGATCTGATGGGACTGCAGGGCTTGTGTCACTGTCCTGGGACAAATGTGGCTTGGAGGCCTGATGCAATTGTCCTTGACTTGAACAGACCAGATCCCACTTTGCCAACAGAGAACCTGTAGGAGATATCTGAGAAGTCCCACTGGTTAACCAGTCCCAAACCCCAGTCATCTCTGAGTGCAGTGGTACCTTTTCAGGCTTGGCTTCTGGTTCATGCCAGGTGTGGTCACCTGGGTGATCAGGGGACAAGGACATGGGAGAAAGAAAGAGCCCTATGGCATTACCAGACACCCATGCCCTGTTTCACCCTGCTTTTCTTGACAAGTACTTAGATGGACAAAGGGCTCTCCCAGGCCACCAGGAATAAACATCTAACCAAGTCTAAGGACACCTGACCTGGCTGACAATGTGCCACTCTGCCTCAAAGGATGGCTTTCTTCCTTTTAAATCTGCTCAAACTCTTGGCTTTTCTCCAGCTCTTCAGAACAACTATTCAATCAGGCAGAGACAGGCTGTACTTGGCCCTGACCTCCTTTGGAAAGGTCATAGCCAAAAGCAAACCTCATCAGGGATTTTGCAGCAGCCACCCCAAGGGAAAAGTGTTGGTGTGGTGTGAGCAGCAGGAGGCTGCTCCCGTGTGGGATTGCAAACTCACTTAAAATAATCCATTATCTGGTGCTCTCCAAAAACCTCTCCCTGCTGATGTCCCACCTGTTAGTGATGCTTCTGCAGATGATCGTTGACAGGGGAAGAGGGAAGTGGCTCCTGAGGTGTTGGTTGCATGACTCTGAAGAGAACAACCATTATTCTAAACCTTTCCATTACAGTCAATTAGAACTAATGAATCAGATTAATTGAGTGCCACTTTTGAAAAACCTGCACATCAGAAGTCCTGTTTATGTTACATTAATTGCAAGCTTCTGAGGACAGAACAGCAAGGGCTCACTTCACCAGCCCAGGGAAGTGCTTCCATTCATGGCTTCCTGTAGTCGTTCTTCCCC